>JADRCH010000231.1:1149219-1170025 GCA_019843965.1 Rhynchomys soricoides | reverse complement strand
TCTTCCTGGATAGACTAGAACTGGACACTGGATAGCCTAAAGAACTAGGATAGACAAACACTGCCCATCCCACCCACCACCCACTCCATTCCCCCCCCTAAAAAATCAGCGAAATGATTTCCAATGATATTCTGCTATGCTCATTGATCTGTGCCTACTAGCCCAACTGTTATCAGAGAAGCTTCATCCAATAACTAATTGGAACAGATGCAGAGACCTAATGTCAAAAATATGGCAGATCTCTGAGACCCTGTGGAATATGGGGAAGAAACATAGTAGAAGCCACAGGGGTCAAGGACACTACTGGAACATAGCCCACAGAATCAACTCAGCAGGGATCATGGGAACCCAAAGAGACTGAGTCAACAAACACCGAGCTTGTATGAGACTGCACTAGGTTCTACACATACATGTTTGGTTGTGTAGTTTGTTATTCTTGTGGGACTCATAAGTTATTCTGTGGGTATTGGGATGGGGTGTTTCTGACTCTTTTGCCTGCTTTAGGGACCCTTGCCTCCTACTGAGTTGCCTCATAAAGCTTTGATATGAGGATTTGTGTCTATAACTATTGCAACCTGTTATGCAATACTCAGTTGCTATCCCTGGGAAGCATGCTCTTTTCTTAATGGAGATGGAGGAGTAGTGAATCCAATGAAGGGGGGAGGTGAAGGGTGATGAGGAAAAGTAAAGAAAGGTGGAGATATACTGTCTAAATTACAAGGGTGGTGGTAGAGGGAATCAAAGCAGGATTTAAGACAGGAATCCAGAGACAGGAACTGAGGCAGTGGCAATAGAGGAGTGCTATGCACTGTCTTACTCTTTATTTCTTCATTGTCCTGCTTTCATATACATTGCCACCTGCACAGGGGTGTAGTACACAAGGAGCTTAGCCCTCCTATGTTAGTCATTAATTATGACAATACCCCCAAAGGAAACCTAAAAACAAGTCATTTGGTGGCATTTTCTCAATTAAGATGAACTTTTCCCAGACATGTCTAGGTGGATGTGAAACTGACAAAACCTAATCAGCACAGTTTGTTTCCTGTGTTATTGTGTCACAGGAAAGGGTGACCTTACCAAGATGAGTGAGTCCCTGCAAGGCAGATAGATTTAGAGATAAAATCTTAAGTCCAGAGAGAAAACTGTAAACTGTGAGAGTTAGAGAAAATAAAATAAAAAAAATCCCCTTTTTCTTTCACACACACACACACACACACACACACACACACACACACTAAGATAGTTGGAAAGAAAATGTTTGAAAGCTCATTATTTCAGCCAGGGAATGGTTCAGTTTACTGTGACAGCTCAATTGTTGTAATGACCCATAGCAGAATTTTACTTTTAGCATGGAAAATTTAAGGAAAATGAGAAGCTTTGATCACTGCCTTCAACTTCTAGAGTATGCTAACACTTGCGTTTCTTTTTCAGTATAAGCTACAAGACTCAAAGAGCCATTTTGTAGCAATTCAGAGATTTACAATTCTCGAGTAGCTTAAATTGTGTGACAAAATTGTAATGTCAGAACACAATTCATATCTGCAAACTGTCAAGTGAAAATACCAAATCTCCGACTCTCCGTCTCTCCCCTCCTTCCTCCCCTCCTTCCCTCCATCTCCCTATGTCTGTCCTGTATCTAACATATATTTTTCAAGAATGTCGGGACAAAAAGCTTTTACTTTCAACAGTATGACCAGAAGTGGTAATCTATAGCATGAACAAGAATCTGTGCATATAAATGTGAGTTATAAAAGAGATTGCAAGTACAGTGAAGAAATACAAAAGCTATGTTCATATATTTTATGTATGTATAAATGCTCATTGTAAGGAGACTTAAGTATGACTCTTTCTTGAGAATTTGGCATCCACGTGGTTGATGTGTACTGTTCTCTATATGTTCTTCTTTATATGTCTCTCTTCTGTGCTTATATTTAAAAGACTAAACCTCTAAAAGACAAAGAGATATTGACAATACAACAGAGAAATACAAAAATATAGCCCTCTCCATCCTAACAATCTCTTTCTCTAAATACAGTAACTATTTTACATTTTAGCATGCTGATACATTTTTTCCGCTTGTTGTTTTTACTTTCTATACCCTAGATGACTTTCTCTAGGGTGCTTGAATTTCGATCTAACTTTACAACCCCCCCTTTTGGCTTGATGTCCTAATTCCCTGCTTTTTTATCTTAATATCATTGTATTCTCAACTTATTTCAAAATAGGCTTTAAAAATAAATCAGATTATTTGTCAATGTGTTTCTCTTCAATTTATCAATACCATGGCTCAGTCATGGTTTCCCCTTTCCACAGCTTTCAGGTATTTCTTTCAATTTATTAGAATAGGGCTTGAATATTTCATCTATTTGTCTCAACAAAATATTAGCATAATATAAAATATTGTTTAAAATGTCACCAACTATACTGTCTCATATGTCAACTTGCTACAAGCTAGAGTCGTTAGGGAGGAAGGAACCTCATTTGAGAAAATGCTGCCATAAGATTGGGCTATAGGTAAGCCTGTAGGAAAGTTTCTTAATTAGTGATTGATATAGGAGGGCCTGAGTTGGTGGTTCCACGTTCTGTAAGAAAGCAGGCTGAGTAAGCCATGAGGAACAAGCCAGCATCTAGCATTCTTTCATGGCTTCAGTGTCAGCTCCTGCCTCCAGGTTGCTGCTCTCCTTGAGTTCCTGTTCTGACTTCCTTTGATAATGATATTTTACATGAAACTGTCAGCAAAATAAACCTTTCTCCCTCCAAGTTGCTTTGGCCATGGTATTACATTGTAGCAATAGTAACTCTAATTAAGACACTAACTAGTGCTATACATACTGGGCTGTCCAAAAGTGAGGAATTTTTGGAGGTAAAAATACACTTTTCCTCTCAGGGTTTCTGTTGATATTAAAGAAATTCCACCTACTTTCATGATAAAACCCTGAAATTCAGAAGAATACAAGTGACAGGCTAGTATCTATCACTTAGTAAAACAGTATAATGTTTTCCAGTTAATGTTTTAATACAGAATTAAGCCAATCTTATAGGTGTAAGACCTGAAGTTCCAGGATACATGGTAAATAAGAAGTACCAGATAAAGTATAAATGCAAGTGTAAATGCACATTGATGAGCGGAGTAAAAATATAATTGTAAACCATTTATCATTTTTTAACATGCAAATCCATCATGCGGTCTTTAAACGTGAAGTAAAGACTTCTGTTTGTGATTGGCAATACATGCATGTATTAGGCAAAAAAGCAAATGAACAATTGGCTTCTTGTAAGACTTAAAAGTTTCTCTGAAAAGAAAATAAGAATGTACAGCCAATGTAGACATCTCAGAGTACACATAAGCTAACATTATACTGGGAGTGAGAAGCACCTGAATAACAAAATAAACAATCAATAAACTGTCTATGTATTAGAGTTAGGATGGAATGATATAGCATAGCTCTATATAGCATGTTTAATATGGATGTGGCATGTTAATCTTTTTGAGATATTTATTTTATTATGTGCATACATGATTCATCTGCATGTATATACATACACCATATGCATGCTAGCTGCTTATGGAGCAGGACAAGGACCTCGGACACCATGAAACTGGAGTTACAGGTGGAGGTGAGCTTGCAAATGGATGCTGGGACTTGATATCAGATACTATCCAGTTCTGTCTCCTTAATGAAATGTTAGAAAGAAAGTTAAAAAAACCCAAATACTAAATACCAAAAGCCAAAAAGAAAGTTGAAAACCTAGAATGTAAATCCACACTTGATTGCCTAATTTATTAACAGTTGACAAATACTATATATATATAAATCTGGGAGCATCTGTACAGAGAGAATCACAATAGTTCAAAGACACGAAGAGAGCCTAAACTCCCACAAAATTCAACTACAGTCCCTTGTGACTCTCCATGTGGATGCTGGGAACTTTACCCAGTTAAGAGCAAGTGTTCTTAAATCCTAAGCCATCCTTCCAGCCTTCATGTCTTGGTTTTCTTTAAATATTAAATATTCAAAGAAGACATCTTCCTTTCCAAAAACCATAGTACCATAAACTCACTCTGAGTCAAGTCTAAATTGTCACTGTAAGTAAACAACTTTAAGAATACATTACCCTTGCTCATTAGAAAAGGGGAGAAAGAACATTTCTTATTTGGCAAAAGTTAGCAACCATAGACATATACCTGATCAAGACGTAATAGAAATTCAGTCAGAAAAACCTGGAAATATCCAAGAATCATAGAAACACTCAGGTTCACCTTTCTTTCTTCTTGTAAATGCTGTGATAAGTGTCTAATCTAAAAGAGCAGCATTTTGGGTTGTAAAGGCCTCCTGGCCTAGCTAGTTCTCAATGGAGACTGGCAGCTTGGAGATTGGGAGGCAACAGAAAGCCAAGCTCTCACCAAGCAAGCCACCACCTGGTGAGAGACTCCTGCCCTCAGGAGAACAAACTTTTCCATTTAGCAAATCTCCTCTCACTGAACTGTGTCAACCTGAACATTGTTGTTTGTACATTGCCAACAACCGAGACATTGCATCAGCCTGGACAATTGCCATCTGTGATTATTTCTGATAGTCTTGTAATTGCCTAGAAGCTGCGATCAATATTTCAAGGGATAACAGCACCTGATTTACTTTGTGTTGATGAATTTTGTGTTTTGAGCCATTTCTCAAATAATGGGATGATTGAGATCAAATCCTTTGTAGTGTCCCTATTTGATGTATTTATTCATTGACAGATAGTCACAATGTTCTCACTTTGGAGTTCTCTATGATGCCTCGACCCCTGATGCATCCCCTGAGCTTCCCAGGAGACTGTATCATTTACAGCAATGTATTTTAAACTTTTACATGAGGGTTTTGTTAGATGCACTAAGAAAAACCAGTAGTACCCCCCACCAAAGTTGGCTCAGATGGCTGTGCTAGTTTAAATACGAAATGCGTGCCACAGACAGACATTTGGTCTTTCTGTATTCAAATATTTGGTCCCCAGTTATTATTGTTTGGGGAGACATAGGAAGTGAGCCCTTGGTGAAGGAAGTACATTTCTGGAGGTAGACTCTGAGAGCTTAGAGCCTCCCTAAGGTCCAGTTGGCTTGCTGTTGTGTTTGCATTTGGTGACTTGAGCTCCCAGTTTGCCATTCCACTTCATGCCACTTGCTCTTATGCCTCCCTGCCACAGTGAATTCTTACCTATCTGGGACCTGAGCCTAAATAAACGTTTTCTTCTATAAGGACCCTTGGCCATAGTGTTTGTTTTGTTTTGCTTTGTATCACAACAGTAGAAAAACAATTGACATGATTGATATGATATGATTGGCCTCAGAACGTTTTGTAGAAGAAATTTGCATTTGAAGGGGAATTTAAATGATTTTAGCTATATGCATGAGCAATGAAATTAACAATGAGTAACATATGCATTTTTCACCGTTCTAGAAGTTTTGTTAAAATTGCTTTTGGTGGTCTTTACAGTAACCCTAAAAGTAATTATTAACTCCATTTTACCATTAAAGAAATAAAATATTAGGTGGTTAATTAATAAAATATGCAAATAACCAGTAAACAATACCCACAGACAAGAACTCAACTCTTCTCACACCTATTAGTTAATGAAGTCTTTAACATAAATGGATATTTCATAAATAATGCCCCAAATATGGAATGGAAAATAAATATGATTTATAATTCATAAGGGAGATAATATGACAAATCTTTGTCCTGACCTGCATGTTTGAACTATTTCAAAATAAGGGTAAATATTTTACTAAAGACAAAATTAAAAGTTTCAAGTTGGATACACATGCACATATACACATACACAACTCAGGATGATGCAAATTATCCTGGAAAGTATGTGTGTGTATGTGTGTGTGTGTGTGTTTCTGTGTGTCTGTGCATGAAATTCTTCAGAGAAAGTAAAGGACTAATCATTTCACTTCAAACATGACTACAAGGTCATAGTGTCTCATGGACAGATGCGAAGACAAAAATTTCATGAGTATGAAAACAACCTCATTGTGACTTATATCTATAGTAGGACATTTGTTTGAAATATCCAGTTTCTAAGACCTCTCTCTCGTTACCTGTTACCACAGCCAACTCAGAAGATGGCAATGTACTTGAAAATGTGTGTTTGATAAGAATTCCCCTGACACTAGAGTAGACTGAAGAGAAACTCTTAGCAATGAACTATCACAAGAGATTTAGTTATCCCATGGTGAGCACACAAATTTAGTTGATCCAATGATGAGCACAAAGATATTTAGTTGATCCAGTGGTGAGCATGCACATTTCTGAAGCACATAAAAAGTAAGTGACTCAAGTAAACTAGCAGGAGGAATTAATCCAAGTATTACCAGTCAAAATGTGTAGACACATTGGATCATTTACCATTAAGATCTTCCATCTTATCTTTAGTTGTTTCTTTAAGATTATGGCTTTCTCTACCCAGTAAGTCTTAAATAAACTTTAAACCTTATTTCTTTTATTAGCCAAGTTCTCAGACTTGTTAGACTAAAATTAAAAGAAAAGCAAGTTGACAAAGCCCACCTAAAATAAAATGCTATGTTATTTGATATCAAAGTCAAGGGGAAAACACAAAATAGAAATAAAACATGTATAAATATACTAAAAGCAACATGTTTCCCAAGAATATATGTGGGACATACTTAAAACTGTAGTCAATATTAGTATCTTCTTCTTGAATACTTTTTGTTAGTTGAGAGTTTTATATAGTAAGTTTGATATTATAGACTGAAGAGCAAAAAGTAAATGGAAGGATTAAGAAAACTTAAAAGTGGATAAATTTATTAGATGATTTTAAAGGTTAAAGTAGATCCACAGCTCCCTTCGGCAGTGCATCAAAATTCTCCATCCATCCAGTATCTCCACATCCCTTTCCAGGGTCTATCTCAGTGAATCACCTTGGTCCTCCCCACCCACATCTTCTTCCCAAGCCTCTAGACCTAGCATTCGTTCACCATGCAGTAATCTGGCCTGGTGTAGCCACCACTCCTAGCACTATAGCCCACTTCTAGGATCTTTTCAACCTGGCACTACCCACAAGCTTTCTCTGCCCTGCATCTAATCTCTCTAC
This sequence comes from Rhynchomys soricoides, assembly GCA_019843965.1. Taxonomy (NCBI): domain Eukaryota; kingdom Metazoa; phylum Chordata; class Mammalia; order Rodentia; family Muridae; genus Rhynchomys; species Rhynchomys soricoides. The sequence continues at coordinate 1,162,927 of JADRCH010000231.1, read as the reverse complement.
CCACCCAGATTCCCACATCCTACTCCAGAGTCTAACCTAGTGTGTCTCCCTGGCTCTCCCTATCCAATCATTCTCCTCAACCCATCAAAGGCATATATAAGATGGTTTGGAAGGAGAAAAAGGTAGTGGAAAATGATCTATGTATGTAATCTAAACAAACAAACAAACAAAAAACCCTCAAGAGATTATAGCTAAATTTGGTAAATCAAAAATGCAGCCTCCTCCTCCTCCTCCTCCTCCTCCTTCTTCTTCTTCTTTAAAAAAAAAAACCAAACTATTTTTAGAACAATAGGCAATAAACTAATGTGAGGTAAACTCAAATAATATTATTCTAAGAAAATGAACATAGACTTTATAATGTGTTAAAATAAAATAATTTTTTTATTATGGCTGATAGTGTAAAATACACATCCATTGCGGAATGATGAGATATGTAAGAATACGCTACTTTAGGAGTTTTGGGGAAGTACAGGCATTAAACATGACTTGAATCAATAGCAAAGAATACTGATAAAGTTAAAATTTGAAATGTGATTTTTTTCCTCTCTAATTTGACACTAAGTAGTTTTATGGAAGGTTCTTCAATACTAGTGCCTCACGGCAGTTAATTATAAAATGCTATAATCACACTCTCTCTGTTTATTCTTATATTCATTGACATTCAACCCTATAGAATTACAACCAAGGATGCCTTTGGGGAGCTCCACTAGTCAGTGCGGTTGTAGATGCTTTTCCTAAGCATTACCCATGCTTTTTCTCTATATTGTCCACATTTGTCTCTCAGCAATTGATATATTCTCCATTTGTATTGTCTGACATTAGAAGGTTACTCTGATGACTGGAGGCACCTCATCACCCTCAGCTGTCACAAAAGAAAAGCAGGTACCCAGAAGACTGCAGCAAAGAAACCAGGATGTGGATGATGAATAAAAGTACATTAAAGGTATAGCAACGCTCCAAATTTTTCAGCTAGGTAAAGTGCCTATTCAAGAGACAGACTGGCAAAAGGCATCTCAATAGAGACCATACGTAGAGAACACAAGAATAATAATATTTTACTGTGGAATCAGGGAGATTAGTATTTCATAAAGAATGTACTTTAAATATAAGTGTGAGATGAATATATTCTCAGGCACAAAAGTCTCTAGAAAAAATTACCAAGTCCAGTCTCATCAGAGCTAGTTGAAATATTGCAAAAGTTAGGACTGGCTAATCCTCAGACAGAAAATACTGTAAGTATAATAACACCAATATAATCAAAAAGAATGGGAAAAGCCATGGCTTTCTCAAAGGAGAATGTAAGATCAACTCCAGTTTAATAAGGTGAGGTGGTAGAAGTGAGGGCTTCTGAGGGATGCCCCAAAATACCAGCCAGAACCTAAAGCAAAGGGGCCTAATGTGTGAGAAAATACAAACTCTCTTGGGCTTAATGCAGGAGCATAAACCAAAATAGAAACTCAACAGAATGTGCAGTTTCTTACACCCATCAGAATGGCTAAGATCAAAAACCTACGAGATAGTAAATGCTGGCAAGGTTGTGGAGAAAGGGGGACACTTCTTCATTGCTGATGGGAGTGCAAACTTGGACCACCACTTTGGAAATCAATTTGGCATTTTCTCAGAAAACTGGGAATAGTTCTACCTAAAGACCCAGCTAAACCACTCCTGGGCACATACCCAAAAGATGCTCTAACATCCCACAAAGACACTTGCTCAAATATGTTCATAGCAGTTTACTTCATAATCTCCAGAAACTGGAAACAACCTAGGCATCCCTCAGCTTAAGAATGGATAAAGAAAATGTGGTACAGCTACACAGTGGTATACTATTCAACAATTAAAAACAAAGAAATCATGAATTTTGCAAGCAAATGGTTGGAACTTGAGAATATCATCCTGAGTGAGGTAACCCAGTCCAAAAAGAGCATGCAGGATATGAACTCACTTATAAATGGATTTTATTCCATTAAATATAGGTACCATACTACATTCCACAGACTCAAAGAAGCTAAACAAGAAGGAAGGCTGAAGCAAGGAAGCCTGAATCCCACTTCGAAGGGAGAAGAAAATAGTTCTAAGAGAAAGATGGAGGGAAGGAACTGCAAGGGAGGGGCGATGTGGTAGAAAATGGGGGGGGGGGTCAGGATAACATGTGGGGAAGGACAGAAGAGATGGCTAGATGACTAAGAAAATGAACTGAAATTTGCAACTGACAGGACTGGAGAGGTAGGGGGTATCTCCAGGACATGACAGAGACCTGGGATAATCTAGGTGCCCAAGAATCAGTGGGGTGACTTTAGTTGTGACTTACAATATTGAGGATATGGAACCTGAAGAGGCCACCTCCTATAGCCAGGTAAGAACCCAGGTAAGAATTGGAGTGATAGGGACACTAACCCACCCACAAAATTTTCAATCCAAAATTTATCCTATCTACAAGAAATGCAGGCAGGGGAGAGAGAGCAGAGATTGAGGGAATGTCCAACCAATTACTAGCCCAACTTGAGACCCATCCCGTGGGCAAGCTCCAATCTCTGACACTATTGATACTCTGCTATGCTTGCAGACAGGAGCATGTTGTCTTCTGAGAGGCTCTACCCAGCAGCTGATTAGTCACATATAGGCACCCACAGCCAAACAATGGATGAAACTTGGGGACTATTATGGAAGAATAAGAGGAATTATGGGCCTGAACAGGATAGGAACTCCACAGGAAAACCAACAGAGTCAACTAACCTGGATCTTTGGGCCTCACTGTGTCTGAACCACCAACCAAAGAACACACACTGGCTGGACCTAGGGCTCCCTGCACATATGTAGCAGATGTGCAGCTTGGTCTTCATGTGGATCCTTAACAACTAGAGCAGGGAATATCTTCAAAGCTGTTGTCTGTATGTGGGATGTGTTCTTCTAGTTGAGCTGCTTTGTCTGGCCTCGGTGGGAGCAGAAATGTCTAGCCTAGCAGAGACTCGAAATGCTAGGATGGGGGAATACCCAGGGGCCCCCACCCTCTCAGAGGAGAAGGGAGGGGAAATTGGGAAAGGATTGTAGGAAGGGGTGATCTGGGGGAGCAGTAAGTGGGATGTAAAGTAAGTGAAAAAGAAAATTAAAGTTAAAAAAAGAGAAAATTTAAAATGCCCTCTCTTACATGAAATTTGAGAAAAAAAGACAAAAATAAACCTAAACTTGTGGTGAATGTAAAACCCAGAGATGATGGAGATTACTTTAAAGGCCATAATTGATGCAAAGTAATTAAAGTAAGGCAGGATGGAACATCGAGATACATAAAACGCAAAATGAGAATTTTGTACAAGACAATGACTAAGAGAAGTGTGAGTATTATATGAGAGATATGTTATGCAAATATAAATGAGTTTAATACGATAACGACAAAGAAGCTAGTTCTGTGTGTATTTCTAAAAAGCCAATTCAGGATGAAGAGTCATGAAATTCCAGTTACTAAAACATAGCCTTGAGATCTATAGAACACTCTCTACAGTTTCTGGACCCCACGCAAAAGGCATACATTCACAAGGTGTTTGGGAAGTTAACAGAACTCTTAGAAATTTCTCAAATTATCATTAATTAGGTAATTACAGGACATACATTTTTAAAGGAAATATTTATTATAAAACCCATTTTAAGTCTTCCATAGGGAACATATCAATCCCTTGTCACTGTGAAGAAAGTGTAATGAACCCACAACAGCAAATACCCCATAGCCTAATATACTGTGCTGAACACAGTAGGACTCAAGGATGTACTTTGAAACCATTACCTTGTTGATTTCTTTATTCTTATTAATTTCTAATAGTAAGTGATTTTTGTGGAAAACATAACATTAACTACCATCTGCTCAGTGGAATTTCTCTGTTAATGGCTGAGAGATACACTAATCTATTGTCTAACAATGGGTCATTAAGAGTCAATTTAATATCAGAAGGGCAGTAGTAGACTCCTCTGTAAGACCTATGACTGGTCAAAAAACATATCCTTGATCCTGATAATGATGCCAGGCATTATTAACATGTCCTGGAACAATGCTTACACTGTTTGATATGAGAATGGTTTGAGGTCTGAGGTATAATTGCATAAGACTCTTTAAGGGAATCATTCATGTAACATTTTATTTTAATTATAGCTATAAAAAGAAAATGCCCAACAAACAGACTGCTGTAATTCTCTTCGTATAATGCATTTATTTATGCAAAATTTTAGACAATATGATTCTTATTGCAATTTGGCAATCACAACCTAGTCTGAGATAGAGACTGTTGCTGAGGAAACACTACAGCCAAGTCCTGTCCTGCCCACTACTTGTGTTGCCATTATTCCTAAGTGCTATGATTTACTCTGTGACTTTTATTGTTTGTTTACTTATTTATTTATTTACTTACTTACTAACTTACCACAGTCTCACAATGTAGCTCAGACTGGCCTTGAACTTGACATGCTTCTGCTTCAACCTCTTGGGTGCGGGGATTACAGAAGTCTGGCACTCTGCCTGTCTTTCCTCATGATTTTGTCAACAACTACACAGTACACATGTTATGGTAAGAGTAGGATTAAACAAAATTACTAGTATAATCTCCTAAAAACCATTATTGTCAAATAATTGATAGTACTATGAACTTAGTCTAAAATCTTGAACAAAATTTGAGGGAAAGGCTGACCAATGGCCAAATATATGGAGAGGGAAAGACTGGACCAAGGATAGGTGTGAAAGGTATGGAAGAGTAGACACACACACACACACACAGAGAGAGAGAGACAGTGCGTGTGTCTAAACATGAAACTCTTTAATTCGTTTATCTGAGTGACATGAATTTACAATGCTGAGGGTAGATGTCACTATTTTGGAGAAGCATAATCAATGTTTGTCTTTAAAGGTGTTCCCTGAATCTCTCTGCTGCTTTATGCATGTCTTTAGTTTAACCACATCTCTTTTTGTCTTCCTGTTTCTTTACCTCCCTTTATTTTTCCAGTCTCTGAGAGGCCAAACCTATTCCACCTCGGAAAAAGTCTCCATCTTTAAACAAACGAACAAACAAACAAACAGGCATGAGAACTTGGCTTGTAGCTGAACCCAAGCTGCACCCAAGTACCAGGAAGGACCCCATGGCTTATCTTTGGCCCTAGCTACTTCCTAGCAACAGTTAATTAAAGATTAGTCTGGTTGTTTCAGATATACTTCCAGAGCCTTCATGATTTATATGGTCTTGCTACAGAGCAGAAACCTGTCAGCTTACAATAGCCATTCAGTTAGATGCTTGCCAGGATGGAACACTCCCCCCCAACCCCATACTTAATTGTTTACATTTTATATAAAACCTTGTCCCGATGAGAGTTCAGGGCTGCTTCACCAAACAGACCTATGGGTCAGAGGTGAGTAGGCCCAAACTCAAGTTTGTAATAAAGACACCCTAATGTGGTTACATCAGAAATGGCTCCTTGGCAGTCTTTTGGAGTTCATGAAATCTTCTTAGTACATCTCCAAATCTACACAGCAATCCGAAATATTTTGTTGTTATTTCGACTAATTTCCCCTTCTGTTTAGCAAATTACTGTTTATCAGCGTTCTTTTTGTTTTGTTTTTTGTTTTTGTTTGTTTGTTTGTTTTCGAGACAGGGTTTCTTTGTGTAGCCCTGGCTGTCCTGGAACTCACTCTGAAGACCAGGCTGGCCTGGAACTCAGAAATCCACCTGCCTCTGCCTCCCAAGTGCTGGGATTAAAGGTGTGCACCATCACTGCCCGGTTCAGTATTCTGTTGATTGCATTTTTCACTTATTTTGGAGGATTTTTCAAATGCTCTTTTTTCCAAGTTTTAGCTTGACTTCTTACTTTCTATTAACCTGTCTATTCAGTTTTATTTTTCAGCCATACTTAAAGGGCAGAATGCATCATTTTGTAACACGCAATTTCATTGCTAAGATTCCCTGAACTTCTTAAAGATCCTGAGTAGATGATCTTTAGTTTATTTTGGCTCCTTGCAAGCCAGGGGCCAGTGGATCCTGCGAAGAGGAAGCCAGAGCTCTCTTATCCCTGCTCGTGACCTGGGTCTTGTGGACAGGCCGTTTGGGCCCGCCACCTCTGGGGCACTAAGGGCCATCGCCACGGAGACGGCCATGTCCCCAGCCCCTGGATGGGCTGCTGAAGGGGAGCAGAGATGAAGACACTGCTTGAGACAAGACCGTGATTGGGAGCAGCAATGCTGCTGAGGTCCAGCCGGTGACATTCCTGGGCCTTCTTGCCTGCCTGCCAATCACTGCTGGGGGAGGAGGGGCTGGACAGGCCCAACAAGTTTCTTGGCTTCTCTTCTCCTTTCTCATCAGCTATTATATTTCTTTTTATTGCAAGCTAATCTCTTGCCCAGCAAAGCTTTACCTGTAGAGTTCTAGACAGACCCGTTTGGGGCCTGTCTCCTAATAGACACTATTGTTTTTACCCAATGTTACCCTAACTCTGGTTAGTGTGTAATGCTGCATTAACGCTAGACTTACACCCTGAGGATCACCTTCGTAGATGCTGACCTCATTTGTTCTCCCTCCTCCTTCTCTCCCCTGAGAAAAATAACAAAAACCCTATTTTACCCACATACCTGTCTTCCCTTTAAAGAAAAGAAACATTCAGTCTTTCACTTGACTTAAGATATATAAAGGAGGGGATGGTCAGACACACTAAAAACTGCTTATAGGTGAAAGGAAAGAGGCACAGAAGAGCAGGACCCTGTCTCCTGCTCACTACAGGAGGTGAGAAAGGAAACAAAACAAGACCTGAAGTAAGTGCAATTGAGAGCTAAACAGCAGCAAGCTGTGAAAGGTGCTTACTAAAGAAAGGAAGCTTTGAAAGAGTATTCCCTCTGAATCAGCTTCAGTTCACATTCAGAGTCACAAGTAAAGATGCAAACCAGTTTTAGCTGTTTGTTTACGGACTTGTTGATTGAGTGCATGCCTTATCAAGCACACTTTTGAGATAAAGAGGAGATCACTGTAAAATCAGACAAAAGAAAGGGTGGAGGAAGAAACACATTTGAAAAAGCAAGATTTCTGAAGAATCTAAGTCTCTGAGAGGCAGGGAAGTGTATGATGTCAGAAAGTGGAGCAGCAGGTCAGCATTCCACAGGGAAATTGCACATTCTGCATTCTCGCATGTGAGCAATTTGTAGAAAAGGATTGGAACAAATAAAATTGGACTGGGTCAACTACTTAAACAGCTTTATTCCCATAGGTAATAGGTAGAGCTCTTGAAAATGACCATCTTTACCCAAGTCTACCATGGCTATACAACTCTCCTACAGTGTGTGTGTGTGTGTGTGTGTGTGTGTGTGTGTGTGTGTGTGTGTAAAGTTCAGATGTAACACCCACTCTGGAAGCAAGTCTGACTGTTTTCTTTTAAAGTTTACAGTCTTACTTCTAAGTGTTTGTCCATGTGAATTCTGAAAAGTTCACCCTAATTTATGTTTACTAACTCTGAAATACCTCTGTAATGAAGAAAATAATGATTCCCCCCAAATTTCTACATTTTAGTCTTGAAATTTATGGCTACTGTTGACACGTTATAGTGAAATTAAAATTTCGTATAATGCAAATTGATTCATTCCTATCTCCTTGTACAAAGCTAAAGTCCAAGTGGATCAAGGACCTCACATAAAACCAGATACACTGAAACTAATAGAAGAGAAAGTGGGGAATAGTCTCGAATACATGGGCACAGGGAAATTTTCCTGAACAGAAAACCAATGGCTTATACTCTAAGATCAAGAATCTACAAATGATACCTCATAAAATTGCATAGCTTCTGTAAGGCAAAGGACACTGTCAATAGGACAAAATAGCAACCAACAGATTGGGAAAAGACCTTTATCAACCATACATCTGATAAAGAGCTAATACCCAATATATACAAAGAACTCAAGAAATTAGACTACAGAGAACCAAATAAACCTATTTAAAAATAGGATACAGAGCTAAACAAAGAATTCTCAATTGAGGAATACTGAATGGCTGAGAAGCACCTAAAGAAATGTTCAACATCCCTAGTCATCAGGAAAATGCAAATCAAAACAATTCTGAGATTCCACCTCATACCAGTAAGAATGGCTAAGATAAGAAATCAGGTGACAGCAGATGCTGGTGAGGATGTGGAGAAAGAGGAACACTCCTCCATTGTTGGTGGGATTGCAAGCTGGTTCAACCACTCTGGAAATCAGTCTGGTGGTTCCTCAGAAAATTGGACATCATACTACCTGAGGATCCAGCTATACCACTCTTGGGCATATACCCAGAAGATGCTCCAACATATAACAAGGACATGTGCTCCACTATGTTCATAGCAGCCTTATTTATAATAGCCAGAAGCTGGAAAACAAAGCAAAACAAAACAAAAACAGATGTCCCTCAACAGAGGAATGGATACAGAAAATGTGGTACATTTACACAATGGAATACTACTCAGCTATTAAAAACAATGACTTAATGAAATTAGAAGTCAAATGGATGGAACTTGAAAATATCATTCTGAGTAAGGTAACTCAGTCACAAAAGAACACACAATGTATGCACTCTCTGATAAGTGGATATTAGTGCAAAAGCTCAGAATACCCAAGATACAATTCATAAACCACATGCAGCTGGTCTAGAAGAGCAAACTGTGGATGCTTTAATCCTTCTTAGAAGGAGGAACAAAATACTTAGTGGAGGAAATACAGAGACAAAGTGTGGAGCAGAGACTGAAGGAACTGCCACCAAGAGACTGCCCCACCTGGGGTTCCATCCCATATACAGTCACCAAACCCAGACACTATTTTTGAGGCCATGAAGTGCTTGCTGACAGGAGCCTGATACAGCTTTCTCCTGAGAGGCTTTATCAGAGCCTGACAAATACAGAGGCATGGGCTTGCAGCCAATCATTAAACTGAGTGTGGGTCCCCAATGGAGGAGTTAGAGAAAGGACTGAAGGAGCTGAAGGAGTTTTCAAACCTCATAGGAAGAACAGTAATATCAACCAACCAGACCACCCAGAGAACCACCAACCAAAGAGTACACATGGAGGGACCAATGGCTCCAGCAGAATATGTAGCAGAAGATGGCCTTGTCTGGTATCAATGGGAGAAGAAGCCCTTGGTCTTGTGAAGGATGAATGGCCCAGTGTAGGGGAATGCCAGGACGTGGAGGAAGTGGGTGGATGGGTGGAGGAACACCCTCATAGAAACAGGGGGAGGGGCATGGGATAGGGGGCTTTCTAGGAGAAAACCAGGAAATGGGATAACATTTGAAATGTAAATAAAGAAAATATCTTATTTAAAAAATGTAGCCAGGCAGTGGTGGCACACACCTTTAATCCCAGCACTCAGGGGGCAGAGACAGGTGGATTTCTGAGTTCCAGGTCAGCCTGGTCTACAGAGTGAGTTCCAGGACAGCCAAGGCTATACAGAGAAACCCTGTCTCAAAAAAAAGTAATAATAATAAAAGTAATATATTATGTATACTTAGGTATACTTAGAAGACTGGTAGGGGCTCCATCCTTGATCATCCAGGTGAACCAGACCCACTCAAAAGTGTCCTTCATAACGGAGGAAGAATGTCAAAGAGGTAGAGTCTGACAACTCAGTCTGGCATAGCTGACTCAGAAGATGAACAAATAAGGTCACATGCCAAGGAATATAAGAGGCCTCCAGAAGCTGGAAAGATCTAGAAATACAATTGACACATTCATATTACTTGGAAACCCATGCTGAATCTCTAGCCTCTGTAAACATTAGGGAGTAAAATTATATTGTTCGGAGTCTTTAAATATCATTATAAAGCAAACAACTTTCCAGATACCCAAAGCAAACTTAAACCAACTATGGTACATTTTTACAGTTAACTACCATTCACCCTCAGCCAGCAACCACCTTCTATTCTTGGCACGTGAATGGAATATAATGATAGGGCTCTGAATTGAGGTAAGAAAGCCCCACTGGCACATTTATTTATACAGGGGAAAGAGAAATTGTCTGAGTAGCCAGAGATCAGTGCTGAGATCTGAAGGTTTGGAAATGAGTTGAATAGAAAAGAACCCCTTAGTGGTCTCAATCTTGCTAATGCTGTGACCCTTGGATACAATTCCTCATGTTGTGGAGATCCCCCGCAATAAAATTATTTTATTGTTACTTCATAAGTATAATGTTGCTACTGTTATGACTTGTAAATATTTTTTGAGATAAAGGTTGCCAAAGGAGTGGCTACACATAGGTTGAGAACCACTGCCCTAGAGACTCCTGAGGTAAATTAAACTGTGATAAATTATACATGGTATATGGTCTTAGAAAAATCTTGGACTTGTGCATCATAGAGTGTGCATGTCAGTGTATGCACAGTAAAAAAATCACTGAGGAAATTGAAGAATCTACAGAGAAAAATAAGCACACAGATCTTATAATTTGATAAAATGTAAAATTTAATTAACACATTACATTTCTGCTTCAAAGAAAAACAATGTCAAATGTTAGTGTATATATGCCCAGAATCTTAATCCTACAACAATTTTTGACTCTTAAATTTATCAATACATGCTAAACACATTATGTTATTTCAAAATTGTGTGGCTCATAACTTTTTATCTGTCTTTTTTTATGAGGTTTGTCAAATTCTCACCCAGGTTTTCTTGTGACTGTCAAAACTAACTTCCTTGCCGCTATAGTCTGTCCATTGTGTTGGGGTTAAAATGGACTCCTACCTACAGTGATGTTCCTCCTTCCTGTGCTTTCTGATAGGAAAACCTGCCCTGAGATCACAGCCTGGACTTTCTTACTACAGATGTCTCCCTTGTACTTGGTTTGTTTCTTTTGTATAAAAAGCAATCTGGGGTTTCACATCATTAAATGTGAAGAGGTTTCTGCTAAAGGGCCAGCCTGGAAACACCTGTAATGCCAGATAGGTATTCAGTACCCTCTTTTAGCTTCCGTGAGTACCCACACATGTGTAAACATGAGCACCCCCCCCAAATAAGTGCAATCAATATTTAGTAAAAGAAAGGCTTCTACCAGAGGTGTCATGTCCTAATGTTAGAAATGAGTTGTATGTTCCATTAGAAAATCCTCAGCATAAACCAGTCCAGCACAGATGTTTGTTTCTCTGTTACATGAGAACTTATTTCCTTGAGGTTATTCCTTCTAAAATTACAGCCAGAACAAGTGGAAATCAACTCTCACCCGTTTGCGAGAATTTCGAAGACCCATTTGCTCTTCATTAGGTCACTGCTTACCCACTGTTCTGTAGCAACAGTGCTTCGGACTTACCAATGGAAGATGACACATGTAGTCTGTGTTTTCTGTAGGTCGTGAGTCAGGGCACACCTCATGTAGTTTCTCTCCTTAGGACCTCACACTGCTGTAGCTCAAATGTATGTCAGATCAGAAATCTTCCCTGGAGGCTTGGCTGAGGAAGGAATGACTGCTTATGGGCATCCTCAATTGGTAAAGACTGGAAGACTGGGTGCTTCTGCGTTGTCACAGATTTCACCTCAGCTCCCACACACCTCCTTCAGAGTCTTGACATCTAGCTTTCTCTACCATAGCTTGCTTCGTGTCTCTTTATAGTCATGAAGGAAGAGAATCGAGGTGATTGTAACATAGTGGTACTGAAACTCTGTGTAGTACAATAGCATAATAACATGTACATTTCCAAAACACATTTGCAAGTCACAAGTCACACCGATATTCAAGAAGAAGGGATTATACATGAACATAAACTCAAGGACTGAAGGCTCATAAGGGCCAATATGTAATTCTGGTAATTCTATGTAAAGCTATAAAGTGTCTTTGTTAGCAATCAGCTGAGATTAAAATCTTGGATGGCATAAACAACTGGTTGTCTCCTTGATGGCATTACCCCTCCCTGAGGCCCAAAATATTTTCTACCTCTAGGGTTCATGTCCATTCCTGCTCTCCAGATTACTCATCAACTTTGCTTGGTTTACAGTAAGAAGCTGCCTTTGTTTCTCAGGGAAATGACTCTTGTATCGAGCGGCCAGGGTTTGTTCTCCTATTGGAACGTGCGTCCTTTTTCTCTGCAAATGCCTCGAAATTTCCAGCAACTGTGCGGTGCTCAGCTCATCTGAACATAATGTTTCATGATTTATTTACTTTATATATCCTCTTATGAGTTTGCAGCCAGAATCAACAAAGAAAGGTCATATCGCTAAACAATAATACTTTCCCAGAATCACTATGAATCTTAAAAATGATTTATTTTATTGGGAAAGGAGAATGATGTCAAATATGTCAAGAACTCTACCACACCTGCTAGTCTGCTTAAATCTGAGAAACATCCTAACTTAGGGCTAGACATTTGGAGGCTCAGAAAATATAATGGCTCAGTAGTTAAATTTCTGTTCTTTCTATGTTTGGCGCTCAGTATCTTGCTGGGAGGCTCACAACTTACCTGTAACTCCAGCTCTAGAGGACCCAGTGCCCTTTCAGGCTATTCTTGGGTATCTAGCCACATATGACAGCATATACACGTGCCACTATATAAATATAACTCTTAAAATAAAATATAAAATTGGAGAAATCTCCTCAAAAGGAAAATAAGATCTGAGAATGTCTCTTTAAGGCTCTCATAGGGTGTATCTGCGACCTAGCTTGAATCGTCATTCTGTGCAGCAGACTTGGAGAAAGAGGGGACATGTGCTCCCTCTGTAGTGATTACTCATCATCCAGGAGAACTTTGAGGTCTTTTCCTCACAAACAGCCCTGCTTCTTCAGTAGATTATCCCAGATGTGCCAGTCAGGAAGCACTGTGGGGTCTTGCAGACGTTTTATCTGCTGTTTAGATGCTATGGGAATGTACAAATTATTGTTTCCATCAGCATTTGCCTTCCTCGTGCTACCCAGGAGATGAAGGAAAAGAAATATTTCTTGCTTCTGGTTTTCAGACTTATTAAAATCATGCATATTATAAAATGTCCAAAAATGATGTCCACATAATTTTGTCTGGTCTATACATAAAATGCACACAAGTCATGTATGGCGGACCACATTTGTCTGTGCTGGAAATGGTGAGATCATAGTGTCTGTAAACTGTCCCATGTTATTTCCTTCTAGGTTTGTTGCAGATTTCTTCATTAGCTACTTTTACATTTTGATATAATGAGAATTTCTACAAAGTTTAGCACTAACTTGCTTTCTTTCTTTTACTAGTGTTTGCTCATTTTTAGACACTTTCAGAAAGTCTATATAATTTTAAGACAATAGAATAGTCCTAGGCACAGCTTCTAATTTGCTTTGCTGTAAGCAAATAAGCAAACATTCATCTCTAGGTTAAAAACAAGCAACTTCTTGAAATTAAACTAATTATTCAGTGGAACATGATTATTGATATACAACTGTTGCATTACTATGAAAAAGTATCATATTTAAAATTGAAACATAAACTGATTAGGGACCCAAGTAATATGTAAAAGTATATGTGTGTGTATTTGTGTGTGTGTTAATGTATGTACAGATCCATGCATACAAACCATCATCGATTCTACAATTATCATTATTCTTTTCATCTTGGTAGTACTAGGACTGTCAGTTTATGTACTGACAGAAGGAACTAAATACAACATCAATGGTTTTGTTTCCCCAAGATCAGCAACCCTTAATATACAGCATTCTTTTTGTTGGCAACTCTTTAAAATCATGCATATTATAAAATGTCCAAAAATGATGTCCACATAA
>JADRCH010000231.1:1087867-1149209 GCA_019843965.1 Rhynchomys soricoides | reverse complement strand
TGGAAATGGTGAGATCATAGTGTCTGTAAACTGTCCCATGTTATTTCATGGAGTCAGAATTTTAGGTGTGGTATACTGAATATTTATAGAAATAATTACCGTAGGGAAAAAAATCTCCTCATCTACTAAAGCCACTGATACCCCATCTCTATGTACAGTGTGCAGGCTGCTAGCTGCCTGCAATTCTACCACATGCAACTTACATAGTCTCAGATAAGTTAATTAAAATTCTGAAACCTTGACTTTTGATAAAAAAGAGATATTTTCAAACTTTTTCTTGCAAAGCCTAAGGATGTATTATATGTGAAGTACTTGGACATTACCTGGCATTTGCTAATGAGTCATAAATGTTTTTATTGTTTATTAGATATAAATGGATATTAAAATACTTGTGAATGCATAATCTCATTTGATGCATGGATACCTCTGTAATAAAGTGACTATCTTTCAAATTTTATATAAGAAGCATATGAATACTGAAAGGTCTAACTAGCTTGTTTCAATGGAAAAGGAATGTTGGTCCCTGGATTTGGAAATTTCACAGAAGAGATGGATCCTACAAGAGGACCCGGTGAACTCATCAGCTAGATTGCCAGCTTCAAAAGCACCCAGGCTCCACCCCTTCAGCAATTTAATAGTAACACCCCTCTACAAAAATAATAAGTGCCCACCGTGCTGTAACTGCCCTGTTCTTGATCTAGGTGCTTTTATTGCACCTTTGCCAGCTCTCATCTCACCCCTACCTCGAATCTGTCTACCACCCTTACACTGCACGATGCTTTTAAATCTAAATCGTGTCAGTGCTTAGCAAAAGCCACGCATTGACACTTTATCTACCTCATTTGCCAGAATGGTTTGTGAACACTAAATGGATGATGCATGGTTAAATGGACATAAGCACCCTGAAAATGGTGGTTCATGCATCACCTATATATAATAAATATAGCCTCGTTCCTCTTCCAAGGTTCAGACCTATCAATTAAAGAGACAGAACTAGGAGTCATGAATTCTACGAATAGCAGCAAAGCTTAACACATCCTTGGAATTGTGTTAATCCCATTGAATATTGTAGGCCTGTAGTTAAGTCAAGATATGAATATCAAATAAAACGGAGAGTTCTCTGTTAGCGAATGCAACAAGCTCATGATAAAAACAAGAAAGCAGATATTCACTGCAGGAAATCTCTCTTCCTCTGCCTCTCCCTTTTCCAAACCCTTTCTTTCTCTCCCCCCCCCCTTTCTTTCTCTGTGTCTCTGCCACTGTATGTGTCTGCATCTCTGTGTGTGTCTTTCTCTGTGTGTGACTGTGTGTGTATGTGTCAGTGTGTTTGTGTATGTGTGTGTCTGTCTCTGGATGTGTCTGTATTTATCTGTGTCTGTCTCTCTCTATTTCTTTCTTTCTGTGTGTCTATGTGTGTGTCTGTCTGTGTGTGTGTGTGTTTGTGTGTGTGTGTGTGTGTTCAGGAGGAAGTCAGAGGGTGATACCAAGGTGTTACTTTTCTCCTTCCACCTTTACAATGGAGCTGAGGTTTGAACTTAGATGGTCAAGTTTTGTGTCAAGTGCTTGCATTCACTCAGCTTTCTTGCTGGCTCTTCTAAATTTGACCATGTGTTTTTACTGCTTCACCAACTGCTGTAATTATTATTTCCCATTCCAGGCTCTATTGTGTTCTTGGAGTCATTTCTGGTGGAACAGTTTCTTCACTAACTGGCATGTATATGTTGTTTTCTACTGTTTCTTGTCACCACTGAGAGCCCTAAGCAAAGCCCAGCTTTCTCTTTCTTTTTAGCGGCAGGTGGATTTTATTAGAATTGAAGAATTTGTATAAGGGAAGAATGTTTAATCCAAATATCTAAGCATTGCCTATAATCTATTATTTTAACAAAATATCTAAGCTTGGTTAATAACTGAAACACTAGCTTCAAAATTAAACTATTTTTAAAATAATATATAACAAATTATGATGATCCTCAATAATACTGTTCCTAACCACATCCTTATAAACCTGACACTTTGTAGTGAACCTTTTCTTGTTTTTAAATTTAAAGTTTTAAGTTAAAAACCTTTAAAATTTTATTTAAAAATAATTAAAACCTTTAAATAAAAAACTATAAAAAGAAGGAAAAACATTATCATAAAGAACTCACAAATCAAAAACAAAACAAAACAAAACAAAACCAATTACTCAACAAATTTAACCTGATCCACAATCTGTACACCCAGTGAACTTCTATAGCATTTGAATAGCCATTCTGAAGCTGTGGAGCTTCATACTAGACATTACACATTCACGGTCAAATATATGTTTATGTACATAAGCATCAGAAAACGCTGAAAAAAGTACATGAGAGAGTTGAAGCTCAAAAATAATTAGTGTTATATCCTCTTTTGGTCACACAAGCTCAGAATAAATAAAATTATAAACACATATTCTCAAGTGCAGATCCTAGCTATCTTGATTCACCTTGTTTGCTCCACCTTTCATTCCTGACTGCATATTCAATTTCTTTTTCTGAATAGCAAGCTGAATCTTCCCACATGATTATTGATTCCTTTCATGCTAGCTTTCTTCCACTGTGTTTTTATGACACAGATATGTTATCAGGTTGCTCTCTCTCTCACTTAGCACAATGAGTCCATAAGGTCAGATAGCACATGTATACTACCCATTCCCTTATAGTGTGCATATCTATAGTCCTCTGTAAAGAGCCAACAATATTTGAGTTTATCTTGTTAATTGTGCTTGTTAATGACAGGACTAGAAATGTAGACATTTTTCAGTATCCAACAAAATATTTATTGATTGTTAGATTTTAGATATTTTTCTTTAACTTTCCAACCCTTAGAAAAATGATTAATCTCATCACTATTGTGTGATGCCATTTATATTTTTAGTAAATCTTATGTGCATTGCCAATATTAGCTTAAGAACATATTTTTCTAATTTTTATTTATTTTGCCAAATGTAATACCTGGATAAAGTCTTCATTTGCCAAATAAGAGCACTAGTTATTTCTAATTTTATCTTTAAAAGTTTACTTACCAAAATATGCACTTTGTTCTTACTCACAGAGTTTGTGATGACATTCTTATGATAGAACATATGGATCTCCAAGCTCAGCTGTGTGTTTCTACAGGGATGCTGGATAACTGAGAACATTTAAGCAAGTACTCTTTATGAGATAAAATGTATCTTATAGTTGGCTGACTTCTGGGTATTTCCACTGCTGTTAATTGGATCAAGGTATTGTATTTGAAGAAAATACTTAGAATTTTTTCTTTTCATGTATAATAGAGCAAGAGATGCTTATTGAAAATGACGGATGCAATGAGAAAAAAAAAAAAAAAACATCCTGAGTGAGGAAACCCAGACCTATAAAAACAAAATGGTATCTATTCACTTGCAAGTGGATATTAGCTGTTTAGTAAATGTTAATTTAGTACATACTACAATAAAGTTATGATCCACAGACTTAGAGATGTTAGCTCTGGGTGACCGAGATGGGGGTGGGAGTGCGCATAGATCTCTCTGAGAAGGGGAAACACAACAGATTTTGTGAGTGGACTGGGAACATGGAGGGGAAAAATGGTGGGTGGGGTCAGCTGAGGGGTAGAAATGGAAGGAGAGAGTACACAGAGAGAGAACTGGAATTGGAGGGCTCTTAGGAGTGGTGTGGAAATCTAGTCCAGTGGAAACTTCCTGGTATCTAAGAAGGTCACCCTAGTGACGATTCCTGGTAATGGAGAATGCAAAGTCTAAACCAGCCCTCCTTTGTAGACAAGCAAGGCTTCCAGGGATGGATTGCATTGATTTCAGTTGGGCTTTTGCTGAGGGGATCCTGAGGTGAAACTTAACCCAGGCTGATGCTAGGACAAAGTTTCTCTCTGAAAACTGACAGTGGGTCTTCACTGACAAGGGCAACATCTACACTGCTCAATGATGTGGAAAGGTAGATCTTTTGCATACATGGAACCTTCACCCCCATGCCCTGGTCTCTTTGTTGTGGGAAGGCTATGGAAAGAGAAACCTGGACATCAACCCAGTCACAACACCCTTGACCTACAATCTGTCTTACCTGAAAGATATACTGGGGCAATGGTGGCACAGAACGTGTGTAAGAGGTCTTCAAACGACTGTTTTAATTTGAGGACCACTCTATGAGAGGGAGCCCATGCCTTCTTCTGCCTGGATGTCCAAGAATCACAGACTAGATAGCCCAGAGAACCAAGGTAGAACCAAACAAAACAGGTCAAACCAACAATAAAATAATTCCTAATGATATTCTGCTATACTCATAAATCAGTGCCTTGTCTGGTTGCCATCAGGGAGGCTTCCTCTGGCAGTAGAAAAGAGTGGGTGCAGAGATCCACAGCTAGACACAGTGTGGAGATAGTCTATACTAGAGATCTCTATTGAGTCCCTTCCCTCAGAGCTTGGGAAATCCCACAAAAGAGGGGAAGGAAAAATTGTAGAAGTCAGAAGGGATGAACACCAGGAGAACATGGCCAACCAAATCAACTAAGCAGGGTTCATATGGATTCACAGAGAGTGGAGTAGTGTGCACAGGACCCGCATTGTTCTACATCAGTTCTTCTGCATATATGTTATATGGCTGCTAAGTTGGTGTGTTGGTGAGACTCCTAACAGTGGTAGTGGGCATGGGTCTGATTCTTATGTCTGCTTTTGGGGCTCTTTTCCTTCTACTGGGTTGCTTTGTCCAGCCTCGATATGAGGGCTTTTTTCTTGTCTCATTGTGTCTTGTTTTATTATATTTGGCTTCTGAAAGTCTGGTCCTTTCTGAAGAGGAAATGGAGAGCAAGTGGATGTGAGTGAGAGGGTAATTGTTGCACAAGCTGGAAGGAGGAGAGGAATGGGAAACTGTTGCTGGGGTGTATTGTAGAAGACTATTTTCAACAAAAGAAAGAAAAGAAAGAAAGAAAAAAAGAAAGAAAGGAAGGAAGGAAGAAAGAAAGAAAGAAAGAAAGAAAGAAAGAAAGAAAAAGTCGTCACTCTTTCCAGAGATACCCAACAGACCCATTTTAGTATACCTTTTGAGACTGTTTCTAAAAAGAAAGATATATTTCAGCTCAATTAAGTAATAAGCATTGATTAGTACTTGCTTCATATTGTAACTATTAAGGAAGATTCATAAATCTTCCAGAAAATATTGTGCAAGATTCCAAGTAGAAAACAATACCACTTTTGTGGAACATACTTTTACCTTTTAACTTCTATGGCCAATTTTAATTAATTAATATTTTGTTAATTGTATGAATATTTTAGTTTGTTTTTTATTTTTATTTATTGTGTTGTAAGTTTTTCAAACATCTGGTTTTTCTAACCTATTGTCAGTCATTGATCTTGGAAAATTTGTAGAAATTCTCTTATAATGTTTTCCTTTTCTCACTTTGCACTTACCTGTATGTATGTATATATATATATATATATATATATATATATATATATATATGAATATGTATCTATATGTGTGTACATAAATGTGTGCCAATATGGATGTATATAGGAATCGATATATATTTTATATAATATAAGTGTGTGTGTGTGTGTGTAAGGATATATACACTATTTTATATAATTTTATCTACTTACACAATTGGACTCTTCCCACAAAATGTAGTATTCTATAATCATTATAGCACTTATCTGATCTGTTTGTAAAGTGTAGAAATTTAAATTTATTCTAATTGCTAGGTGAACATCACAATAGCTTAAATCAGGTCACATGCCTCAAGAGAAAAATGAAACTTCTTTACTGACCCCCTATTTAAAAGTTGTCATGCAACTGCCTTGTTACCTTGCCCATGCATATATGGGTATTTGTTTGGCTCTTAGGTAATGTCCTGGTATGTTCCTTAGACACTGAGGTAATGTCCTGGTATGTTCCTTAGGCTCTGAGGTAATGTCCTGGTATGTTCCTTAGGCTCTGAGGTAATATCCTGGTATGTTCCTTAGGCTCTGAGATAATATCCTGGTATGTTCCTTAGGCTCTGAGATAATGTACTGGTATGTTTCTTAGGCTCTGAGATAATGTCCTGGCATGTTCCTTAGGCTCTGAGGTAATGTCCTGGCATGTTTCTTAGGCTCTGAGGTAATGTCCTGGCATGTTCCTTAGGCTCTGAGGTAATGTCCTGGTATGTTCCTTAGGCTCTGAGGTAATGTCCTGGTATGTTCCTTAGGCTCTGAGGTAATGTCCTGGTATGTTCCTTAAGCTCTGAGGTAATGTCCCGGCATGTTCCTTAGGCTCTGAGGTAATGTCCTGGTATGTTTTGTAGGTTGTCATTGAACTCATGATATCCCATTTCAGCTTTTCAAGGACTGATAATGTATATTCTTCTTAATTTTCACTTCTGAGTTACAACCTTGGCTAATTATCTTTTATTTTTACTGATAAATACACCAAAGATTCAGATTTTATTACTTCCACAATATTTTTGGTATTTAACTCTTTGAATCTGACAATCTTATATATTACTTTCTCTCTTTTTGTAAATAGAATAAATCAAATCCACAAAATAAGTGAGTCTGAATGTTCTGAGCACCTTTTGTGTGTATGATTTTAAGATCTTGCTGACACTTTAAACACACCAATTTATTTACCACAATAAGGATGAAAATATAAATAACTTAAGAAGTTCTATAAGTATTATTGTTGTTCTTGATTGCATAAATGCATTTTCATATATAGACATGTGCACAGAATGCGTATATTTTAAGAGACTGCATGTTCTAGTTTAATAACAATAGACATATCACAAATATATGAAAGTTAAATGTGGAAACAAAACTCATGGAAAAAGTATGAGCCAAAATAGTAACAGTTGAGGAATCAAAGGAAAGTGTTCATGCTAAGGAGAAAAAGAGAAATGGAGAACTGGAAACCAAGAAAGAGATGACAGCACAGTTAGAAACCATGGAGAAGTGGAAAGGCAAGGCAGAAGAACCAAGGAGATCAATTATCTTCAAGGATAACCCTGAGTCCCTAGAGCCAAAGGTCCAGAAGCTACAAACATGACGTGGGACAGTTAGCTCTGCTGACAATACACTGACTATCTGAGGTGCTCAGAAGCATTTATATGAACAGTGCAAAGATTTGGGTGTAACTGTGACTCCTTTACTGTAGGCTCCCATTGGAAATGGATCCCATGATGTAATATGTTGTGTTTCAAATGGCTATAGCCACCTGTCATCTGGAAAGGTAGTCAACTATTTGTAACTGAGCTATTCTGGGGATCTGAAATAGAACTATTATAAGTTAGTGAGGCTGAAGAAATTCTACCGTGGTGTCTGAGAGGGTGATAGCCATAAGGGGAAAGGAAGGGTCAGTGCTAGACACATGAGCTATTAAGACAGTCAGTTCCCTGTGTTATGAAGGATAGTGACTGAAAGTTTTCTGAGGTAAGCAGGAAGCTACTGAAAATCTAATTACTTTATAGAGAAACTAAAGCTCTTATATGTTAGGTTCTATCATAAAGTTTACAAACATCTGCCTTGATATCATGCCCACAAATGTTTAGATGTTAGTTTCATTGTTTGCTTCTTGAACTTTGCCCTGCCTGTTTCCCAGTCACCTGTATTTTGTGTTTGGGACTAATAGCTTTGGCTCTATGTCTACAATTCATTCTATGAATCCAGCATTCCATTAACACAGAACAAGCAGAACAATATAAAGATACAACATAAAAATTCATTAAAAGTACCATAAGTAGTGGGATTGAACTGTGGCTCAGTGATAGAATGTTTGCTTAATACATGTAAGCCTCTGAGTTCAAACTTCTGCACAGCAAATCAATCAAATGAAAAATACCCACTTACTACCATCAAGATGATTTGATTTTAGGGAGGCGAGAGTGATTGAACATATATAATCCAATAAGTGAAATATGGCACATAGACAAAATGAGGAACAAATTCACACGTGATCTCAGTAGCTATAGAAACGGCCTCAGACATCAACTTTCTTTACTGTCAAAAACCCACAGTGAAACTAAACAAAAACGTACTTCAATGTAGATAAAGGTTATATTTTACAATCTACAGTCACATTATATGTAGGAAGAAAAGTTGTATGTATTTTTTTAAAGCAAGGATACAAAGTGTTTACTCTCACCACCATCATTCAGTGAAGCCCTAGAAGTGCTATAGAAAATCAGTTTAAAAGGTGGGGGTCACTAAAGTAGCTGGAGTGGATGGGTGGGTGGGAGAGCACCCTCATAGAAGCAAGGGGAGGGAAGATGGGATAGGAGGTGTTGGGCCGTGATAGAAAGTCTGTTTTCTGGTAGAGCTAAGGTTTGAACCCCATAAGCCCAAAAGATTGTCCCAAGTGGAGGACAGCCTATAAGGGATAGCAGACGTTTGCCAAAGCTCCTAGAATACAGCTTCTAACACATGCCTATATGTCTCCATAGGTCTATGACATTTGGTCACTAAAAAAGGGTTGTATCCCCCAACCCCTCCTCAGGTAGAGGCGTGGTCACGCCTCCAAGCCATTCCCATGTTATTGAGACACCTAGAGGCATAGCCACACCCCTTCCCAGTTAATATTTCTACCTCTCCCCTCCCGGAGGTCTCAGGGTACAGTCTCACCCACGCCACTCTCTACAATGACAATAAACGCCTTAGAACTATGGACTGTCTCTATTCATCCTAATCCTCCGTGGGAAGCGAGGGATCTGGTCTTCAATTAAGGAGCCGCCTGCCTAATCTCTTGCCGAAGGCATCTAAGTGCTTCCAGATGGCTGCTATTCAATCAAGCCAAAGCAGCTAGCCAGCGCCCAAGCCACCAACTGGGTTGGTGGTGTCTGCGATGCCTAGAACCTGGGAACCCCAGAGCCAGCTGCAGCGTTCCCCGGGAACGGCCCTTTCCCCGACCCATGGGTAGTGTTCTTGTGGCTTCACATAGACTCCACCTGCCCAGCAGACGGTGGGAGGACAGGCAGCCGAACTTCCCACACATCCTGTCCCTCCCAGAGCCAGAGTGCCTGGGCAGACACGTGGGACTTCACTCTACCCTGTGCCATTTGTTCCCATAAGGAGGTTTCCAGACGGGAAACCGGGAAAGGGGATAACATTTAAAATGTAAATAAATAAAATATCCAATAAATAAATAAATAAAAGTAGGGGGATGCATAAATAGGAAAGGAAGAAATCAAATCATTCTTGGTTGATCATGGTATGAAGCTATGCTTCAAAACCCCGAAAGAATCTTCCGGATAACACTGATAAAAACTTTGAGCAAAGTAGCAGGATGCAAATAAACATTAAACTACAGTATATGCCAATAACAGAGAACCTGGAAAATATCAGAATAATGCCCTATTCACAATAGTGTCAAAGAACAAAACAAAAAGCAAACATACACTCCCAACTCCTAAGCTTCAACACACCAAGATGATTAAAGGCCCTCACAATGAAGATTACAAACTCCTGAAGAAACAAATGAAAGACTGTATAAAAAAATTTCCAATGCTAACAGACTGGCATACTTAATACTGATACAACAGCCATATAACAAAAACTGATTCACAAATTCAATATAATATTAAAACCATATGAAATCCTTTACCTAACAAGAAAAAAGTACTAAAATTCATACATAAACAATATCTTACAATAGGTTAACACAATCCTATGAAAATTGTGAAGGTAGATTTAGCACAATGGTTGATGATGACATAGTTTACAGAAAGCACCTCTTTCACAGAAAGCTCGTGCAGACTGATTATCTGTATGTAAAAGACTGATTCTCCCTCTCTTGCTCTCTCTTGCTCTCTTGCTCTCGCTCTCTTTCTTTCTCACCCTAAATAAAATGTAGTTAAACCTGGGTGAAGACTTGAAGTAGTACCTGAGCATTTGACTAATATACAAAAATATAGAAAACACATTGCAAGGAGAGCATAGACAATGGCTATTTGAATAAGACTCATGCAACACAGGAAACAGTACCAAAGCTGCGATGATGTGATTTCTTTATATTAAAAAGCTTCTGAACTGCAAAGGATACAATCATCAGAACAGACACAGCCCACAGAATGAGATAAAATCTATTAGCTAGTTATCCAAGACAGGATTGATATCTACATGACTCAATTTTAAAAAAGATAATTTTTAAATCACCAAGACCAAAAGCAAAAACCAACCAAACAAACAAACAAAAGAATCTAATGAACGAATGAAGTGAACAGGTGTTTTCAAAAGAAGTGCAAATGGTCAATCATCAATAAAAAGTATTCAATATCTTTGGCCACAAAATAACAATTAATAAAAACTAATAAAAATTGAGATTGCTGTTAATCTCTGCTAATATGCCTATCATTGAGAAAACACAGTATCAAGTGCTAGTGAAGATGGCACTGGGACTTATGTAGTGTTAGTAAATATATAAGGTAGTGCATCCACTACGGAAATCAGTACTGAACTTCCTCAAAAACAGTAAGAATGGAACTATTATATACCACTCCTGGGAGAGCACTATAAACCATCAAAGTCAACATACAGTAGAGATGATGATACAAGAGCACATCTTCCCATCCTTCCTGTCTCTCAAATACACATAGCCCACACAGTCCACTTACTACAAACATACATACACACATATACACACAACTCATACACACAGACAACACTCACAGACACAAACACACACATGTGTCAGTTACAGAACTACTCACAATAGCAAAGTTATGGAATAAAGAAAATGTGACACTTACATATATTTGAATATATAATGAAATACTAGTCAGCCATAGAGAATCAGCATGAAAATTGATGAAACATGGTTCTCATAGTAACTTAAATAAAGAAGACTCAAAGAGACAACTAACATGTTATAGTCTCACATGTAGAAAGCAAATTTTTAATAACGAATTTGTTTCAAGAAGATGAATGTAGAAGAAATAGTACAGGAGGAGAAGAAGGTGGCTGTGTAAAACATTGGGTTAAATACAAGCAAATCATACTTTAGATGTATATGAATATGCCATAATGAAATTCACTGCTTGTAAAAATTAATGTGGTTTTATATGAATTATACTAATAAAACTATGAAAAGTATTAAACTTAAAATGCTATAGCAAAATATTAATTTACTGATAAAAAACAAGCAGAACACTTAAAGAATATTAGGGAAAGTGGTGCAGTTTCCCAGATTCAGTGTGCAAATGCAAAAAACTTATTGAGAAACAATTTAATAATACATATTAATAAAGGGTATTCTTTCTTTATATTACTAGTCATTGTAATTTATAGAGGAATAATAATTTAATAACAATAGAATTTATTAATGAAATTCTTTGTTATATCCCTGCTTCCAATAAAAATATATTTTCTTTTCTAAAATTAAATTTAAGAGTTAGCATACAAGGGGGAATTTCACTTTAGCAGTTCCATACATTTCTGCCTTATTAATTAATATACACATTGTCTCTATCCACGCCAATCCCCAGTGCTCTCTGCAATCTCTGGTCTCTCTGGTCCCTTTCTTTACCACAAACACTTCTCACTTTTGCTCATACACACTTCTTTGTCCTTTATTTTAATCCCCTTTTTTCCTTTGAGATTCCTGACTCTCCTCTCCATCATCATTTATTTTCATTTATTTTTATTACAACACACACACACAGGAGTGTATATCCGCATGCACTACAAAACCTTAAATCTAGATGTAGCACAGTAAAGCAAACACGAAGAATTGATTTTTGGCTTCTTTGTGTATTTTTTGGCTCTGGCTTTATCTCTCTATTTTCCAGCAAATGTCATGATTTCATTTTCCTTTATTTCTGAAAACTAGCCTCATTCTATATACACACCATGCTTTCTTTATCCATTCGTTTGTTGATCCACATCTTAGCTGGCTCTAGTTTTTAGCTGTTGTGAATGATGCTGAAATAAACATGGAACTTGTAGATAAATATAATACAAAGGGTAAAATAACATAAAAACTTTGCTAGAGAGAAGGACCAGTGGGGAAGCGTAAAGATTTGAGTTTGAACCCATAGAACCTATGATAAAGGAGGTCATAGAACTCTACACTTGACAAACTGGACTCCGAGGCGAACAGGTGTCCAGGAGGCTCACTGGTCAACAATCTAGCAGAAATGCTTTTCTTTACATTTTTTTTCTTTATTTTTTCTTTTTTTGGGGGGAGGGGGTGGTTGAGACAGGATTTCTCTGTATAGCCCTGGCTGTCCTGGAACTCACTCTGTAGACCAGGCTGACCTTGAACTTAGAAATCCGCCTGTCTCTGCCTCCCAAGTGCTGGGATTAAAGGTATGATTCCGCCCGGCCAGAGTTGCTTTTCTAAGGACTCAATATGAGATTCTTTCTGAAAAACTAAGGTGGAGAGTGATAAACAAAGATACCAGAAGTTGACCCAACACT
Organism: Rhynchomys soricoides; assembly: GCA_019843965.1. Lineage (NCBI taxonomy): Eukaryota > Metazoa > Chordata > Mammalia > Rodentia > Muridae > Rhynchomys > Rhynchomys soricoides. The sequence continues at coordinate 1,136,812 of JADRCH010000231.1, read as the reverse complement.
ACATACACACTTGCACACACGTACGCTCACACACACACACACACACAGAGTCCAAGCACACCCACACACAACAGAAGTAAACATTCATCACACACACATATGTACATATGACTTATACACACATTCACAGATGTGTGTGCATAAATACACACACTACTGCCACAAAGTCAAAAATTAAAAACAAAATTAGTAAGATAAAGTTAAATATTACTAAAAGTTTAGTAAAGAGGAAAAAGAAACAGCACTTTAAAAATTGATAAAAAGTAATAGCAAGATAAATAGAAAAAGATCCCCCTCAAAATGCAGGGGGAAAATGTGTGGTGGTTTGGATACAAACAGTCTCTGTAGGACTATATATTTGAATACCTGAGCCCCAGTTGGTGGAATTCTTTGCAAAGGATTAGGAGGTGTGGCCATGTTGGAGACTTTACATCTCTGGCAGAAGGCTTTTAAGTTTCAAGACTCACACCATTCATTCCCCTTATCTCTCTGATGAAGTTAACTCTCCACTACTGCTCAAGCTCCATGCCTGCCTACTTACAACCATACTTCACGCCATGAGTGTCATGGATTCTAACCCTCTGAAACTATAAAACCCAAATAACTGTTTTCTGTTAGTTCCCTTGGTCATATTGTCTTATTACAGAAGTCGAAAAGTAACTAAGATAAAGTTTGGACAAAATCAGATGTTTGTATTAGAGTAGTCAAAATATAGATATTTTAATGTAACCTTGTAAAATAAAACCTAACAAAATATGTATATGTAGTCATCAGGAAACTTTCTTCAAAGCTGTAGGGTTAGCAAGAAGTTTTTAGCATTCTTTAGCTCTACAGCAGTCATGGCGTGCAGATGGCTCCATTGGAACAGCCACTTTCTGACTCTAGTTTCAGTGATTCAAAACTCCATTTACTCTAAGTTGATGAGCTCTTTTTTTAGGGTACGATTATGCTTCTCACTGTCTCAGCTGATCCTCCTGCAACCTGAATATTCAGTTTGTCAGCATTGAACCTCTCACTAGCCACTCCTGCATCTCAGGGCTGTTTCTAACCCTGGATCTGTGGCAGGTTCAGTTCATGCTTCTGGACTACTGGATGTTCTCTGTTCTCTGGCTTACAGCACATCTCTTAAAAACAACAGATTCCCTTCGAGATCAGTCCCACCTGGAGCTCTTCCAGAATATACAATGACTAAATGTAGAATCCGTCTCACCATAACTCTCACATGGAGTTGAGGCTTGTGAGGTCTGTGGGTTTGCCCTGACAGTAGGACTGCCCGTATCTTTTCACCAGGATCTTCGGGCTTGCCATAAGAATGAGGCCTCTAGTTCCCATTTCCTGTGGAATGGACCCACTAACACACATGTACACATTCACAAAATGAAATATAAACAATATAATTAAAAACATCTTTAGGTTAGACAAAGAAAATTTCTTCTTTTTTGTATTTTTTTTGATACTTTATTTACATTTCAAACGTTTCCCCCTTTCCAGATCTCCCCTTTGGAACCTCCCTATTTGCTCCCCCTCCCCTGCCACTATGGGGGTATTCCCCAACCCACCACTCTCATCTTCCCTCCTTGGCATTCTACTGTACTAGGACATCTAACACCCTCAGGCCTAAGGGCCTCTCCTCCCCCTGATGGCTAACAAGACCCTCCTCTGCCACATATGTGGCCAGCACCATTGGTCCCTCCACTTGTATTCTTTGGTTGGTGATACAGTCTAAAGGAGCACCAGGAGGTCAGGCCAGTGGACACTGTTGCTCTCTCAATGAGGCTGCCAACAGCCTCAGCTCCTTCAGTCCCTTCTCCAACTCCTCCATCAAGGACCTAATGCTCAGCTCAATGGTTGCTGTGAAGTAACTCTTGGGTATTTGGAACTTTTGGGCTAATAACCACTTATCAACAGGTACATACCATGTTCATTCTTTTGTGACTGACTTACATCGCTCAGGATGACATTTTTATTTTTCATTCTTTTCATACTTTATTTACATTTCAAATGTTTCCCCCTTTCTAGATCTCCACTTTGGAACTTCCCCATTCCCTCCCTCTCCCCTGCCACTATGGGGGTATTCCCCCACCCACCCACCCATCCACCCTTGTCTTCCCTCCGTTGCATTCTCTTATACTGGGGGATCTAACACCCTCAGGCCCAAGGGACACTGCTCCCCCTGATGTCTATCAAGACCTTCCTCTGCTGCATATGTGGCCAGCACTATGGGTCCCTCCATGTGTAATCTTTGTTTGGTAGTTCAGTATCCAGTAGTACTGAGGGGTCAGGCCAGTTGCCACTGTTGCTCCATCCCTGGGGCTGCAAACTCCCTCAGCTCCTTCAGTACCATCTCCAAGTCCTCCATCTGGGACCTCACATTCAGCCATACTGTCGCTGTGAAGTCACTCTTGGGTATTTCGAACTTTTGGGCTAATAACCACTTAACAGTGAGTATATACCATGTTCATTCTTTTGTGACTGTCTTATCTCACTCAGGATTATATTTTCAAGTTCCATCCATTTGTCTGTAAATTTCATGAAGTCATTGTTTTTATTAGCTGAGTAGTATTCCATTGTGTAAATGTACCACATTTTCTGTATCCATTCCTCTGTGGAGGGACATCTGGGTTGTTTCCAGTTTCTGGCTATTATAAATATGGCTGCTATGAACATAGTGGAGCATGTGTCTTTATTACATGCTGGAGCATCTTCTGGGTATATGCCCAGCAGTGGAATAGCTGGGTCCTCAGGTAGTATTATGTTTTCCGAGGGTCCGGCAAATTGATTTCCAGAGAGGTTATATCAGCTTGCATTCCCACCAGCAACTGAGGAGTGTTCCTCTTTCTCACATCCTCGCCAACATCTGCTGTCACCTGAGTTTTTGATCTTAGCCATACTGACTGGTGTGAGGTGGAATCTCAGGGTTGTTTTGATTTGCATTTCCCTGATGATTAAGGATGTTCAACATTTATTCAGGTGCTTCTCAGCCATTCGAGTTTCCTCAGTTGAGAATTCTGTTTATCTCTGTTCCCCATTTTTTGATAGGGTTATTTGGATCTCTAGAGTCTAACTTCTTGAGTTCTTTGTATATACTGAATATTAGCCCTCTATTGGACATAGAATTGGTAAAGATCTTTTCCCAATCTGTTGGGTGCCTTTTTGCCCTATTTACTGTGTCCTTTGCCTTATAGATGCTTTGTAATTTCATGAGGTCCCATTTGTTGATTCTTGGTTTTAGAGCATAAGCCATTGATGTTCTGTTCAGGAACTTTTCCCCTGTGCCCATGTGTTCGACTTTGCCGCACTTGCTCTTCTATCAGATTCAGTGTATCTGGTTTTATGTGGAGTTCCTTGATCTACTTGGACTTGAGCTTTGTTCAGGGAGATAGGAATGGGTCAATTCACATTCTTCTACATGTATACCACCAGCTGAAACAGCATCATTTGTTGAAAATGCTGTCTTTTTCCCATTGGATGATTTTAGCTCCTTTGTCAAAGATCAAGTGACCCTAAGTGTATGGGTTCTTTTCTGGGTCTTCAGTTCTATTCCATTAATCTACCTGCCTGTCACTGTACCAATACCATGCAGTTTTTAATCACTACTGCTCTGTAGTTCAGCTTGAGGTCAGGGATGCTGATTTCCCCAAGTAGTGCTTTATTGTTGAGAATAGTTTTTGCTATCCTGGGTTTTTTTGTTATTCCAAATGAATTTGAGAATTGCTCTTTCTAAGTCTACGAAGAATTGAGTTGGAATTTTGATGTGGATTGCATTGAATTCATAGATTGTTTTCAGCAGGATGGCCGTTTTTACTATATTAATCCTGCCAATCCATGAGCATGGGAGATCTTTCCATCTTCTGAGGTCTTCTTCAATTTCTTTCTTCAGAGACTTGAAGTTCTTGTCACACAGATCTTTCACTTGTTTGGTTAGACTCACACCAAGATACTTTATATTGTGTGTGACAATTGTGAAGTGTGTCATTTCCCTAATTTCTTTCTCAGCCTGTTTCTCCTTTGAGTATAGGAAGGGTACTGATCTGCTTGAATTAATTTTGTAACCGGCCACTTTGCTGAAAGTATTTATCAGCTGTAGCAGATCTCTGGTGGAGTTTTTTGGGTCACTAAAGTATATCACCATATCATCTGCAAATAGTGATATTTTGATTTCTTCCTTTCCAATTTGTATCCCTTTGACTTCCTTTTGTTGTCTGATTGCTCTAGCTAGAACTTCAAGTACTATATTGAATAGACAAGGAGAGAGAGGACATCCTTGCCTAGTCCCTGATTTTGGTGGGATTGCTTCGAGTTTCTCTCCATTTAGTTTGATGTTGACCACTGGTTTGCTGTATATTACTTTTACTCTGTTTAGGTATAGTCCTTGAACTCCTGATCTTTAAAAGACTTTTATCATGAAGGGATGTTAAATTTTGTCAAATGCTTTTTCAGCATCTAACAAAATGACCATGTGGTTTTTTTGTTTGAGTTTGTTTATGTAGTGGATTACATTGATCGATTTCCAGATATTAAACCATCCCTGCATCTGCGGGATGAAGCCTACTTGATTATGGTGAATGATTGTCTTGATGTGTTCTTGGATTCGGTTTGCAAGAATTTTATTGAGTATTTTTCCATCAATATTCATAAGGGAAATTGGTCTGAAGTTTTCTTTTATTGTTGGTTCTTTGTGGAGCTTTGGTATCAGTGTAACTGTGGTCTCATAGAATGAATTTGGTAGTGTTCCTTCTGTTTCTATTTTGTGGAATAGATTGAAGAGTATTGGGATTAGGTCTTCTTTGAAGGTCTGATAGAATTCTGCACTGAACTCATCTGGTCCTGGTCTTTTTTTGGTTGGGAGACTTTTAATGACTGCTTTTATTTCTTTAGGGGTTATGGGACTGTTTAGATAGTTTATCTGATCCTGATTTAACTTTGGTATTTGATATCTGTCTAGAAACTTGTCCATTTCATCCAGATTTTCCAATTTTGTTGCGTATAGGCTTTTGTAGTAGGATTTGATGATTTTTTTTAATTTCCTCAGAATCTTTTGTTATATCTCACTTTACATTTCTAATTTTGTTAACTTAGATACTGTCTCTGTGCCCTCTGGTTAGTCTGGCTTAGGGTTTATCTATCTTGTTGATTTTCTCAAAAAACCAGCTCCTGGTTTTGTTGATTCTTTGTATAGTTCCTTTTATTTTTACTTAGTTGATTCCAGCCCTTAATTTGTTTGGTTCCTGCCTTCTACTCCTCTTGGGTGTATTATCTTCTTTTGGTTCTAGAGCTTTCAGGTGTGCTGTTAAGCTGCTAGTATATGCTATCTCCAGTTTCTTTTTGGAGGCATTCAGAGTTATGAGTTTTCCTCTTAACACTGCTTTCATCTTGTCCCATAGGTTTGAGTATGTTGTACTTTCATTTTCAATAAATTCTAGGAAGTCTTTCATTTCTTTCTTTATTTCTTCCTTGACCAAGTTATCATTGAGTAGAACATTGTTCAGCTTCCATGTGTATGTGGGCTTTCTGTTGTTGTTGTTGCCATTGAAGACCAGCCTTATTCCATAGTGATCTGATAGGAGGCATGGGATTATTTCAATCTTCTTATATCTGTTGAGGTTTGTTTTGTGACCAATTATATGATCAATTTTGGAGAAGTTACCATGAGGTGCTGAGAAGAAGTTATGTTCTTTTGACTTAAGATGAAATGTTCTATAGATATCCGTTAAATCCATTTGGTTCATAACATCTGTTAGTTTCACTGTGTCTCTGTTTATTTTGTGTTTCCATGATGTGTCCATTGATGAGAGTGGGGTGTTGAGTCTCCCACTATGATTGTGTGAGGTGCAATGTTTGGTTTGTGCTTTACTAAAGTTTCTTTTATGAATGTATGTGCCCTTGCATTCAGGCATAGATGTTCAGAATTGAGAGTTCTTCTTCGTAGATTTTTCCTTTGATGAGTATGAAGTGCCCTTCCTTATCTTTTTTGATGACTTTTGGTTGAAAGTAGATTTTATCTGATATTTGAATGGCTACTCCAGCCTGTTTCTTGGGGCCATTTGCCTGTAAACTGCTTTTCCAGCCCTTTACTCTGAGGTAGTGTTTGCTTTAAAATGGAGGTGTGTTTCCTGGATGCAGCAAAATGCTAGGTCCTGTTTATGTATCCAATCGGTCAGTCTATGTCTTTTTATTGGGGAGTTGAGACCATTGATGTTAAGAGATATTAAAGAATAGTGATTTTTGTTTCCTGTTATTTTTGATGTTTTTTATATGGCTATCTTCTTTTTAGTTTGTTGAAAGATTACTTTCTTACTTTTTCTTGAGTGTAGTTTCCCTCCTTGAATTGGCGTTTTCCATGTATTAATCTTTGTAGGGCTGGGTTTGTGGAAACATACTGTGCAAATTTGGGTTTGTCATAGAATAGTTTGGTTTCACCATCTATGATTATTGAGAGTTTTGCTGGGTATAGCAGCCTGGGCTGGTATTTGTGTTCTCTTAGTATCTCTATGAGATCTGCCCAGGATCTTCTATCTTTCATAATCTCTGGTGAGAAGTCTGATGTAATTCTGATAGGTCTGCCATTATATGTTACTTGACCCTTTTCCCTTACTGCTTTTAATATTCTTTCCTTATTTTGAGTATTTGGTGTTTTGACTATAATGTGACGGGAGGAATTTCTCTTCTGGCCCAATCTGTTTGGAGTCTTCTTGTATATTTATGTTCATCGTTTTCTTTTGGTTAGGGAAGTTTTCTTCTATAATTTTGTTGAAGATATTTACTGGTTCTTTAAGTTGGGAATCTTCACTGTCTTCTATACCTAGTATCCTCAGGTTCTGACTTCTCATTGTATCTTGAATATCCTGGATGTTTTGGGTTAGGAGCTTTTTGCATTTTGCATTTTCTTTGACTGTTGTGTAAATGTTTTCTATGGTATCTTTGGCACCTGAGATTCTCTCTTCCATTCCTTGTATTCTGTTGATGATGCTTTCATCTATGACTCCTGATTTCTTTCCTAGGTTTTCTAACTCCAGGGTTGTCTCCCTTTTGGATTCTTTATTGTTTCTATTTCTGTTTTTGGTTCCTGGATGGGTTTCTTCATTTCCTTCATCTGTTTGATTGTGTTTTCTTGTAATTCAGCCCATTTGATTGTGTTTTCCTGTAATTCTTTAAGGGATTTTTGTGTTTTCTCTTTAAGGTTTTCTAGTTGTTTACATGTGTTCTCTTGTATTTCTTTAAGGGAGTTATTTATTTCCTTCTTAAAATCTTCTATCATCCTCATGAGATGTGATTTTAGGTCTGAGTCTTTCTTTTCTGGTGTATTGGGGTACCCATGGCTTGCTGTGGTGGGAGAGCTGGGTTCTGATGATGCCAAGTAGCCTTGGTTTCTGTTCCTTATTTTCTTGCCCTTGCCTTTTGCCATCTGGCTATCTCTGGTGTTAGCTGGTCTTACTTTCTCTGACTGTGGCTTGTCTTTCCTGCAAGCCTAGGTTTCAACACTCTTTGAAGACTAGTTCTCTCTGAGAGAATTTGGTTTTGGAGAGCTGTGGTGCAGGGTCATCTCTGGGGTGCAGACAGAAACCCAAAAGTGTTTGTCCCCAGCTGTCCCTTGTTTTCTTTGTCCTGATGGCTCTGCTAAGGTCCCTCTTGGTCCAGTAAATTCGAAAAGAGTTGATGGTCTTACCTGTGCTTGAGGGTGTGTCGACATTCCTCAGATACCAGCTCTCTCCTGGCACTATTTGAGTATGGAGCCCTATGTCACAGATCCTTTCCCCAGCCACCGAAAAAAACCAGAAGCCTACTCCTCAGTCCCTGTGTCCTGGGTATTCCAGGTGGGTCCCTCTGAGCAGACAGGCTTGCCCACACTCGTGTGAGGCCATTTTTCTCCCAGCGCTATTTGGCTGTGGATCCCTGGTGGCCCAGGCTGAAGTCTCCCACCACAGATGGAACCAGAAGGCTCCTTCCTCCTGGCTGTTCCTTAGTCCCTGTGTCCTAACGATTCCAGGCAAGTCCCACTGAACAGTGTTAGTCCTCTTACCTCCTCTCATGGGCTTTTCCACTCTCCTGGGATGCTAGCTTTCTCCCAGTGCTGTTTGGCTATGGAGCCCTAGTATCCTAGGCAGAGGTCTCCCCAGGAAATATCTTCTAACCGAAAAATTGTATGTGGACATTTGAGTAACAGTAAAGTAACAGTAACAGTGAAGGTCTTAAATGGTTGTCTCAGCTTGATCTCAACTTAGTGAACCAATTATGTTATCTAAGAAGCAAAAACTGAAGTAATGATTTAACCATATTTACCCACCTAGAGATAAAATGGTTGTAGCTGAGTGTAAATCAGGTCACATCAAATGAAACATTTCTTTAAAGTGTAATTTTATATGGATTGTATGTGTTTGTGTGTAGGTGTGGGTGTGTTCACTGCACCTGTGTGCATGTAGAGGCCAGAAAACTGTTAGTTTCTAGCATGTTTTGTTTTTCTCCTTTGAAGCAGTATCACTTCTTCAATCTGGAGTTGGCCAATTTTTAGGTAGACTGCAAGTCAGTAAACCTCAGGATCATCCTGTCTGTCTTAATACTATGATTAAAAGCATGAATAGGACTTGTGGTGTGGCCACCAAGATCCAAACTCTAATTGTAAGGTTTGTACCAGAAGTGTTGTTTTATGGCTAAATTAATTGTTGATTCCTTTTTTTTTTTTTTTTAATTTTTATGTCATCTGCTTTCCTTCAAAGAATGGCAAAGTTGACTTATCTTTCCTTCACAAACTACTTCAGGAAAAATTTTACTTCACATGCATATTAAGCTCTTGATAGCATCCATAGTGATTTAGCAAGATTGTAACAATTATCTTCTAAAATGGAATTTCTAAGGCATAATTTTTGTAAGTATAGCAGTATTTTATGGCAGATTCCTCCTGTGAACCAAGTGTGAAGTTGTGATTGAAATCTACCTGGGCTATACTTAAATGAAACTCTAGCCAGTGAGGTGGCCCAGCTGGTAATGGTGCTTAGCACCACACCTGAGAAGCTGAGTTTAATCCCGGCACCAAAGATGATGGAGAGACAGTTCCAACTCATGTTCTCCTCTGGCTTTCATATGACACATGCATGAAGTCTACCCCATGTGCAAAACCAAATAATGTAAGCATTACAATGATATATCTGTCTATCAAATTTAGAAAAGATAAATGCTTCACATTTATGTATAGATCCTTCACTTTTTTGGTTTTACTGTAGTTTATTGGGAAATTGCAATGCTTGTTAAATAAACAGGGCATAAATTGATGTGGCTATAGTAAATACTTGATTTTTCCCGTTGTTTTATTTAATCTGTGGGTGTATGTTTTGAAGAAATTTCTTATGACCTGGTGGGTAGTGCACTTCAGTCTCTTTCTAAATGGATTACTAGTAAGCTAATGAGCACATCCAGTTCAATTCCCCTGTGCAGGAATCAGCAGCCTACTGTTAAGCAAATCAGAGCATATGTTCTTTCCCACTTAAATTTCTTCCTTTATTGGAATATATTATATACATCACTTCTATAAGAATTATTTTTTTCATGTAAGCACCTGTTTTATAAGTACTTGACATAGTTTTGCCAAGGGGTCAAAATTATGTTTATACATACATTTTGTACCTACTATTATTCATATTTTAATTATTCTTGATCTGTTTTGCTTTTTAATGTATTACCATGTTTAAAGTATTTTATTTTTGAGAATTTTGTTCACGTATAACATGAAATATGGTAGCTACCACCCTTATCTCCCACATACTCCCTTCGGATCTCCTACAACATACTTTTCTCCTAAATCCATGTTTTCTTTTTTGATAAGTACTAAGTCTAGATATTGTTGCTTGCATGTACATGAGTGTGGGGTCACCCAGTTGGAGCATTTGAAAACTGCCAATGCTTACACACTAGACAGTGGCTCTCCCTCACTGAGAGCTATCCAATACCGATAGGTCCTCAGTAAGAGTTATGGCTGAGAGACCACGGACCCAATATATCCTGGAATTTCAGTTGGTTTGATCTTGTTGATCTTGTTGTGCAGGTGAGCACAGCTGCTATGAATTATTGAGTACAATAACTATGTCGTATCCTGATAGCAGAATCATCTTCCACAATGTTCCCTGAGCTTTGTTCATGATCAGGTTACTAAAGATGTCCCATTTGGAATGAGTAGTCACTGTCTTGTTCTCAGCACTTTGCCTAATTATGGAGCTCTCTGCTGACTACTGTCTACTGCAAAAGAAACCTCTCTAACCAAGGATGAGTACTTGGGTATAAACATAATCTATGGTTTTAAAAACCGCATTCTGTGATGTCAGAAAAGGGCAAACCCTTGATTGGAGTGTAGACAAGTACAACAACCTTGGAAATGAGTCTAGAGATAGCTACAGAAACTAGAATGTGAGATACTATCCATATAATACTCCTGGCACCCAACCAATGGACTTTATATCTGCTCCTGAGACATTTGCACATCTAAGATCATTGTTTCTTTGTTAACAATAGGTAGGAAATGGAATTAACATAGATATCCATGCACAGAATGGATAAAAAATGTGGTACATATAGATGATGAAATATTATTCAACTATTAAAAAAAATGAACTAGACAGTTGACCGCAAGCCAGTGCCCAGCATCAACAAAGTGGAGAGGAACTCAAAGCAAATCTATTAAAATCAGTAACAAGATGAAGATAGCCACCTATTCAATATAATACTAGAAGTCTTAACATGAGCACTAAGACAAGGTGATCAAGGGAATATGAATTGGAAAGAATTAAGTCAAAGTATCTTTGTTTGCTGATGATATGATAGTATACATAAGTGATTCTAAAAATTCCACTAGGAAACTCTTATAAATGGCATACATTTTCAGCAGAGTAACTGTATACAAAATTAACTCATGAAAATCAGTAGCTCTCCTATGTACAAATGACTAATGGACTGAAAAAAAAAATCAGGGAAGCAATAACTTTCATAATATCCTCAAATAATATAAAGTATTTTGGGATCAGTCTAACCAAGCAAATAAAAGATTGATTTGATTTAAATTTTTAGTATTTGAAGAAAGAAATTAAAGTAAAGTAAAGAAAATGGAAAGGTCATCCATGCTCACAAATTTGTAGGATTAACATAGTAAAAATGGCCATTTTACCAAAAGAACTCATTGGTTCCATGCACTCCACATCAGCGTTCTGACACAACTCTTTACAGATCTTGAAAGGACAATTTTCAGACTCATATGAAAACAATATTCAGGATATCGGGCTAAAACAACCCCGATTACTGAAAGAACTGAAAGAGAAACCACTAAAAGCAGCATGACACTGGCACGAAAGCAGATACATTGATCACTGGAATCCAATCAAAAACCCAGATATAGATCCATATACCTGTAGACAACCGGTTTTTGATAAAGGAGCCAGAAACACACAATATAACAAAGGCAACATCTTCAACAAATGGTCCTTGTCAAAATAGGTTTCTTCATGTAAAAGAATGCAAATAGATACATATTTATAACCCCGCACAAAACTCCACTCCAAGTGGATCAAATACCTCAACACAAAACCTGATCACCTGAACCTAACGGAAAAGAACATGGGAACTGTCTTTGAACTTGTTTGCACATGAAAAGACTTTCTGAACAGAACACAGCAGTTACCACAGGCACTAATATCAAAATAGAAGGGACCTCATGAAACTGAAAATCTTATGAATGGAAAAGAATGTCATCATTCTGACTAAGTGATAGGCTACAGAATAGAGAAAATGTTTTACCAACTCCACTTCTGATAGAGGGCTAATATCTATAATTTGTTAATATATATATATATATATATATATATATATATATATATATATACCAATGCTCTAGAGGTAGTGACCTTCCTTGGGAAAATGGTGACAATTATTGAGGCAATTTAAAGTCTCATGCAATAACCCACTTTAATTGTCAGAGCATCAAACAATTTATTTGAGGTTTAAAATGAGTCACCTAAGTAGTGTAGATATACAAGGATAAATCACATGTGGCAAAACATATTTTTCCATAGAGGCATGCAGACATTTAATTAAATCTGTTATACCTGGGAGGAACATTAAAACACATTCCCAAAGCAATTAGTGATGTGAAGAAACTTAGGTCACAAGACTCTTGTCCTGTTTTCTTTCAGTTTTCTCACAAGCACTCAGATTCCTCATCATAGGACTCCATTCTTGGACCACATTCCTGCAGGTTGATATCATGAAAACAAGTAACCCAATGGGTAACTGATTTGAACAAAGGATTCTCAAAAGATGATGCTCACGTGGCTGAGCAGCATTTTAAAAGATAGTCAATATTCTTAGCCTACAGGGAAATGCAAATCAAAACTGCTTTGAGAGTTCATCTGTCAATATTCTTAACCAACAGGGAAATGCAAATCAAAACTGCTTTCAGAGTTCATCTAACAACTCTCAGAATTGCTAAGATCAATAAAACCCATGATAGCTCAGGTTAGCGAGGATATGGAATAATAGCAACATTCATACACTACTGGTTGTTTCACAACATTGTACAGCCACTGTGGAAATCAATGTGGTGATTCCACAGGAAGATGGGAATTGGTCTACCTCAAGATTTAGCTATATCACTCTTAGGCATTTACCCAAAAGTATTTTATCCTACCATAGAGACGTTTGCTCAGCCATGTTCATTGTTGCTCTATGTTGTGTGTGCCCTGGACAGCTCTTTGCCTGACCCTACCTGCTCTTGGGGGTTGGAAATGAGTTGGCGCAGAGTCAGAGACGCAGACCCTGGGAGCAGGTGAGAGAAGCTGCAGCAAACTCATCTGAGCACTGCTGCAAGCTCCTTTACATTCCACACATGCCCCCGTTGATCCCAAGAAAGCATCTCTTCTAAGCAGCAGTTTCTTGTTGGCTGGCATTATTTGCACTAGCAATCCCTGGACTCTACCACAGTCTTCATTAGGTCCTCCTGCCAGAATGCTGGTCTCTCAGGCAGTCCTCAATTAGGTCCTCCTGCAGGAGATGTTTTTTGTGGCTACAAGGCCCACAGTGTTTACACAGAGGTAGCCCCACCGTTCATTCCTGCTACAGGTCTGCTCAGAAATAGCCAGAACTTGGGAACAACCGAATGCCTATCAGTAGAATGGATAAAGAAAACACGGTGTACTTACACAATGTAGTACACGTGAGCTGTTAAAATTTGAAATTATGAACTTCCTGGGCAAATGGGTGGACCTAAAAATTTCATCCTAAGTGAAGTACCATAGACCCAGAAAGACAACTGTGGTATGTACTTACTTATATGTGAATATTAGCTGTTACGTCAATGATAACCAAGCTAAAATCCTTAGAACTTAAGTAAAGAGTAAGAGAATAAAGGGTACACATAATCTCCCAGGAAAGGAAAATAAAACGAATAGTTATGAATCCTTGGAGGTACAAGAACAGGAAATTCAGGCGAGGGAGGGAAAGAAGGGGACAAGGGAAGGAATAAAAGAATATTATCAAAGAAATAAAAACATACTGAGTAGAAGACTAAAAAAAAATTTTTTTTTTGATTTTACAATAGGAAGTCCAGTCAGGAATAAATGTAAGACAAAGATAGAAAAGTTAGGGCAGGACATGGAATTGAAAGAATAAGTAACATAGTTGCCTTTTTTTGAAAGACATATATTAGCTCACTTTATGTTATGTCACAGACAAATGCTGTGGATCTACTTCATGATGGGCTTTCAAGATACAAGGATAAGTTCCTAGAAAGATGAATGATGGGCCATGACCTTTACATTCCGTTTGTGGACACACACTATAACCTGTGAACACTTCTATTCTAAACCCAGTAGGAGTGGAATATAGGCAGTTGAATAAGATGACTGCTAATGGCCCTGAATTCATAGTTTCATTGACATGGTGACACAAAAAAGTCTTCCAAACTCCTGTCTGAGGAAAGTGTTCATTGTATTATATCACAAATAGAGATCAAATCCAAAATCCCAGGGAGATCTGCATTTGAAAGGAGATAAGAAGCTACTGTTATTTTTACAAATATAGTGGACTGTTGCCTGTCTGGAATTTCCAAGACAGAGAAGGTTTCAAAATTAAACTATCACAGGAAAGAACCATTAAGAAACCCCAGAAAGCAAACAAGCAAAATAAACAAAAGTTTCAAGCCTGGCACTGAGTGTCTCCTGCTATGAGACCCGCTCAGGAAATCTTACGCCCATTAAGCAATCCTGAGTGTTTAGTAGTCATTATTTGGAACATAATTACACTTAAGTATAATAGAAATTTAATTTTATGTGTTTAAAAGGCTTTAATGCATAAATGCGTGAGACACTGAAAAGCCATCCGGTGATGGAGTTTTAATGAAAGCAATTAAGCTGCTTTATGCTAGAAATGTTTACAAAAAATAGTTCTCAATGCTAAAGCTCTTTATTGACTATCAGAGGAGTGCTCAGAATAAATATTAATAGTGAGAAATTCATGTATTTGTTACTGCAAACAAAGGAAATTATGTTGGCCAGATTAGAAAATAGAGATTTAAAGCAATGAATTCCATTTTCTTTTACTAGTACATCAGCTATCTGAGAACTATTATTTTAAAAATTGTTTAATATTTTATTTTTCTATAGTGTTCAAAGGAATGTGTGGGAGAAGCAGAGATAGATATAAATGTAGCATCTTCTTTCTTTTTTTATTTTATTATATTTTGATGTAAATTAATAAAATTTCATGCAAAATATTTTAACCCTGTTAAATTATTGTAGCAATTGATTATTTCATGCAAACTATTGTAGTAGAATTTTATTATGTCTTTTTTTATATTTGTGTCTTATTTATTAATAAATATTTGGTTAAAAGATAAGAGGAATCATATAAATTACTAGTAACCACATCTTAAATAATAAATCTTCATGACTGAAACTTTAATTATTTAAGCTGTCAGTTTAATTTTAATCACCAACATATTACATAAGTATCTCAAGCCATTGTGAGTCATTAACAGGGAAGTTATACTAGTTCAATTCAGGAATAAAGACAGTTCTAGCATCTAACACTATGTGGAAGGTTTGGCCTAATAGGTTTGATTGGAGAGAAACAGAATACTTAGTCTGGGTTATCACAGAGAACCAATGAGCCAGAATTCTTAGGATTATAGTAATAAATAGCTCCACTCTTCAAAAACATAAGATCTCCATTTCTGTTCCAATGTTTGGAAGGCAGAGCCATTAGGATCAAGAGTTCAAGGTCATCCTGGGCTTTAAAAGATTCTGCCTCAAATAGCAATGATAATAATGATGATAGTAATAATAATAGTAATAACAGCAATAAAAAGTAAATAAAATGAAATTTTAACAATGTGGCATATTTTAGGAACGTCATTATATAACAAGGAAAGTAAAAATCAAATATTTTAAAAATGCTTATGACTCAACACTAATTTTATAAAGGAAGTATCATAGTTATAATACTATTAAATAGGCAATTATTCAATGAAATCAAGTAAGATCATATAAATTGTTAGGTAATTGGAATAATTTTGAAAATGTATATATTTTAAAGAGTCAATAACTTTTATAAAATTCAGTAAAAGAATCACTTTAATTATTTTAGAATATGTTTACCAAGTGTCAAATTTTGTTAAAACAAAAATGTTTAATACCCGTAGTTGACAAGAAACTGGTTTCCTATAGAAAATAAGAAAAAAGTTATCAAGGAGTTGTATAAAATATTCCTTTTAATTTCCAAAGAAGTAAGATTATCAATCTGGGTGTGCTGATGTACGCCTGTAACCCCAGCTCCTGGAAGGTAGAAGCTGGAGTATCAAGAAGTGTTAATCAAGCTCACCTCCACTGAGAGTTTGAGGGCAGCCAGATTACATTAGACCCTGTCTCAAAACAACTGAAAGGACCAGCACATATTGTTTGTCATGTAAGACAAGCACATTAATCTTTAGAGAAAATGAAAACAATTAAAATAATATTGTTAGACACTTCCATTAGAATTTTTAAGAAAATCTGTGCATCAAAATTTAGCCTAAGGCAGGTGAGATGACTCAATGTGGAAAGGTACTTGCCACCAAGTCTCATAGTTTAAGTACAATACCAAGCACTCACATAGTAGAAGGAGGTGCAAGTTGTCCTTTTTCTTCCGCACCAACTCTGTGATGCATACATGCACATGCGTCCACATACACACACGTGAAATAAATTAATGCTTTAATAAGTTGACATAGACAAATTTAAAGTGAAAAAGGCTGCATATATATCAGATGATGAGGTATTTATAAGTTTCAAAATCACTAATCAGAAGAGAAAAACACACTAGAATTATTAATAGCCCACAATAGGCCCTTTACTAAAATAAATACAAATGGCAAACGAACATAGGCATAAATATTCAAACTCACTGACAATCAAAAACTGCAATTCAAACATGAATGCAAAACAAATTTTTGCATATTGAATTTGAAAAGGACTTTAAAAAATCTAATTGGCTAGGTGGAAGGTAAGGAGAAATTAGTACTTTCAATCACAGCTGACAGGCATGTGCACTGCCAGACTCGTGTTTTCGTTCAATTTAGAAATACATACCAGAAGATCTGACAGTGTTCACACAACTGTACTTAGGGAAATTCAGTCTAAGGGATCATTCAGCAATATGTACAAAATCTGATTTGATGGTAAATATTATATCATACAAAAATTGAGATGAAAACCCTATATGCCAACCAGGAAGGTGACGTTCAATGATTTATGGTTACAGATGCAAAACTACAGAACAAAATGTCAGTGGAGAGTAAATGTAAAGTAAACAAACCGAGACTTAACATGACAAATATCTAATTTATTCACTACAATGGACACTCTGTTTTCCGCTCTCTGTTTTCAGAAAAATCAAGAAGTTGATACACTGTGTACCTTCAAATTTACTAAAAACTAGTATAAACCAGACTAAAGGACTAAGTCAGACAGATCCCTGACAGACAGGCAGGCGAAAGGAACTCTCAGTAGATCAATATACTTTTTACTAAAACCTTTAAGATAGCAGACTTCCTGTCTCTTCTCTCTCAGACAAAAGCTTGATGGGCTTTTCTCGCCAGAGGCACCTGTTTGGGGGAGGGGGATTATAGTATCAATATCTCCAGTCTTCGTTATATTTTCATTATGTCTCCATTAGTAGCTGGTATTTGAGATTTAGAGCTGGCAGAATAAGTAGGTAGTTCAAGGCTATTCTTAGCTATACAGTGAATGCAAGCCCAGATTAGGCTATCTTAAACATGAATAAAAAATATTATTATTAATAATAGCAAGAATAAATACATAGAAAATTTAATACTATAACAGATTTAAGATATTTATGATATGATATAAAAATTAAATGCCTTTACCAGATTAATCTATTGGCATGTCTGTGAGAGTTGGTCTTGTTTATTAATTGGTCACGAGAACCGAGCCCACTGTGTACATCACAATCTTGTAAGTAGATGGTTATAGACTGTTTAAGAAAGCTGGCTAATGTTGCCTGTTCATGGGATATGTTCTTCTAGCTGGGCTGCCTGTCTGACCTCAGTGGGAGAGGATGTACCTAGCCTTGCAGAGATTTGATGTACCAGAGTGGGGGAATGCACAGGGAGCCCCATCCTCTCAGAGGAGAAGGGTAGGAGCAAGAGGGGAAGATTGTGGGAGGGGGTTTAATAACAGTGCAGCAAGTTTCACTTCCCACTTTTTCCTCTGCCACATTCCAATCTGTTTGCCATACATTCTTGCATTGTCTTCTTAGGTAGTTCACCTTGTATTCTGTGTCAACAGCCCTCACTCTCACTACATTTACACTCTAGAAACCCACACTTTAGATTTTCAGTTCAAGTCCTTCTCTCTGGTCAAGATGGCCAGCCCTTATGCAAACCTGACTCTCAACTACCAACTTTTAACTTCCAAATATGAACTTTTGAGAGCCTTGTTCACAGAGTTGAAATTCTAGAAACAAAATAAACCACTTTATAAAACTACAATTACAAAATTATAAAATGTATAAATAGAAATTATATAACATAGTGTTTACATGATTTTGTAATGGGAAGCACACATTTGAGAAGGTCCACTGGACTGTTTTGAATTATATCAGATAATAATCATTATCTGATTATTAATGATTGATAATAATCAATCAATCTGAAATGATTATCAGAAATAATCATTTCTGTCCAACCAGTTTCAACCCAGATACAGCAAATGAAAGATGACAGATGACTAGTATCAATAATAATTTTAAAAAATTTTTAAAACCAATTAAAAGAAAGCAAAGAAGAAGAAGGAGGATGAAGAAGAGGATTAGGAGGAGGAGGAAGAGGAGGAGCCACTAATAAATACAGGTAAAGACTGAGACAAAAAAAAAAAACAGAATAGAAAACATGGCCTACAAGCATTTAAAAAGATATATGAATCCACAGAAAAAAATTAAAAATTTAAACACTAGTAGATTTTCTTCCAAATTATAATAAAACGCAATAATGTGAAGTTACTTGGATTACAGCAGCCATGTAGGTTATGGGGGCAAGTTACCAGTCCTCATTACTACCCTTGTTTTGATCTAGCTATAGGTTGAGGAATTCTCATAGCTATCACGTTTTTCCAGTTGCTTACAATCCAACAGTTCTTGTCACACTTCAAACTCAGTAGCCTGATAAAACAGTCCACTGAGCTGTAACTGAGAAGCAGGCATGTCGAAAATTTCAAGCCATTCAAATGTAAAGCTGTCATTGATCTCTGGACTATATTTCCTTTCCAATATAATGGCATGCATGTGTCAACACATAACATATCACCAACTGAGGAAGCTCACTTAAGACCTACAGAGCACAGATATTATTCAGAAGGTTTATTGCCTCAAACTCTCTGTCTTCTTCCCAGTCCTCAACACAGGTGAAATTGCAGATGGGTATCACTACACCTAGAACAATTGTTTAGAACAAGCAACATTTACCAGAGCTCTGTTCAAACAGGAGAAGTTGCAGAGTGATTACGATAGGGAACCAGAGTGTTACCCCAACTAACATGTATATCTAAAGTTCTTCAACAACTTAGACACTGGGAAAACTATTACACAGAAGTAGTATAATAGGATATATAAAAAAGTACTTATACACACACACACATATGCATATATAAATATATGTGTATGTATGTATTATTTTCCAGAGAAACTGAAAGCCTGGTCTGTTGTATCTTCTTCTGGAAGAAGATAAAACCAAAAAGAGCCAGCACTTAAGAGTTCATAGTAAAACGTGTGCCTGAAGGAAACATTGCCATGTGTAAGGCCAAGCTATGGCCTTCACTTAGGCTTGCATCTGAGCTCCTTAAAAGTTTGGCTACATGACCTGAAGATCTTAATATGGTTTGTTCAGTTATGAATGTGATTTGGATTTAGTTCTCTTTGGCAGTAAATTTGAAACTGTTTGTTTTTACAGATTCAACTATTTATAAATATGGTTTAAGATTTCTCCTTCCTGAGACTTTGCTAAGATTAAGAATATTTAGAGGTATATAATTCTAATTAACCTGTGCATAGGCCATTTCAGAGCTGCATTTGTAAACAAGTATGTGGTACTTTATTTAGAAAATATTTCTGTGAATAAATGTGATTATTATAGGAAATTTATGTCATTTTTTTAAACTAAAAACAAATTTTAAATGTTCACAAAAAGAAAATAAAGACAGCATGATAGACATGATCTTATGGTGTCAATCACATTTACTATCCTAAAATAATGCATGTATCACAACTATCTAGATTGTCTTGTCATTTGGTAACCTCCCTTCAAAACCTGAACCATGGCTGTTCTAAGTATTTTTCAACCAGTTTTGATCCTTCTAGAAGAATTTCCAATCAAACTCATGCAAAGTACACTGATAAGTACTTATTTTTTAAACTAGCTTTTTTAGTTGTTTATTTTTCTTGTTGATTCTAATTTATAGTTTCCTTTGTATGGTTTGATAATTTGTCTCTGGACATTCTGAAGAAGTACAACTCCTAATAGGATAACCTAGTAGTATCTTGGAGATTCTAGAACTTCATTCACAGAGCAGATAGGATTATACCTGGGAATGGATTCCATATAAGGCCCTCTTAATAGCCTTTCACACCTCTTACCTGGAATTGAGACCATGACATCTGCCACTTGCCTTCCCGAATTTTATGATGGTTATTAGATTAGACAAACTTGGACCTATCTCATTCCAGTGGTCAGGTTCAGTCCAAGAAAACCAAGAGATGATTAATCAGTGGGGTCTTTATCAAAAATTGTGCAGACAACAGCAATACCACTAAAATAAATAAAATAAATCTAAAGTCACACTGAGTATAATATTATATGTATGTATATATGTCAGCACTTTGGAGACTGAATTAGCACAACCACAAGTCTTAATCCAGCTTAAGCTAAAAAATATGGGCTACTTCAAAGACAGCAGCAAAACTCAAGTGTTTTGTACCCGAGCTTTAGAAATTAGCAAAAGGCAAGATGTTACAGGAGTTAGGCACAGTCAGTTGCCTAACACCAAATCTTGTCTAGAATTCTTTTGCAGCATTCCATATTCATGAAACAGGAAAGATGGCTCCCTCCAGAATTTGTTTCATTTGATGTCTTCTGCAATTCCTCTTTCCTTATGCTTGATATCCATCTCTGTGTACTTTCCTGCTTCTCTTATTTCTGGACGTTCCCTTCTTATGCACTAACTTAACACTTGGTCAAGGAATGCACAAAGACAGATTGGCTGCCATCTTAACTCTTTAAAGATTGCTCATTCACAGAGATACTTGAAATAAGTACGTAGATGCTCTGTTTTCTAAAACAAACACACAAACAAATCTTCAAGAACTTTAGAAATGCATGGCTGATAAAGAATGACAATTACTATGACACAGGCAATATTTACCAGCAATACCTGTAAAGTTATAAGTAAATATTTCTACCACTGACTCATTATGTGATAATGATTAGCTTAATCATTGCAATTTAATTCCGTTATTCAGACAAATGGTACCCTCAAAGAGCATTTCTATTAATTACACAGATCTGTAGTTGATGAGGAATGAGAGATAAGTTTAATACTATCTCTGCATTTCATGGCTCATGTAGATTTATCCAAGTATACAAGTTAATTTTAGCTATTCAAGTATATAGGACACACTGGGAAATTTGTGAGAAACATTCTGGACTTGTGTGTTAAAATCAAAGCCGAGGTTTAGTGAGCAGTAGGAAGACTCCTCTAGTTTGTGTTCATGACAAGTATACTGAATAAAGCCAAGAAAGGATGAGATTTGTCTAAAATATTTGTTTTTGTGTGTTTGTTTTGCAAGCAAGGCATGGGGTAAGCCAAGATAGAGTATCGATTAAAAACAGTGAAGTTTTAACTTTTTTTCCATAGGTTATATGAAAATATTTTATCTATTTTCTTTCTAGAGGTACCATTTCTCAAGTTACTGACTTTTTGGTTTATGGAAAAGCATCACTCAAAATTGAATGTACAAGAGGCTGTGAGTTCCTGTATCAGTCCAAGTCTTCAACCATCTACTGGCACTTAGATTAACTTATAGATCCAGTGCATTCTCCAATGCGATTTTGACATTCCCACTCTGATACAGAGGCACACAGAACCACAGTATTTGCTGAATCAGGAATATAACTAAGCTATCAATATCCCTGCTTGACAAAATCTATATCCTCATACTTGTAGTCTGCTGAAGACATTAACACTCTGCAGAGAATGGAAATTTGTTGCACACATAGAGTAAAGCAAATTAAATATAAACCAGTAATGTGCGGCTTCAGACTCAAAACACTTGGTGCATAAGTCCAGATATTAGATATTTCACTGGGCAGTGAAGAAGTGCTATCTATTGGCTCTTCCTTGATGTATAAGAAATTGATTAAAATTTAAATTTACAAGATAAATGGCTACCACTGATTTTGCACAATTCCTAAAAGATTATGTAATATTCAAGACAAAAGTCTGTCATGGCCTTAACTCAGAGAAATAATTTGTGAGCTATGAGGATGCAAGAATTATGAGGAAAGCAGCACTTGCATCGGAAATGCCATTACTGTCCTAATAATGGTTTGCTCATTTCAATTGACACATGTATCATGTTAACCTCAAGATAATACACACTGTGCACAATGGAAGTCAGCATTCTGATATCTTGATATATTATGAGACAAAAGTAACAATTATTAGAGTGTGAAGTAACCTTCTAGAGACCTCTAAGCGATTGCTATGAGTGGGATACCAAGTCAAGCACAGAACAGTGACCTACAGACATACATATACTTCTTTTACTAAGGGAATTTGAACCAAATTGCTGAATTCTATGCTTTCTAATTTTCTTATGAAATACATAAAAACTATAAAAAATGACATGAGGGCAAAGGTACTCTGGTAATAAAGTGTTTCATAAATAAAAATAACAACAACCACCCAAGAAATTGGAAGGGACATGTGGTGGGGTGTGGGAGAGAAGCATGTATTTCATTTAATGTATGTATGAAATTGTCAAAAATAGAAGAAAATGAAACAAACCAGAAAAACATAGAATTAACTTTTTATTTTATTAAGATGCCATAAAGGTTTCCATTATAAGACAGATATGATAAACTTGGTTTAAAATCGTACATAAAAATGAATAAAAATTTTAGCCTGTAACATGTACGTATAAGAAGAAACTGAAAGCATATTTGAGAAAGCCTGTGAATGTGCCCTTTCTTCGTCACATCCTGTCACTCTCAATCACATCATCTCCCCCTCTGCCTTATTTTTCTCACTTTCCTTCATGAGAATGAAGAAGGTTCTTTTGCTTTCCTCTGTTCCTGTCATGGGCTCATTTGAACTCTGGATCCTTCTACATCAGCTGGAATAAGATATATGACACCATCCTTGGCTAGAGTCTACTGTTTTATTACACAATTTCACATTTGTATAAAATATATTTTTACTTGGCATAGTGATTTTGAACTCCTATTCCTTTCTTTGACCCATCCCATCTCTGATTGAACTCCCTTTTTTGTTTATTTTTAATTAAACTACTACATTATTTCCCCTTCCCCCTCTCTCTCCAAATCCTCCGTGTCTCTTCTCAGATTGATAGCCTGTTTTTTTTACTTTTGTTACATTCATCTATCTATCTACCTATCTATCTATCTATCTATCCATCCATCCATCTATTCATCCATCCACTAATCTATCTAGTATCTATTTGTCTATCCATCCATACTTACAGACATAGATGAATAAATACATAATAAAATTGGATAAAGCTGTATGGTGTTTTTGGTATAATATATGAATGACCATGTGATATTGGATAACCAAGTAGAGGCTTATCCCTGGCAAAGACTAACCCATCCATTCTAGGCAGCCATTAATTGCATGTAGCAGCTGTTCATATAAGGTTAGAGTCCAGTGTGACTTCTCCCATCCATGCTGGCATATCAACTTGTGTTGAAACTGTTCAGGTGTTGTTTACACAGCCATATTCTTGATATTTTATGGGTCTAAATTTCCTGTCATGTCTAGAAGACTCAATCTGAGAGCTGGTTTCCCAGTCTTTTGCCTCTAAAGCCTTTATTTACGGCTCTGAGTGAAATGTTTCAGCAAACCCTTTGCTGTTTGAGTCATCATGGTGACTTAGAAATTGTTTTTAGACTGTTTGAACCTTGAAGAAATGTCTGATAGGTCTGCACTTGGTGCTATATGAGAGCTTGCAGCTGCACTAATCTTGGTCCTAGTCACTCTTGACAAACACGAGTTCTTACTTTTTATTGTGGCTAGCCATGGTCAAAATAAACTGAGATCTGTGTGTATTGTCTATTCTCATAAGCAGCAAATAGCAAGATAACTTTGGTATCTGAAACCTTTTCTAGCCCCAACTAACTTGTATGATGTTTAAATAAAGTAAGTGGAGTGAGCTAGCTTGGTGTCAGTCTTCTCTTAGAGGCTGTATCACTCTACTCCTTCAGAAAATGAAGTCTTAGCATCATGGTGAGCTTTTCTTCCTACTGCATCACCTACAACCAACATCAATCAATATTTATGTTTCTTGTCTTTCGTGTTCCCTGAGCCTTAGGTGTAGGAGTTGTGTTGTATATGTGTTAGTTGTGGATGAGTAACCCATGGCCAATTATGCTCTGCATTTTGACCACTTGTTTCTGATTCTGATGCTTTCCCTTTCTTGCAAAAGAAAGCTTGTTTGATGGTGGATGAGAGCTATAGTTATTTGTGAATAAAAAACATGTATTTAGATTTGGAATTACACTGATTATAGAAAATTGGTGGCAGTCAGTTCTCCTCTAAGATTCCTGACCTCTCTAGTCCCAGGAAGTTGGCTAGGTTTACAGTAATAGCAGATAAGATTTCTTTCCTGTTAAGTGGGTCTGAAGTACATTGAGACAGTTCTTACTTACCACCAAAGATTAAGTGCTACCAGTACACTAGTGGAGATACTTTGCCATACTGATCATGATTTTTTGCTCATAGATATTAAAGCTGGGTAGGACAATTAATTGTTTTCCTTTCTTGGCAGT
Organism: Rhynchomys soricoides; assembly: GCA_019843965.1. Taxonomy (NCBI): domain Eukaryota; kingdom Metazoa; phylum Chordata; class Mammalia; order Rodentia; family Muridae; genus Rhynchomys; species Rhynchomys soricoides. Next base: position 1,112,226 of record JADRCH010000231.1, on the reverse strand, counting down.
TTTCATATCAACTTATGAAAAGGAGTCTCCTTGACTCCCTTGACAAACAATAGGAAAGGCAGTTTCTCATGCCTAGTATTGAGTTTTATTAGATGTATCTAACCATATTTGCTATGAGTTCATACCCAGATGATCATGTTTTATATCACCCATCCCAATCCTCCAGACCGTTTATTCTTTCCTGATGTCCCCTAGGCCTTCCAGGAAGTTATATCAATATCTTCTTTAGAAATGAACACACAATAGTAACTTATTACTAGAATTTTGACTATTCTGTGTCTCTACAATAATCTCATCTGTGTTGGTTTGAATCAAAATGGCTTCTATAGACTCATAAGGAATAATATTATTGTAGAAAGAGTGTCACTGTAAGTGAGCTTTGAAGTTTCAGAAGCTCAATCCAGGCCTAGTGGCTCACATTCTCTTCCTGCTGCCTGCTGATCCAGATGTAGAAATTTTAGCTATCACTCCAGCACCATATGAACCTGCACACTGCCATAATTCCATCATGATGATAATGAACTGAACCTTTAAACTATAAGCCAGGCCCAATTAAATATTTTCCTTTAAAAGAGTTGTCATAGTTGAGGTGTCTCTTTATAGAAACAGAAACCCTATTAATACTACAAAGCTGGGAGTCAGTCTGTGACTATATCTTATAGCTTTAACATTTAGTTTATTTTTATCTTGTGTGTATGAGTGCTTCCCTGTGGATATATATGTATACTATGTATGTGTCATATGTCCATAGATGACAGAAGATGGCATCTGCTCCCCTAGAACTGGAGTTAGAAAATGTTTTGAGAAACCATGTAGGTGTTGCTAACTGAATCCAGGTCTCCTGAGCAGTAAGTACTCTAAGCACTGAGCCACATACGAAACCCTATCTTATGTTTCAATCTATTCTTAATCTTTTTCTTGTCATCTTTTCTCTAACATGAAGTATACCTAATTATTATTTCCTTATTGACCACAATTTCCAAAAGAAGGTGGAATTACTGGTTTTATTTTTATTTTAGGCTTGGTGAATTATTCTTTACTCCATCATCAGGACCATTCATCACATATTGCAACTTCTAAAAAATTATCTGTAAGATAAAGGAATGAAGGTGAGAAAAAGAACATCTGACCACAGAGGCATTTGTAACTATTACTATTGCATCAGCAAAGTCATGGGCTCACCTTGCAAACAGCAAATAACTGCTTTGGTTTAGATGTCTGTTTCAATTGAGGATGGTGACACATGCCTATAATCACAGAAAGTATGGGGTTAGAGCCAAGAATCATCATGAGTTAAAGACCAACCCAAACTATGGAAAAATAAGATCTCATTTCTCATTAAATTACTGGAAGAGGCTGACTAATCTATTCAAACTGGTAAACTCAGAGTTCAGCGAGGCACTCTGCCTCAATGTATAAGGTAGAGAGCAATAGAGAAAGCAATTTAACATTAACCCAGACCTCAATGCTTTGATGCACACACATAGCTGCACACATATCTACCCATACACACATGTGCTCGTGTATCATCCCACACATGTATCTATAGACATCCATATACAAACAAATAAATAAACTATAAAATAGATATTATCTCAAAAAAGTCTGATCCAAGAAAGAGTAAGTTGGAAACAATTCCTATCTTTTCTTCTCTCAATCGTTCAGAAATTGTATTTTCATGGTAAATTACATTGATTCTGTTAGGTGAAATTACCCAAGCCACACCAAGTTTTTAGAGTATAAATTAGCAAACTTCATGTTCCTCCAACACCATTAGAATTGCTTTTGGAGTTTTTGCAATGATAATCTGTGCCCACAATACAAACCACAGTTCCTTATAATGTGAGAAGATTATAAAGGCTCAGGACTTCTTATACAAATGAATCCAAACTTATAGAGGAGGCAGTAGCTATTTCTAACTTTAACAAACTTCCCTAGAAACATGAATACTATATTGATTTTGGAATTTGCTGACTTACTGCTCTTCCTCTTGCTCTAGATATCAAGTCATTCTTTGCATTACATGAAAAAGATGGCTTGATCTGTATTCTTTGGTGCATATTTTCCACTACCAGTTTTCTAACTGGTTGCTATGAGGCAAAAGATTTTCAATGGGGATGAGAAAACTGATTCATATAGCAATGCTCTGGTATGGTCTCAGTGAAATCTGTATACTTATGTCTACCTTCAAAGTCAAGATAAGTACCATCTTTTCAACCAGGTACACTACTTAGTGGTTGTTGAAGTGATGACTTTGTGCACTGTGTAAAGATTTTCTTTGTATATTATTCAAATGCTGAATTCTATACTGGCAGAAAGTTGAGTACAGGCAGATGATGGTATTGTTATTTTTATGAAGCATCGCTTGTATCAAGGATTTGTAAACATTCTTCTCTATCACCTTTTGAGGGGGTCAATTAAAGTCTGATCAGCTAATTAGCTGATCAAAAGAGAAGAAGGTGGAACTTCTGATTCAAGTGGGAGGGTCCCAGGAAAACCAGAGAGAGAGACACACAGAGATAGACAGAGAGAGACAGAGAGACAGAGACAGAGAGAGACAGAGACAGAGAGAGACAGAGAAAGAAGATGAGAAGAGGAAGAGGAGGAAGAGGAGAGGTGGCCATGAGTCAGAGGGTCCAAGAGAAGTTGTAATGAGCTGGTTGTTAAGGGGTTGGCCAGGATGACATATATTGAGCAGAGCAAACCAGGTTGAGACTTAAACTGCAAGTAACAAGGGGTTTGTGGCTGAAAGGCAAATACTTTAGAGGGTGAGAACAGCTTAGACCCACCAAGCTCAGGCTTACAGCCCGAGGTCTTAAACACCAGGTCTCTCTGTTTATCTGCACTGGCAGGACTGGCACAAGGTCGAACAGTCCTCTGAAGGGAGGGTGAGAATGATTATAGGAAAGATGGAAAAGAAAACTTGGAGAGAAAGCTCAGAAGTCAAGAGGGCTGTCCAATGAGGCAGCTCCAAGTTTCATTCTCATAGGCTTTATATACTTTGCAGCATTATGGGAAACAAAGTCACAAGCTGGCAGAGACAATGACTGACATACATTTGATATCGGAACCCATCTAGAGACCTCCCTATTCCTCCCTGTTCCTCCAAGATTAACAAAACATCCTGGCCCTCACTCTGAGCTTCAAATATATCTCCTCTTATTGTTCTTTGCGACAGCAGGGTTGGAAATCTCCAGTAGTCCCTGGCCTCACTTGACTGTGTCTGACAGGCAGGCTTTCACAGAAGTAGACAATATGGATCCCCACAACCTAAGAGCAAGAATGGACTAAAAACAAGTATAGAAATGCCCTACAGTAAGTTGGTAGCAAAACGGGCATACCAACCCTCCCCCCCCCCGAAAATTTTACTACAAGTGTTTTTTCATTTCTGGCCTTCTATTTTCTATGTTCTGTGATTGTGGTTTCTATACTCCAGACTATTTTTAATTAAACAATTTTCAATATTTTAAAATATTGTCCTTTAAAATACATAAAAATATGTGACTGACTTTATATGCGTGTGTATAAAATGTATCTGAATACACATCGCCTGTATTTATGAAACAACAGTGAATATGGAATATGGAAAAATATTAATAAGAACCAATTTTTCTCATCATTATATATTATTAGAAATTTCAAATTAAAAATACATTAGATATTAATGCATGCTTATTAAATGGGCAAATACAAAATATTGATGGTATCAGGTACCATTAGAAAAATGAAACAACAGGACTCTTCCACTGATGTAGAAGTGTCAAATGGCTCAATCATTTTAGAAAATTATTTGACAAACTTATTTCAAAGCTGAAAGTTATAGTATCATATACTACAAAATCATATTATTTGAGACCTACCCCAAAATATTGAAGACATATTCTCACAAATTCCTGCAAACAAATGTTAAGGTAGCCTTACTAATAACTTACTAATAAAAAATTCCTTTGAATTTTTCTGGCATATGAACAAATAAGGCATTTAACATATGAATGGTTAAGGCATTTTAACCACATCCATAAACAGTCAAAAGAGTCTTAGAAAACTACCTATGGATATTCCTGAAAAAGTAGCCAGACTAAGAGGTGTGCACAGTACTTGATTACAGCTATAAGACGCCTGTAACAATTAATGAAAAGAGAAGTCATGATTCTAAAGACAGCAAAGTTAGGAATATGGGAGATTTGGAGTGGGATATGGAAGGGAGAATTTTTGTAATTATAATGTCAAAAAATAAAATTATTTTTAATTTTAGAAAATAAAATCTAAAGTAGGATATTGGGGAACACCATTTTTTTAAAAAAAATATCAGTTTTGTGCATTTGTATATATAAGAAGGAATAAGACCTTACATGCACTATGGTATGCATAGTTTCATTAGGTGAGAGAATTATTGTTCAGATAATGGAAGTAACTTTTCTAGATCTTGAATGATATATTTACTGATACTGAAAATAGATGAAGAAAAGTAATTAACAACGTCCTGATCACTTTAATGCTAGAAACAGATGTTCATATTTAAGGCATCGAATCTAAGTAGTTATCACTGAACTGCTGCTTATGAGGGGTGTTGTGGTCCTCTTTTTCATAGGAGAGAATATTGTAATGCAGATGATCGTGATTGTCTGAAAATATCCCCATCACTAACAATACTCTTTCTGCTCTCTGATATTTGAATGGAGATTGCATTTAACAAGCTCAATTATGTCTTCTCTTGCCTGGTAGGCTGCATTTAATCATAATTGCTGGAAGAAAATACACAGAAGCATCTTCCAGCTCAAGTTTTCTATCACCATTAAAACCAAAGAAAGATAGTCTATGCGTTGTGTTTAACATGTCATTATTGAAAAGTGGGATCGGAGAGAAGTTTATTTGACAGGTTGGTGTTGAGCCACAAGAAATAAAAGCTAGGCAATTATCTGAAAACTCTGGGTCTTGTCCAGTTTGGTGGTTATTTGGTTTTTGTTATTTTTTTTTTTTTTAAAGCAAACTTGAAGATCTCTAAGATTCACTTTTGTAGACTGGCTTACTTTTGGAATGTAACAAAGCTATATACTGGGTCAAACTAACCCTTTACAAATAGTCTATTTTCTTCCATTACTGAGTACATAAGATTTGCATTGGTAATTAAAAAATGGCCTTCAAAGATTGGCAGACTCTATTATGTTAATTTAATCACTGATTTAAATAAAGATGGAACAATGTTAGCAAGGATTAATATCAACATATTTTCCATGTTAATTGTTTACCTGAAATATAATTGTTAAAACTTCACGTGCTTTTATAAGCATAATAAATGTATTTAGTTACTCTCTTTCTTGCGTAGTATTTACTGTGTGTCAAAGTTTTCTGTTGTAAATTAGACAAAGGATTGGTCTTATGTGCATGTTTTGTGTAACAGCTCAATTGTGATTTCCAGGGGGGGTGATTTTAAAACTTTTTGTGAATAAAATAATAAAAAACACCTAAATACTTCTGGGTTACTGAAATATTGTGAAGGAAGAAGCAGATGGAAGAAGGAAAATCGAAAGGAAAACAAAATGGAGGAAGAGCCCATGGGCTTAAGGTTGGGCTGGTCTCCTAGGAGACAGGAAATGAGAAACTTCAAAGGTGAAAGCTGTCATACCATTGTTTAAGTTTATGTTTCCATACAGAATGCTTAATATACTAACTAGGCATTCAAAATTGTCGGCATATACTTTTGCTTCCCCTTTGCTTTTGTTGATAGCGTCTCATCAAAATGGGAAGACCTTGTTTCTGAGGAATTCTAACACTGTCCTTACATGTTTGCTGATATTTTTCATAGGTGATTAATTATTCACCTTTGGATTTTATTTTAACAAATATGTATTGTTCAACTATTACTATCCAGCTCTGAATTTTTGGTATTTTTCCCTTTGTATTGTTAGACATTAATATGTTTATGGATTAATATGGAAATATTCCCAATTTAACAATACTGTTATCAAAAATTTTATAGCTGTATGAAATAGTTTTACCTTCTCTTCTAATCATTTTTTAAAAAGCATGTTTTATCATAAAAATGAATATACTATAACTGTATTCTGACTTCGGCAATTATGTAATACATAGAACGCAGCTGGATACTTTTACACTTCTGTCATTAATCTGTCATTTCATAGTTTTAACAACCCTTATAATTTGTGAATACACGTTTCTCATTCATAGTAAAAAAAAAAAAAAAAAAACAAAAAAACATCTTGGTTCCTTACTTATTAGGTCTAGAAACAGAAGTCACTTGGTTATATAAACATCAAGTGTATCTAAAGCTAAGAAGTCTTTACTCAGGTTATTGTAATAGAGAGGTTTATCCTTAATGACAAACATGAAAAAAAAAAGAAAGAGAAACTCTTGAAAGTTATATGGGTAAGTACATGAGGAAGTGATTCCCTGTTAGCACAGATGTCATAAAAGAAGATGGAAGAAGGTAACTTCTCAGACTACAGAGGGCCAGCTGCTCCTTTGCAGTGACTCGGTGGTTCCTATTTCAGAACTTACATGAAAACAATAATAGTTCTATACTAGAAAGTAATGGACTTAAAGGATAGTGTGTGGGGGTGATGGAAGAACAGACAAGGCAGGCAGAAGTGATGGTGTCAATGCAATACTAACTTATAAAATTCTCCCAAAAATAGATGCGAAGGGAATATTTTCTTCCTCATTAAATCTATTTGTCCAGAATATGAATAAAATCCAGTATCTGTGATATCATGTGAATTAAAGATAAATGATGAGTTGGTAATCATGTCTTCAGATGACAAATATGGAGGTTAATCCCAAATAGCCAATTCTAATATTTTCAGAGACAGATTTCACAGAAGTTTCTTCCCCTCTTCACAGATAACAGCTTGAAAAGGGGAGCTTTATAGAGAAAATTTGAAATCTTTAGACAACAGGGGAACTTTTCCCCTTTTTTGGATCCAAGAATGTCTGTCCCTGGAGTCGTCTAAGTGTGCCAGTGAAGCACTCGAGTAAGGACAAGCATGTGTGGAAGGCAGCCTTATTAGCATGCAAATTGTAAGGGAAACAACCATCATAGATGTGTTTGTTTCTCATGACACTAAAATTGTGTCTGAAAAAAAAAATACAGCCAAGTAACTAATTGTGGCTGAAATTGGGCAATTACTCCTCAAATTAGCCAAATGCAGGTGTAATTATTATTTTAAAAATACTAATTTCTCATGGTAATTTATAAAGGAGTATCTGCATTTAATAGAAAAACTCCATCTGGTTGATATATAACAAACAAAAGTTGAATTTAAAAGTACAAATGAAATTATTAACACACACACAGAGGGAGGGAAGGAAGGAAGGATGGGCGGAGGGAGAGAGGAAGACAGACAGGCAGACAGACAGAGACAGATAAAAAGAGAAAGAGAGAGAGAGAGAGACAGAAATATATAAACAGGCAAAGAAACAGAGAAAGACAGAGAAAAAGAGAGAGATGGAAAAACAGAAACAGGTGAAGAGACAGAAGATAAGCAGTGATATTATTATAAAATGAAATTTTGATGAATATGCTAATAAAACTCATCCTGTAAGGATATTCTAAGTACTTACAGTTGATAAGTTGTTAAAATGTGAGAGGGGATTTCTGAGATCAATCACATCTCCTACAATGCCTTTAAAATATCTTTTCAGTTGAAACTTGCTGCTCTAGCATTTCTCAAGGTTTTTGTTGTTTTATTTTTTAACTGACTTTTTCTAAGTCTTTCTTAGCTCTCACCTTGTAGCTGAAATAATTCCCAATCAATGTTTCTTGTCTGTAGGGCTTGCATCATGGTATTTGATAACTACTCATCAGACCCAATAGCTTCCATGGCCAGTAGGATCAGGCCACATATACAAAGGCACCAAAAGCTTTGGATCATTAGGTTCTCAGGCTGGTTCTTGTTGACCCCTTCTACTATTACGTCATGTGCATTTCTTGTTCTACCAAACAACCTGTACCTGCAAGCTGGAATTCCCTTGTTCTTTGTGGACAGTTTCCTCTCATTCCTTCCTCACAATGAGAAATAGATTCCCCAGAATTGGACCAAGGCTATTTAATAGATAATTCCATGACTCTGTCCTCTTAATCCAAATACCACCTCCTGAGAAATACTTCACTGGTGATTTTAGCTAAGTATCTAACTAATCATTTTACGTAAGCAAACCTGTAGTATTTAACTATATGTCTCTCACTCTTGAGAATAGACTTTTTCCCATCAGTTTATTTCATTACTGTGTCAGCAACGTAAGGAAACACAACTACACTATTATTGGAATTTGGCAACATGTAGCCACTGGAAAATAATAAGCAAGTGAATTAAATGTCATAGACATTGCATTCATGTTTCAAACAGTTAAAAAGAGGAATAAAAAGAGTTGTATTAGAATTTAACCTTCACAGAGCTTACGTAAAGTCAAGCTGAGTGTTTTCTAGTAAGAGTCCCAGAAGTCAAGAGACACAATAGAAAGTTCAACATTAACATTTACTCTATCCAGTCCGTGAATTTAGAGTGGAACTCAAATAAAGAACAAAGGTCATTTCTTTACCTATGTGTGCCATATATGGAGCGGAGAAAGAATTATATGAATCCCTATTATATATAAATGATGAATTATTGTGTAAAGGAAAGCTGGCTGAGGAATAATAAACTGTTGGACTGAAACCTACTGAAGAACAGAATCCTTACACAATGCCAAAGACAATTGGTAGTCCTCCAATGGGAAGACATGTTAGTCATCAAATTTAGTGTTCTGACAGCAGCATCACAGATCAAGAGACATGTGGATACCCTGTGTCTCTTGATTCAATGCAGTGTGGAAACACACAGCACCTATGGCACACAGATGAGACTATTTCCAGTTTCTTTGGAGGAATCCCACTGTACAGATGGTGGCAAATACCATAACCAAGCCAGCTATCAAGATCCCTTGTTTCAGAATGTCAACATGCTTCATGGTTGACAGCTTCTCTGACCATCATGAAAGACACCATTCATGAGACTCTGTGTTCACATTATTAGTAGACAAGATGAGGTCCATTTAAATTACTTCAGTCCCTATTGCCTACTGTTTTTGTTCAGTTTGGTCCATACAGAAAGACTATGTGTATTGCTCTTGTGCTCAAAATGAAAGAGTGTTTCTTTTCTCCACAGGAGAGATGTAGCCTTGGGCATAGTTTAGTAGGAGATGATACACATGTTAAATAAAAAAGTACACACATCAAATCTAGAAGAAGGAAGAATGATGTAAAAGAAAGTTCTGTTCCATATAGGATCGCTGGAGCTTTTGGATTTATGTACATGGAATGTGCGGAATGGTCCAGTTGTCAGACAAACCCAAAATCTGTTGTGTTCTGCTAGCACCTTTGCTGGGCAGAAATCACCCTTTACCTATAATTATTTATGGCCAAATTGCTTAAGTCCTCTTAAAACCCTCCAGCTAGCTGGATCTTAATTTTGATAAGCATTAAAATGAATGTTTCTTTAAATTAATATATCTAATCAATTAAAGACAACTTCCATTTATGTGAGTGAGTTTCATGTATTTATATGTATCTCTATATTGAGTTTTGCAATTGGAAATGATTCTGTTAAATAATAGCTGACATCCTATTCTTGAAAAATATAAAATTGCTCAGTAGAGAAATTGTTAATTCATATCATCTTGTTGGTTTTGTTCAGTTGTTAGGCAAGGACACACTAAAAGCAGGATTTAAATGAATATGATCATGCTTTGAAGACTCCTAGTTGTCTATTTAGAAGTTGAAAAGTTTAGTAGTCTCTCATTACTCATAAGAATAATACTTACCTTAAAGCAGCACATAAGGTCTCCTACATTAGCCCTGAACACTTTCACAACTTTAATTTTTTATAGCCTGCTTGTGTCTTCAGTAGTGAATTATTTGAAGCTGTTGAATTTTGTACTTTTATCCACAATCTGGTTCCCACCCAATCATCTTACTTGTATGCTTTTGTAAGCCCAGCAAACTGCATTCCTACAAATAAAGTTTTATTAGAACAACATTATTGCTCAATTATTTATATATTGCCTGTATTTGTTTGTATATGTGTTTGTTTATTTATTTATTGATTTAACAAGAGAATTGAACAGTTGCTGATGAGACCTCATGGCCTATCAAGCAAGAAGTACTTCACTTCTGGTGCTTGACAAAAAAAACCTATGTTGAAATTTTGGAGATGATAGACTATATATAGGCCCAAGTCAGCACATAGGGTAAACGGTATAGCATCCGTTTGCTGTGGGTTCCCAGCTCTTATGTCACAGGCTCCCTTGTCTCATTTCCTTTAACCTTCATGCTAACCACCTGAGGTAAATGTAATCCTTTCTAATTTAGAAATGATGAAACAGTGAGTTTAGAAAGCTTGGATCATTACACGGAAGTCTATTACAGTGTTGAGTGTCACTGTTACAAATCTTACCATTTGCACTATGAAATAAAAGCATGGCTTGGTTTTGTTGATTTGTCAGACTCACCGGGCATTGTGCTTGAATGTAGAAGAAATTTTTATGCATTTTTAGCCTCTATCTTTTCAACGTCATTTCAGGCTTCCTATTACACTTCATTTGTACCTATATAATTCAAAATGTCTTCAGATAAAACCAATAAAGCAGTGGTTAGAAAGAAGGACATGTGAACTCACTTAAGTCTTCTCCCGTGTGTGGTGGCGTCAGGTTCAGGATGTGAAGCTTCTACATCCTCTCCTGTGTGCAGTGGTGTCATATTTGGGATCTGACGGCTTTGTGTGGGTATCTCATCGTTGACAAGGTTTCATTCCTTGATCTGCTATGTTGAATTTTCTTTCTCTTTCTCTTTTCTTTTCTTTCTTTCTTTCTTTCTTTCTTTCTTTCTTTCTTTCTTTCTTTTTTGATATTTACTTTATTTACATTTCAAATGTTTTTCCCCTTTCCAGGTCTCCCCTTTGGAAACCCCCTATCCCATCCTCCTCCTCCTACCTCTATGAGAGTGCTCCCCCACCCACCTGCCCATACCTGTCTTCCCTCCCTAGTATTCCCCTATACTGGGGCATCTAACACTCTCAGGCCCAAGGGCCTCTCCTCCCAATGGTGGTCAACAACACCCTCCTCTGCCACATATGTGGCCAGTATCATTGGTCCCTCCATGAGTATTCTTTGGTTGGTGGTCCAGTCTCTTGGAGCTCCAGAGGGTCTGGCCAGTTGACAGTGTTGCTCCCTCCTTGGGGCTGCAAACCCCCTCAACTCCTGCAGTCATGTCAGATTTTCTTTATTTCAAATTTATTATATATAAGTTCTTCAGAAAAATACTGACAGTTTGCCCATTTTATGACTAAATTACTTGTTTGTGACTTTTAAGAACTCTTTATATGTTCATATACAATGCTTTTATCATTTGTGTTACCTACTACATGAAGCTTTTGATTGTGGCTTGACTATGAGGTGTTTCACAAAGACTCATGCTTCTGAAACAGTGCCCAGCTAATAGCAGTGTTTGAGTCTGCTGTGGAGGTAAAGACTTGAAGGGGTAAGTGAGTCACCTTATATTTCCCTGCTTCAGGTCTTGATCATTGTCTACCATCTGGCTAAAGATATCCAACCAGCCTGGCTTCTGTGCCTGTCACCCAGCCAGGATGCTTTGTCACCTTAAAGAGCAGCAAAGAACTCTACGTCCGGAAACTACTCTTTTCATTGTTGGTTGCTTATTTGTGTTTTTGAAGCAGGGTTTCTTTGTATAGCACTAGCAATCCTGGAATTCTCTGACTAAATCAGGCTGCCCCAAACTCAACACTCTGACTGCCTCTGTCTCCTGAGTGCTAGGATTAAAGGCATGCACCTCCACTGCCTTTCATGAAGCTCCTCTTGTCAGATATTTTGTCACAGTGATAAGCAGAGCAGATTGTACAGAAACTTGGAAAAAACGCAGGTAGGGTTTTTGCTGAGCTAAGCATGACCTCCTGGTTTGTTGCCTTTAAACAGGTTTGCAGAGGAATGCAGAAGAGTTTAGAACCACCCCATCAACTATAAATTGTTTTAATTTCTGCAACCTGAAAGAACGAAGTAAAAGTGTGTTTTGTCCAGGTTGGAAACGTTTTGAGACAGATAAAGGCAAATGCCCTCAATATAAAATTAGCCAGCCTGAAATGTCAAATTCTGCACACTGTGAATCCATATTCTAGAAAGAGGCTCTCTTGTGGCTTCTAGAACTGCTGGAATATCATATAGTTATGAAAACTTGTATGACTGCTCATCTTAATTAGGTTAATAATTGGCTTTTAAATATTTAAAATCTAATTTTTATTAATATTTCTCTAATATATAGTTTAATTCATTCAATTGCTTAGCAATAACTGTCAATAAGATTTGTTATAAAATTAAATCATTTTATTTATAAAGCATTGATAATAGTACCTTGCATGACATCCCAGATATGAATGGGTGAAAAGAAGATTGGACTATTATTTTTCCCTGCATTTTACAGTCCTCCTGCAGTTGACATCATCAAACATATAAAGCTTAATAAGTGTAACCATGTTGATAGAGGTTGCAAATGACTAAATAGGACATTCTGTCCCGCACATCCACATCTGCATTACTACTACACAACTATTCTCATTTGGAAGAAAGAACAAATGTCACAGATGAGCAGTATCTCCTGAGAGTTGGAAACCTTTCCTTTTCAGTATCAGCTGGTTGTAGAAATTCAGATGATTGTAGGAAAATTTGGGATATACAGGGCCTTCATGTCACCTGGTGGTTAGAAACCAGATTTAAAAAAATTAAAGCTGTTTCATGTAGAGGCTTCTCACAACAAGTAAGAATACATTGAGATATAGTCAGTCTGTGGGGACTGTTCCCATACCTGGCTGTTGGATCCCTGGGTGAGTAATTGAAGTTTAGAGAAAATAGGGCTCTTACTGAAAAGTAGGGAAAATATCTTCACAGTTTTCAATTTGAATTATGAAGGTAAAGAAAATATAAAGTCACTGAGTTGAGGGGAAACTAACACCTTTTTATAAATATATATTCACAGGAAAATAGAAGAAAAATAGATAACTGAAAAAAATGGGAAATCCTGTTTCTCTTTGTGTGTGTACGTGTGTGTGTGTGTGTGTGTGTGTGTGTGTGAGAGAGAGAGAGAGAGAGAGAGAGAGAGAGAGAGAGAGAGAGAGAAACAGAGAGAGAGAAACAGAGAGAGAGAGAGGAAGGAGTATGTTATAAAGACAGCAATATGCCTACAATGTTAGAGCTTCTAAGCCCTTCAAGCTTCTTTTGAACTGACTACATGCTTTCAACCTTTTGGTTATAAGTTAGATAATTTATACAGATATACAAATCAAAATGTAGAACAATCACATAATGACATCCTGGTCTGTATTGGTCATGCAAATATCGAGAACCAGAATCTGAGGAGGTGAAGAAAGAGACATGCTCATTATGGAAAAGATGCTGTTCTAGCAGAATTTGACTTCAAAAATAGTCTTCTTTCCAGCATCATAGAGAACATCATTCGTTTAATAAATAGTTTTAGCATTAACTCCTTACCATGCACTCATACAATTAAGATGTTCTATGTTAGCTAAATTGGGCAAAATCCTTGTTCCTGAGAATCTAGTTATCAAATAGGAGTGTGAGACAATAAAGACATAACATGAAGTCAGTTTAAGACAAATGTTTTTCTCAGCTAAAATAAAATTAGGAGATGGAGAGTAAATTGGGGCAAAGAGGTTAGCACAGCACAATCGAAGACGGGCTTTCCAACAAAAAGGCACCAGGGAAACACACGAACGAAATAAGGAAGCTAGCAAGAAGACATCTGAGGCAATGCAAGGGGAAGCACAGATGAACAACTTAAACAGATTGACAGTATTTAGTGTTTGATGAAAAGGGAGAAACACATAGCATTGAAGCAGAATGGATATTTATGGAAAATGGGAATATAGAAGCAGCCAAAGGCAAGAGTGTGCATGACTTCTAAAACTAAAAGGGCACTTCCAGTTAACTGGTGAGGTGAGGTCATGGGATGGCTTTGCAGGCCGACTGGTGAGATGAGCTACATCACTGTGCATAGAAGAAAAATGGGCAAGAAACACATTAGGGGGATTAAACAATAATACTACTTATGTCAGGTAGGTGGCAAGAATGGTATTGATGATGAAAGGAATGAATTGTGAGAAAATTGGTAGGAAACTAAAGGGAGAAAAGATGAGTTAGAAAAGAAAAAGGTAACATGATTACTGTAAAGACACTCAGGTTAAAACCCCTACACATGTCATAGATTATATAAGAAGACAAATACCACTGAACCATGTTCACATGACAAAGAAAAGACACAAATATTTAAATTAACTGCAAAAATGTTATAACACAAGTTGAAAGACTGTTGAAATAACTATTAATATTACCTATTAAAATGTTAACTTTAGCTATTAATATTACTTATAAATATAGAACATAAAATAATTTTAAAAGTATCATTTTGGAAAAGGTGAATTACTCTATGTTTTAACCAGCTATCTTTTGTAACCAGGCAAGGCTTCCAGTGGTGGGACTGGGATATCATCCCAGCCACAAAACCTAGAACCTACCATTTGCCCGTCTTGTAAGGTGTGTTGGGGTAAAGGTGGCACAGAATTTGTGACTTGTCCAACTTGAGACCCATTCCATAAGAGAGAGCCCATGCCTAACACTGCCTGGATAACCAGTAACTAGAGACTGGATAACCCAGTGACCTAAGCTACATCCAAATACAACAGGCTAAAAGATGTACATTAAATGATGGCTAATGATATTGAGTTATACTCATACACTGGAACCTAGCACAATTATCATCAGAGAAGTTTCATCCAACAACTGATGGTAGTAGGTGCAGAGACCCACAGCCAAACATTAGGTAGTGGAGCTCAAGGAAACCCTTGGAAGAAGGGAGGAAGCATTGTAGGAGCCAGAGGGGTCTAATACACCACAAGAACACAGCCCACAGAATCAACTAAGTAGGACTCATAGGACCTCATGGTAACTGAAGCTACAATCAGTGAACTGCATGGGTTTGACCTAGGTCCTCTGCATATATGTTATGGATGTATTGTTTCAAATTATTGTAAGACTCCAAACAGTGATAGTGAGAAATGTCTCTGATACTTGTGACTATTTTTTGACCTTTTTTCCTCCTCCTAGGTAGCCTTGTTCCAACTTTGGGATGAGGATTGAGTGCCTAGATTTATTGTAACTTGTTCAGCCTCCTCTTTTCTATAGGGAATAGAAGAGGAATAGATATGGGGAAGAGAGGAGGTAGGGGTGAAGGGAGGAGAAACTGTAACTTGGGATATAATACATGAAAGAAGAATAAATTAAAATATTAAAATATGAATGAAAAATAATGGTTATATACAGTAGACAATGCAGAGAAGAAATAGAAAAATCTCAATATGATGAAGCAGAAACAGTTTCTAAATCCTCATGGTCATACCAAAGCTAAATAAGAATACAGGACACTTGAAAATGCTTGATAGCACATCCTTAGTTATCAGGGAAATGCAAATCAAAACGACCCTGAGATTCCACCTCACACCAGTCAGAATGGCTAAGATCAAAAACTCAGGTGACAGCAGATGCTGGAGAGGATGTGGAGAAAGAGGAACACTCTTCCATAGCTTGTGGGAATGCAAGCTGATACAACCTCTCTGGAAATCAGTTTGGCGGACCCTCAGAAAAATGAGCATAGTAGTACCTGAGGACCCAGCTATACCACTCCTGGGCATATACCCAGAAGATGCTCCAACATGTAATAAAGACACATGTTCCACTATGTTCATAGAAGCCATATTTATAATAGCCAGAAGCTGGAAACAACCCAGATGTCCCTCAACAGAGGAATGGATACAGAAAATGTGGTACATTTACACAATGGAATACTACTCAGCTATTAAAAACAATGACTTCATGAAATTCGCAGACAAATAGATGGAACTTGAAAATATCGTCCCGAGCGAGGTAACTCACTGTTAAGTACTCACTGGTATGTACTCACTGTTAAGTGGTTATTAGCCCAAAAGTTCGAAATACCCAAAGGTCACTTAGCAGCAACAGTAGGGCTGAGTATGAGGTCCCAGATGGAGGGCTTGGAGAAGGGACTGAAGGAGCTAAGGGAGTTTGCACCCCCAGAGAGGGAGCAACAGTGGCAACTAGCCTGACCACTCGATACTCCTGGAGACTGAATCACCAATCAAAGAATACACATGGAAGAACCCATGGTGCTGGCCACATATGCGGCAGAGGAGGGTCATGTTAGACCTCAGGGGCAGGAAAGGCCATTGGGCCTGAGGGTGTTAGATCCCCCAGTATAGGAGAATGCCAAGGAGGGAAGAAGAGAGTGGGTGGGTGGGTGAAGAAATACCCCCATAGTGGCAGGGGGAGGGGGAGGGAATGGGGAGGTTCCAAAGGGGAGATCTGGAAAGGGGAAACATTTGAGATGTAAATAAAGTATAAAAGAAAAAAAAAATTTTTCAGTATATGTGAAACTTTAATGAGAATAATTTTGGTGAATGGCATAAAAATAAATAATAAATAAACAAAATATAAAAAATAAAGTATGTAAAACAAACTTTTTGTCAAGCATACTGAAATATAATATTCCAGTGTGTTTAGTTTGAAGGATGAATATATATTAAAATGTCAAAAGCAATATACATGTGTTATGATACAGAAATAGACAGAAACTTCCTTTCTATTGTGATGTTTGAGATGCTTGTGTTTTGCAGCTTAAAAATAAACTTGCTTATACTCAAAAAAAATAAAAAATAAAAATAAAAAATGAAAAGAAAATGCTTGATAGCTATTTATAAAATACTCCTCAAAACAAAGGGGATAACAAGTATTGCTCAAGAGTATAATGAACAGTCACTAGGCTATACAAAGAAGGAAGTCTGTCCAGCAAGAGAGGATGAATCCACATCATACATGATACCTTAGGATTCCAAGAGATGCCAGTCAGTTTATCCTAATCATTATGTTAGTTCATGAGAATTTTGGGGGACAATTGCATATATAGACATTGTAATCTAGAATCTCCTAAAAATTACAATTTCATGACATTTATTTATTTATTAATAGTATAGGGGACATCCATGCGTGCTACAATGCATGTGTAGAGATCAAAGAAAAGGATGCAAGAGATAGTTCTTTCTTTCCTCTATGTGGTATCCTGGGATTGGATTTAGGAATTTAGGATTGTGAATGATATGTCATCTTACTAGTCTTAAATCTAACATTTCAATGGGGAAATATGCCTCTAGAATAGTGAGAAACACTATAAAGTTGTCTCTTATATTTGCTCAACATCATACTAATGCACTAGGCAAAATAATTAGACATATTGGAAATGTAAAAAAGATAAATAACATGTAAAGCTATATCTTTTATAGGATTTGATATAAGACTCAAGGAATACTAAATCAGCAATAAAACAAAACAAAAAGACCCTTACAGTATAAAATATTGTGTAAGATAATAATATACTATAAATTACTATATATATAAATTATATATATATAATTATTATATAAATAATATACTATAAATATACTATAGAACATCAGTGGATAGAGAGTAAACTCTAGGAAGTTGTCTAAAGATTGCTGGTGGCTTACTCTCTTAGAATTGGTAGACTTACTTTTAAATCAATAAAAGATTGTATAGGGCTCTAAAGGGAGCAGTAGTGAAGGAACATATGAAAATCTAAAGAAATTTGAAATAAAGTTTGCAATACTGGAACCTCTGTTATCTGTTACATGCCATCTCGGCAAGACAGTGAATCATCTCTATATGGCTGGCACCCAGAAAACAGAACATTCTATATACTATGAGCTTAGGGGGTTTCCTCACTAGCTTGATGAGGATTCTAGCAATTCTCTTCTTTTACTGGAGGCCTACTGCTGAGGCTCAATGCTAAATAGATGTAGTCAAGAAGTGGTGGATCCCTTCTGATCTGCCTCTCTTTACAGAAACAGAAGTTTACCTTATTATTAGCTCATTGAAAAAAAATAAACCTTTGACCACAATGACTGTCCCTCACCTCTGTGCTAGAAGTTTCTCATTGTAAAAAACTACTCTGAAAGAGAATACCACATGATTGGAGTGGAAGAACAAGAAAATAGTCAAAGAAATAATAACAGAAACTTTCTCCTGGAAAATTATAAAGTGAGGTGTATAATAAATAGCATATAAATCAGTTAAGTAAGAAAAATAGATGTCCATAATTCAGGAATCTCATCAAATTCCAAGTAGGATGAAAGACAGAGGTTTTACTGTCACATCCATGTCACAGTAAAATACCAAAGGATGAAGACAAGTTGTAAATCTTGAAAACAGCAAAAGGATCATAATGTTCCAAAGATGAGGGTCCTATGAAGACCAGTGTTTGACCACTCAACAGCAGCTATGCAGGAGTGAGGAAGAACATCACCGAAGTACTGAAGGAGAAAAAGGAGCTCTCTTAGCCAGCTCAATGACAGCAGGACCTATGAAGATCATTGGAGGCTTTAAACATCCATAAGAGCCAGCAAGTCAAACCTGCTCACACTCTCACTGACAGGAGCTACGTCACTATGAGATGGAGTCACTTTTTGACTATCATAGACTATGTAATCATATTTCAGGAACATTTGGTCCTTTCATTCTCTCTCACATGTGAACTCAAGACCACACCTTGTGAGCTCACTCATGGTGATATAAGGCTTTTTTTTTTTTTTTTTTAATTTTACTACAGAAGTTTTAGAGGAACTGAAAACTTACATGAAATTTTAAAGTTGTTATAAGGACCTCTATTTTATCAACTAGGTGATCATGTGTAAATAACCCGATGCCAGATTATACCCCAGTTTTATTGTCTATTTTCCACCAATAGGAATAACTTCCTCTGTAGCATAAACAATTAGGAAACTAATATTTATACCATCCAATCCTCACACCCCAATTAAGTTTTATGAATTGTCCAATACTTTATTTTTGCCTTCTGATCAGTGGTTTCATTTGCTGGATAGATTGCTTTCCTTCTCAAAAGAATAAAAGTAGGACTTCTAAGAAAAAAATACACTGACTGCAATTGGAAGCATCAGTAGTTAACGATTTTTTTCAGCTGGATATTTGAACTGAAATAAAAAATGAAAAAGGAAATTTTCAGAAAAAAAAATTGGTATGCAAAAGAGAATACTGACCACCACAATCATGGTCAAAGTTAAACATAAATATGTGCTATGTGAGTCAATAATAATTAGAAGAAATTACTTTGAAGGATTAAAATATACATGGAGAGAATTAATACGTGTGACAGTGATGGTGGAAGGCAAGAGCTGTGTAGATTCCCATCAGTACATGGGGGTTGGGATGGGAAGAATAATAATTTATATAAGATTATATGAGCCAATTTAATCTCCAAGAAAAGTGAGAAAATAAGAGATATACATAAAACAAGGAAAAACCAGAAGTGATAATAAATACATTAATTAACCATGATTTGTTGATAATTTTTATAGAGAAAATCTAAAAGAATCCATAGATAATATGCAAAGTTATTAACAAATTTGGTAATATATTGGCAGATAAGATTACAATAAAACAACACACAGATGTTTATTTTAGTAACAAAGAGAAAATACAATTTAAATGAAGCTCCTGTTTTTGAGAATGTCAAATAAAAATGTCAAAGCATAGAGCTAATGAAGTCTTGAAAAACTCTATTTAAACTCTACTAGCGGGTGATGAGAGAAATTGAGAATGCCTGAAAAATGGGGAGAGTCAGTATATTCATTCATTGGAAGAAACTCTTGGAAAATTGTCACTAAATAAAAAATTGGTAAGTATTATTAAAACAAACCCTTCAATTGTCCTGCAGATTTTAAATAATTAGGTACACTTACAAAATTTACATGGATGTGCAAGCAATAAAAAATTCTCTCTGTTTTCTCTATAAAGCAAAACAATTGACATGTGTAAGCAGAAAGCAAGGTCTGTCAAAAGGACTTTAATCATTTCCCAGTTGTAAGAGGACCTGTCTTCTTACAGCATTCCAATGACAGGCATGCCAACAAACTGCCTCCTCTCTTCACTCCTATGGACTAGTTCAGAGAAGAGTGAAGTGTTTGTTTGAAAACGAAAACACGTGGGCATTGGTGCCAGGTGGCTGAGATCCCAGGTTGGCACTGACTATCTAAGAAGTACCCTGGAAAGACATACTTCAGGAATCATGAGGGAGTTCAGGGTCTCTGCCTGTTGTTGACCCATAACCCCTTAGAACCCCCAAAAGCTTTCTACAACCCATGACTCTGATCAATGTAGGTTTTAGACGAAAAAAGCATGCATTTTCTTCCATTTATTCCTGTCTCCTAGGTTTGAGGGAGAGAAGTGAGCATGCTATACAAAGTGTAGACTGGGAAGGTCTACGAGTAGGTTCACTTTACTGTGAAATTGATAAACCTGCATTCCTATGCTTTTTTTCCACTGGCCTTCAGCACACTGGACTTTGATACTAATATAACGATTTTGATAAATACACAACCAATAAAAGGAGAAAATATAAACGTTGCACTACAAATCTTTACAGTAAGATGTGAGTGGTAAGCTTATACCTACGTGCATTCAGGCAAGATACTGTTGTGCCAAAATATTTGTGAACCCCAAAAGTCCACCAAGGAGCTGAATCCTATGCAATTACACCAGGGGCTTTATCACAAATTTGAGGCTTAACTCACTGCTGACCCACTGGATGGTTCTGGTAGAGAAAAGCCCCAAACACTCATTCAGACCAGGTTTTACGGAATATCACAAGCAAAAGGGTGAGTGTTTCTAGCCTGGCAAGAATTTTATGGGGGGGAGGGTATTGTGATGTTTAGCATAATTGGCTGGTGAAGGGAGGCAAATCATAAACTTAACTTCTGTTTTCCTCCTAGTTGGTGGTTATTAAGCAGGAGCAGGCTTATAACTGGAGGTACATATCTGTTGGGGAATAAACTGCAAACACAGGTCATGTTGGGGGTAGCTTGGAAACTGGAACTAGGCTCTGGGTTTGAAGGTGTTAACATGGAAACTGGAGCTAGATTCGAGCCTGCTAGTTTACTTGTGTTTAAACTTAGGTCAGGTTTTCTAAGATGTAGTCTGAACCCCAAAAATTTGATCTCTCAATACAATACAGAAAGGCAACCACTAATGAGATAAAAATCAGATCCCTAAAAGTACTAGTCACTGCCTGAGAGAATTTTTAGTGTTGGGTTTGTTCATTTCTAAATCAAGGAAGTGTGGCAAAGTTGAAATGTGAAAGAATTCTAGATACTTTTGTGAATCAACAATAAAAGATAACAGAAGATTCACAAAGTACAAATAACAAATATACTATCTTAAAAATGCAAATGTTAGTGAAAATTTATGAAACATTCTTAATGCTACCTTTAATTAATGTGCATAGACTTTTTCTCAACAGATATACTGTGCATTTTTTCCCAAGTGGGGCGAGGGGATCATGCATGGCAGTGGGAGGAAAATCTCAGGTTTCAGGCATGGCATTCCACTATCTTTGAGGCAGGGTTTGTTTGTTTCACTGCTGGGTGATCCAGGATAGATGGCCCATAAAGGTCCTGAGCTTCCTCTTTCCCTCCCATCTCACCTTAGAGTGCTGCATTACATGTGCCGACTACCAAAATGGGATTCAAAGGGTTTTAGAGATTCAAACTCAGGTCTTCATGCTTGTGAGGAAAATACTTTACCCACTGAGCCATTTCTCCAGACCTTAAGTTAACTTTGTGGGGCAAAGTGAAAGAAATTTAAGATGTAAATGTCAGGAAAATTAAAATGAAGGCACTAGGCAACTAGGGATGGAACCCTGAGAATGAAGGAAGGAAAGAGGTCAGAGAGGAATTCTATTGAAAGGGCTCATTGGTCACACCAAGTCCCCTGGATGTGTACAGGTCCTCCACGTGCCACTGAGCCTTCAGACAGGTATTCTCTAATTTATCATGTTGGAAAGGAAACAGATTGAATCCTTTATAAAATGTATTCTAAAATCACCCCAGAAATTGTGGTCAATGAGAAACATGAAGTTTCATTTTTCACTGATGGGCAATTTATGAATTCGACTCTAATAGAAAATAAAGAAATGAGGAGATCAGAACATTTCAACTATGTCCTACAGAGCTGTAGGAACTCTCTAAGAAAAAAGAGTTATGCGAGGTAAACAGCGTCAAGGGATTGATTAGATGCTGTATTAGCAATCTGTCCTCAGGAAGAACAAACACTCACTTTGAAAGGTCATATGCCAACCAGCCCATTCTGAATGTAATTCATGTGCACTTAGACTACTGTTTTTCAAATTACATTTCCATTTATTTATTTAGAGTATGTGTATGTACAGGTGTGTATGCAGAAGTGTGTGTGTGTGTGTGTGTGTGTGTGTGTGTGTGTGTGTGTAGATAATCATGCCATTGTTTGTCTGTGGAAGTCAGAGCCCAACCTAGAGAAGTGTATTCTGTTTTACTATAGATGCCTTCACCAGCCTCAGCCATCTAGCTGGCCTTGCCCTTCACCTCTTATCTCTTTAACTTTCTCACCTGTCAAACTTCATTTCAAAGCTGTTCTTGAAATTGAATATGATCATGTCTATAAAGTTTGGAATTGTAAAATTCTGTAATTGTATTTTCAATAATCACTTAAAAAATAAAACCCCATATGATAGAAAAAATGTACAGCAGAATATACCGTAGAGGGAAATCTGGGGCAAGATTCACATGTTATATTATTGTCTTCAT
Source organism: Rhynchomys soricoides (assembly GCA_019843965.1). Classification (NCBI taxonomy): domain Eukaryota; kingdom Metazoa; phylum Chordata; class Mammalia; order Rodentia; family Muridae; genus Rhynchomys; species Rhynchomys soricoides. The sequence continues at coordinate 1,089,427 of JADRCH010000231.1, read as the reverse complement.
ATAGATATTAATTTCAATCAGTTTTTTCAAATTTCTAAATAATATGGTCCTTTAATATTACTCTATTGAATATAATTATATAATTGTATTAGAGAAAGAAGCAAGTATGGTATGTAGTTTTTAGTTTGTGTATTTCAGTATATATATATTATTTTTCTGAATTACTTCTACTGAGTTGTCTTCCTTTTGGGGAGCTTGTATTGATTTCTATTAATGAAAATGAAGGCACATTATTGTATGTCACGTTGTTTAACAATATGTTATTACAAGTGGAACACTCCTCCTTGCTGCTTGTGGTATAAACTCTTACAGCCACTATAGAAATCAATATGGCAGTTCCTGGGAAAGTTGGAAATCAATCTACCTCAAGATCTATCTATACCACTCTTAGGCATATACCCAAAGGCTGTTCCATCTTACCTCAGAGACACTTGTTCAGCCATGTTAACTGTAGGTTTTTTTCATAATAGCCAGAAACTGGAAACAACCTAGGTGCTTCTCAACCAAAAACTAAATAAAGAAAATGTGGATATTTATACAATGGGATATAACTCACCTTTAAAAAAAAAATGACATCATGAAAATTGAAGGCAAGTAGAAAAAATACTTTCTGAGTGAAGTAACTTAGATCCAGAAAGATAAATATAGTATAAATTAACTTATAAGTGGATTTTAGCTGTTAATAAAATGATAACCAAACTGCAATCCAGAGACCCAGAGAGGTTAGGCAAAAAATGGAAGGTCTAGGAGACTGTATAAGTTTTCCTGACAGGGGAAATAGAACAGATTTTGCCGGTGGACTTGAGTGTGGGTGAGGACAGGAGCACGTGTGGAGATCAGTTTGGAGGGAGGGGCACTGGAGGGAGAGAATGTGGGGAGAGATGGATGGAGCCGGGCAGGGGGGCATTTTAGGGTTGATGTAGAATCTTAGTGCAATGGAAAAATTCCACAAATGTCTGAAGATGATTCAAACGAGGACTTGTAAAGGGAATGCAGAGTCTCAACTGGCCAACTCTTGTAACCAGACAGGTATTCCAGTGGTGAATCTGGGATGCACTCAGTTGTGTTGTTGACCAAAGGAGTCCCACGGAAATTTCCAAAAAGCCTCGTCAGTTGCTAAGGCAAGTTTCTTTTCTGCAACTCAACAGCAAGGCGCCATTGCCCAAAGACACACCCACACAATTAATTGAACACGAAGAAGTTGAACTAATGCCTTCACTCTCTATATTCTAATATCTTAGTTTCAGGAAAGTACTCAGCATGCTACTCAAAGTGAAATGTGGATATCCACTCAGCCACAAAAACTATGACCTACAGTTCTGCCCGCAAAATACGCTAGGGCAATGGTGATGGCGAACTTGTGGGAGTAACCAACCAATGTCTGATTTAACTTAAGCCCCACTCCACAAAGGAAACCCATGCCTGACATTGCTTGAGAAACTAAGAACTAGAGATGAGATAGCAAGATAGCCTAGAGACTTATGGTGAAACTGGTGAAGGGGACAGCAAGGGGGAGAGAGAGAGAGAGAGAGAGAGAGAGAGAGAGAGAGAGAGAGAGAG
>JADRCH010000231.1:964157-1087857 GCA_019843965.1 Rhynchomys soricoides | reverse complement strand
AGAGAGAGAGAGAGAGAGAGAGAGAGAGAGAGAGAGAGAGAGAGAGAATCAATAAAAGATTCTTAATAATACTCATAGGACAGGGCTTTATCTAATGATTATCAGAAAGGCATCCACAGGCAGCAGATATGATATGAACAGATACAGAGACACACAGTTGTACATTACACACACACACACACACACACACACAAACAGAGAGAGAGAGAGAGACAGAGAGAGAAAAAGAGAGACAGACAGGCAGACAGAGTCTACATGGAAGTTCTCCATCAAATCCCTGATGCTTAGGTCTCAGAGAATTCTACTGAAGAGGATACAGAAAAGGTGTAAGAGCATAGGCAATGAAGGAAAGCAGGAGAACAAGTCCTTTTGAAATACCTATGCACGGTGCCTATGAGTTCACAGAGACTGAAGCAACAAGAACAGGGCCTCTGTGGGTCTGCACCAGGTTCTATGTACACACACACACACACACACACACACACACACACATACACACACACACACACATTAGTATTAAACTATTATTGGGTATATTATATATTATATCATTGCATGAATACTTTGAAATGACCATGAAAACTCATCTTTGCTCTGGCTTCATCCACATTATAGAAAGCTCTATATCAGCACTATCAAAATAGTAAGAATCAGACATTTTCATGACATACTTAATTATGCCTCTAAACATTATAATATATGTCATACATAGACCAAGACAGATTATAAATGGGGAGAAAAACTGACAGAAAATCACTTAATATGTAATCACTTATTACATATTAATGCAGAAAATTAATTTGTATACAACTTAACTGTTTCATGGCAAAATTTAATGAAATGTGACAAATACGACCTATGTTTTGCTTCTTCCCATAAGCTATGGCAATCAGTAACTCATATAATTCAACTGTGCCTTAGTTTCTTCACATGAAACTGTAGGATTTCCATTTTACTATGTGTCCACAGTAATGACTTTAAGTATATATCCAAACAGAATTTGATGATGTATATTTGAAAGGAATCATACAGCTTTACTGTTAAGACCTTGTTAATGGGAGGTAGTGAAAACACTGGGGTGTGAAAAAATTCTCTGTATTGTATGCTTACAGTTATGTGAACTAAAATCTCGGCTAAATCATAAAATAGTATTTCAAAATCATTTTTGTATTATATTATTGACCTTCGATATAAGCTTTCAACTTTATTACAATGTTCCTATCAATATTTTTAAAAGAATCAATAAACTGTCTCCATTTGAATATTTTAAAAAAGAGAATATGAGGTTGGGAGACTGACATGTCAGATTCCTAGGAATAACAAGAAGGAAAGAGTGGAAAGTGCATGTCAGTAAAAAACATTCTACACGTGTGTGTTTTACATGAATAAGTAAAAATACTCTATGCTCATGTTAAGTGGAAATAAGATACCAAATTGTTGAGGAAAATCTTTTGTTAGTATATATCTATATCTATATCATCTATATCTATAGCTATATCTATATCTATCTATCTATCTATGTATATACATAGATATACATATATATCTACATATATACATATCTATGTATACATATATATGCATACATAGATAGATATAAAGCTATATATGCATATAGATCTATATATATATGTAATTATTTGAAAGAAAAAACTTTCAGTGCAGGATACATATGGTAACATAGTCTTTGTACTCTTATAGGTTAATGTCATACCAAATCAATTCTTTCAGTGAACACTTTTTTTTTTCCTTGAAAGAAATGTACAAGGTACCTTCATATATTTTAATTTTTTTGCCTTGTTGGTTAGTTTAATGTTAGGGATTATATTTTCTAAAAGCAATAGTAAGTAAAGAAAGCACGGTGCTTGCTCTAGTTGTAGCACTTGAGCTATCAAGTGAGTAAAGTCTAAAGAATCCTGTTTGCATAATAGGTTAATAATTATTTCTCACAATTAGCTGTATTCAGCATCAGATTTAAAACTTCAATCACGATGAGAACCAAACAGTATGTTACCTGTGAAGATCCATACTTTTTGAGTCTTTGGTAAAGGAACCTATAAAATCCAATCTTCGCAATTTATCATTAGTAGTAGAATAAAGACCATTTGGAGGTTTTTGCAGTAGTGCCCATGTTTGTCCTGATGCGCTGCTCTAATCTCTGAACGCTACAGGGACATACAAGCATGCACTCCCTACCAGTCTTTACTCTTTTATGCTAAACTTCTTCAATTACTTCCTCCGTTAATTACTGCTGTTACGTCAAATGAGTTCTGAATTGCTTCACTGGAAAGCATTCCAAGAAAGCCTCTCAAAATAGGTTTAGTTGGCCAAGGAACCCTACTCTTTCATATGCTCATACATGCCAGAGATCTGAGTCTTTTAGGCTCTCAGAAGTCATATGTCGTATAATTGAGCTGAATTAATTTGGTTGGGATGTACAACATATGCAATAGTTATTTCCAACTTCATTGTAGTGATGGGGCCAGGGAGGGAAAAAAAATGGAATTTATTTGTGAATAATGAGCACTAAATGGAAAGTCCTTGGAGGACAAAGTGGAGGCTCATGAAACACAGGAGGAGATGGGTTCTCCAGCAGGCCTACAAGAAGGAAGGGACAGAAGCTTTGATGAGGGAGTAAGAACGGCATGAACCCATGGCTGAAAAATTTGTAGAGGCTGCTTTATATCAAAATAAATCAGGATGCTAAGTTGATTAGCTGCAAAAAGCTTTTGACAAACTCCAACGGTGATATTAATTAGAAATGCTAGCAAATTATAAAGAAAAACTGAAAAAAATACATTAAACAAACTGGAGACTAGTTAAACCAGATGAAAGTGTCGGTCATATACTCCTGAAAAGCAGAAATATTCTAGTGGTATGTGCTGCATGAACCTGATATTCTTATGGATAGTCACAAATAGTATAGTATCTAGGGAAACATTTATATATAAATATATATATATTTAACCACAATAATAAGAAAAAAGGTTTTAGAAATAAAAGAGTGGCTGGAAACTCAGTGGGAGGGGGGGGATAAGACTGGGTTCAAAGGTTCAAAAGGAGAAAATCTCTGAGAGGGATCCCTAAATTTACATCTGTGCCTTTCCAGCTGTCCTTTGTCTCTTGAGTAAAGGACATGCAAAGTATAAAAGCCCTGAAATCTAATTGAAATTCACATCTGAGAGGTTGTGAGTATTCAGAATCTGCTCCATACAGGGAATGACAAGTTCAGAACTTGAGGGCTACCAGGTTATAGGAGTTTCAAAAATATCTCATGTTTTTATTGAAACTCCACAAAGTCCAAACACATTGATACCAATACTCAATAGACCGGATGATCTGACACTGTAAAATGAAGATGATCTCTCAGACTATGAAGAATTACTCCATTCAAAGATCAACTTTTATAGTATCTATCATTTTTCATTCATATCTGTCAATGAGTTAGAAATTATACAGTTCAATAAAGTATATAACACCAACTGATTGAAATTTAACCCCCACCCCCTGTGCTCCCAGAGACTGGGCCACCAACCAAAGAATACACATGGAGGGACCCATGGTGCTGGCCACATATGTGACAGAGGAGGGCCTTGTTGGCCATCAGTGGGAAGAGAGGCCCTTGGGCCAGAGGGTGTTAGATGCCCCAGTGTAGGAGAAAGCCAGGGAGGGAAGACGGGAGTGGGTGGGTGGGTGGGTGGGGATGTACCTTCATAGAGGCAGGGGGAGAGGGATAGGGTAGGGGGTTTCCAAAGGGGAGACCTGAAAAGGGAAAAACATTGGAAAAGTAAATAAAGTATCGAAAAAAGCAAAAAAAAAAAGAAAATGAAAAAGAAAAAGAAAAAAAAAAAAAAAGAAAAGAAAATTTTTAAAAAAATGCCAGGGGACTTTAGATATTTAAATTCGCAGAGAAGGCTGCTCAAACTACTCTTTTAAATATATTTTTTAAAGTGTGAGAAGATAGACAAAAGGAAGAAAAATAAGAATTTCCATAGAAACACTATTAAAAATTCAAATCCACATTCTAAATTAAGGCTTCATTGGATGAGGTTAGCAGTAGAAGACAGGATTAATAAGGCTGAAGACAAACAGATTAACACCTCATCAATCACAGCAGAATTCACAGTGCTTGGGTGGACACAGAATTTGAACCACAGGTCTGGAAGACATGCAGGGCTTGTTCTGCCTTGCAGTGTGGCCAGGCAGTGAGCACCACCGGGATGAATAAATATTTCCTGGAGACTTGGGAAAAATTGAAAAAGGAAATGGTGGGTGTGCTATGGAGGGAGAGCAGAATTGGAGATAGGAGGGCATTGATAGTTCAGAGGGCTGTTTGAAAAAGGGGGGAAAAGGGATAAATTCAATTTTCTGCTGTCTTTTTTTTTTTTTTTTTTTTTTTTTTTTTTTTTTTTTTTTTTTTTTTTGTCTTTCTCTGGAGGGGAAATGGGCACAGGGAAAGAGGAAATGGGAGACCTTGGAGATGAGCACCATCATGGGTTATGATATGAGATTCCTACATAATCAACAGAGAAAGACAGACAGACAGACAGATGGAGAGAGAGAGAATAAAGACAGAGACAAAGAGAAGAGACAGAGAGATAGAGAGAAACAGAAAGACAGAGACAGAGAGAGAACAAAGGAAAAAGGAAAAAAATTAAAAAGCATTGAAACCACAGGGGAAACAGGAGGCATATCCTCCTTCAGCAGCTGTTCCTTATAGGGAGTAAAAGTTAGACAGTGTCTATAGTTAAAATTAGTGTCTTATGTTTATAAGTGAAATAAGTTTAATAAAACATTAAAATGTCTCAGCCCCAAGTTATTCTTCTACTCCCCAGTGCTGGTGTTGGCCTCTTCTCTGTTACTTAGCATTTGCCACATCGTGCCACAACATGCTGACATTTTTTTTTTTTTTTGGCTTGAGCTTGGGGAAGTCATGCTGTCACCACTGCTGTGGTTTCACTTGAACAACCACTCTGTTCTGTGTAGAAAACACTGCATTCCTGTAGTTATCCATCACCTCTTAGAATTCTTCCACTTGTCTGGCAAAGATGCATGGGCTTTGGGAGGAAGGACCGTGTTGCAGATGTGTCATTTGGGGCTATGCACTTCAAAGACTTATATCTCTACCTTGATCCATTGTTGGTTTCTGTTAATCTGATGAGGGCAGAAAGATGGACCAAGCTCTATGAATGTGGTACTAGATGTTTCTTTAGTAATATGTCCTTGTAAAAAATAATAGTAGTAGATTCTTTCTTAATGCTTGTCCCTGGATTTTGGTCCCAAAGAACAGTGCTAGTCAAGGGTTTCATCTTGTAGAGCAGGTCTTCCCTTCTGTTCCCTTGTTCTTTTATATATTAGGTAACTAAAGTCCTTTTTGGCAGTACTATATTTTTTTTTATATCCACAACCAAATGTTTTTATTTATCCATGTACATGAATAACATTGAGACTAGTTCAGGACATTGAAGAATTTTAAAGAAGTCGTATATTTAATGACTACTGTTATCAATGGGTCCAAAGCCTGATGCTCATTTGTTCTTGATTCTTTTCATGAAAAGATTACACACTTCACATAGGTTTTAGCCATAGAGTTCTGCTGTTTCACCACAGTGGATGTAGATTGGTTTTTTGTTTGTTTTTGTCATCATTAAAATCTAGCATTTAAAATCTTTCATTTCATATTATTTGCTGAATTATTTTATAATTTTCATTGACAGTTCTGTTGGTGAGGAAAGGAAGATGTACGTTTTCATAACTATTATTGTTATAAAAAAGTATAGTTCTAAGAAAACATAATAGTTCATCAAAGTTTTCACAAAATCATGAAATCTACTCATGAAATATTCATGAAAGCTACTCAAATAATAGAACTTCAGCACACAGTAGTACCACTGTTTTCAAAACTCTCATAGGCTATTTTTTACTGTCTTCCTAAGGATCTTTTGTCATGGTGTTGGAACACTATGGGATGTAATATTCAAATTATTCCCCGACCTAGTGAGATTCAAGACCAACAAGAGAGACAATGTTTACGAGTGGCCCCTGAGTTCTGGGCACAGTAGAATATATCTTTTGGAGTGAGATTCTCACATCTGTTCTCTACCTATATAAAATTCAGTGTAGATGTATATCTTATAAATCACTTTATAGTCATAAAATATATTTATAACTAACTTTATACTACATATGCCATATACCAATACTTTGATTTCCTGTCATCACAAATAGAAATACTATATGACACCTGTTTATCCTTTACTTTTAAACCACAACATCAAAGTACATAGACTAGATCTTAAATGTCATTTACATACATTATCTGGCTACTGTGAGTCTGAATCTTAAGAGGAGTTTGTCAACGTAGTACCTTCGTTTCTGAGTTCATTCATTCTCCTGAACCTGATTTTCATCAATATGAGAGATTTTTTCCCTAAACTCTCATTTGTTTCTTCCATTGCCTTACTTGGGTAGATAATTTATTATCTCTTTCTAGTTTTTACTCCTCTGAGTTCAGAAAGCTCATTTATATAACTACTGATGGTGTTTCTCCATCCCCTTACAATGTGGACTCATCAGCTGTTTTGCAGCTCTGTACTGAATCACTTAATATTAGTTAGAAATAAGGACATATCCAGTACTGGGTTATACCAGTATGTAAAGAAAATTAAGTTGATCTGATTTGCACCAAGTTGTATTATAATACCTCTAAACCACTGCAAGCAGTTAGCTGCTCATTTACTTTAATTTGTTCCTGGTTCTTTGGTATGCAAGGGTTTATGCTCTTTGCTCTTTTATCTACTTAAATGCCTTTATATCTGAGATTCTCGTTGTCCTATAATGCAAACAAGATGAACAAGATGGAACCAGATGCACATCAAAGTGGATAATTGCAAACTAGCATCAACCTTTTGCCCCTATTTGTAGGGAGAAGAAAGCAGGTGGCATGGGGTTCTCTACAGGATGGCTGCTATACAGTCAAGCTCCTTGCATATAATACCTGTGAGTGAAGTTATCTAAGACAATTTCAGTGTTTGTAGATGTTTTTCTGAGGAAGCCTGGAAATATCTTTCACTTCCAGTGGATGCTTAACCCTTCCTATGCCAACTATGTTGGGTGATTCAGAATATATCCAGTGACTACAAGAATTTGAAGCAGACCCAGTCAGAAGGAGGCTCTAATAGCAGATGCTTTGTCACCACTGTGGCAAAAGCCTTGCAAATCACTGCCTCAGGTTAATATCTTGTCAATTGTTTCAATGTTATTTTCTTGTTCAATCTTCTCTTTGTTTTCTATTTCATTTGTTTTTCAATAGTTGCTGATAGAAGATTTTGTTTTCCAGAATAAATGTGTTGAGTCAAAGTTTGTTGATGAATTCTATATGAATCACAGCAGTCTCCTTCCTTCTGCTGTTCTGTTTTGTTTTGTTTTGTTTTCCCAGAAAGGCCTATCATTTTCATTTGTTTTTCTTCTTTTTAACTTCTAATTGGTCCTTATATTTTAGTATTTCAAATAATGATACAGAAAAATATGAGATGTCCTTCCTAAAAGTCCCTGCTTCATCTTCCCCTCTCTCTAATATGTTTTCTATTGATGGGAATCTCCTCAAAAAAGAAATGATGTCCTTCTTCCAGTAGCTATCATGTGGCGAAGCTCTTCATGAGGGTATGAAGTTTTGGCTAGCTTAGTCTTGTGCAGCTCTTGTGCAGGGTAGCCAACCTGTTATGAGTCCGTAAGTAGAATACCTTATCATATACAGAGAATGGCATCTCACAAAATTCTTTCCTTTCTCTGTCTCTTACATTCTCTCTGTCTCCTATTCCACGATGTTCCCCAAACCTTTGGAATGTTGAGAAAGATTCTGGCTAAACACCCAGTCTTTTATTCACAGCACTTTGCCCAGTTTCCATCCTAGTATTGACTACATCCCACTGTATAAAATTGTAGCAACTCTGACCAAGGATGAAAGATCTAGTGTTCAGAACTTATAAACATAAATGTTTAGAAGGTAGTGTGATAATATGGCCACTTATCAAAACAATAATAGCAGGTTTAGGCCTGTTGTAGACTTGGCTTAATGCTTGCATTATGGATTCCCAAATTGCAGGAGAGTCCTGCGTGAGACACTGAGAGTCCCTGTCCCCAGCTGGTTATAACTGGTGAATGAGGTTGCTGGCAGCCAATGGCTGGGCAAGGAGATAGAGGTGGGACCTTAGATTTTCTGGAGAAAGGAACCAAGGGAAGAAGAAAGATTTTAGTACCTCCATATCAAGGTAGCAAGAGGATCTGCCTCAGAGAGCTGCAGAAAACAGGGAAACAATCATGTTAAAGAGTCAGGGAAGAACAGCCCCGCCCCCCAATTGGGTCTGGGGTACCAAAGATGGAATATAGATTTTAGTAAGTAATAATTCAGGGGTATCAGACAGGAGGAATTAGCAACATGTATGTTTGAGAGTTGCCCAGCTGCTGCACTGTTAAGACATATTAAATATAAAGTTATGTATGTGTGTCTTTCTGGAATCCAGAACATTGGGCAGGTAGTGAGGAATGCACGCCACCTCTGCCCAAGTGTTTAGAGCAGATTAACATACTACTGCTACACAGACCTCCCACACTCTCGTTTTTGCATTACTTTAAACTTTCTAAGATGTTCAGAGTCACCAATAAACTAGAGTTCTAACTGAGCATTCCCTTTGCACAGAGTCCATTATGTCTCCTATCTCTGGAGCACTAAAACATGGGGGTTGGTGGACAGCACAAACTTCTAGGCAAGGCTAATCACAGTAGTTTGTCACCTCTGGTCCTCCAGTCTGACTTTGTTCTGCACACTACAGCATGGCTTTTATACCACCAGCTGGAGACGAATCAGTTTATTGGTGAGTCCTCCCTGGGTCCTCAAACTCTTCTATAAACGTATCTTTAGTTTTATAATCTTTCAGAACCTAATGCTCCCTGCAGGTTGCTTCATATCTTCTTGATTTCTTCACAATCTCTCTCATAACTGATATCTTTGCTCATAAACACATCAGCTCCTGTTATTAATATCTTTTTTCTATGATACATACTATTTTTTTGTATTTTTCCTTTATTTACATTTCAAATGTTATCCCTTTCCCAGCCCCCCAACCCCCAGAAATCCCTCATCCCATTCCCCCTCTCCCTGCTTCTATGAGGATGTTCTCCCACTTACCCACCCACTCCCGCCTCCCTGCCCTTGAATTCCAATACAATGGGGCATCAAGCCTTCACAGGACCAAGGACCTCTCCTCCCATTGATGCCCGTCAAGGCCATCCTCTGCTACATATGCAGCTGGAGCCATGGGTCCCTCCATGTGTACTCCTTGGTTGGTGGTTTAGTCTCTGGACACTCTACGGTGTCTGGTTGTTGATATTGTTGTTCTTCCTATAGGGTTGCAAACACCTTCAACTCCTTCAGTCCTTTCTCTAACTCTCCACTGGGAACCCGGAGCTCAGTCCATGTTAGGGGGTGGACAGATGGCTCATCATTTGAGAATTTGTTTCTCAAAAGATCCACAGGGCATCTAACAATTCTCTGTCACTTCAGTTACAGGTGAAACCCAACGACCTCTTCTGGCCTTTGGGGAATGGCATGCATGTGGTGCACAGACCTACAGAAGGCAGAACATGAATAAATATAAAATAAATCAAAATAAAAACTGAAAGCACCCCCTGATTTTACAAAAAAAGAGGGGGGAGAAGAAAACTCGTAGAGCACATGGGCCTGGATTTTTTTCTCAGCTTTTAAAAACATCTCGAAACTACACTGTGAGCTGTCCTTGAGTTAAAAACCCAAATGGAACCAAATGCATTGTCAAGCACAAAAATAATTATCATAATAAAGAAGTACAACAGAACAACCAACCAAAAATGCCTATCTCCTGAAAGGTCTTGGAATTTATTATCTCTGCTGTGCAGTTACCACTGAGTGTATATTTGAAGGAAAACAGAGGCATATAGTTTTGTGTTTCCTGAATGCTTTATATTCCTTTAGACTATGTTTTTATTTCTTGAGAGATATTACAGAAATACTGATGTATTTTACATTAATTTGTTCAACACTATCATCCAACGAATAGTGTATTTTAGCAGTAACTAAATATTTGACAAGTATACAGCATGGGTAATTCTTCCATCATGAAGTTGGTATCCACAGAGTTGGACACACTATCTACAATAAAAGTTCAATCACCTTTGTAGCTCAGTCTGGCTGGGAAGTAATTATGAAGCCCAAGCTCCTTGAGAATGCAGAGATCCATCTTTGTCTGATAGCTGTGGGATTTCAAAATGGTGACACCACACCTGAATAAAGAAGGTTCTTAAGAGTGAAGTGTTGGAGATCACTGTTTTATTTTATTTATTTTTATGCTCATTCATGAGTTTTATTAAATAGTACTTAATATAAAATGCTGATGGAGATTTTCTATTTCGAAACATAAAAGAAAGAACACAAAATGATGAAATGCTTTAAATTCAAGTCAGTCTTATTCTAAAAAGAATTTTAATTCATTCCACTTAAAAATAAAAGTAGTCTCTTCACCCCCCATAATGAGTACATTAACCAGATATTCACATACAGAAAATGTACATACATTCAATTGTTTACAATATTTATCACCATATAGTCCATTTACATTCAAGTGAAGTTTATGAACTTATTTATTTGTATATATTTGGAACTTCTGTATCTCATCCCTTTTTAAACAACCAAGATAATATATTATGCTTATCCTCAAGAAGTCAGTTCATATAAGATTATTTTAGGTTAGAAGTCTCTTTTGAAGAATTACAATACCTCTTTATACAATAAGGGTCCAGTACTTCTTCTAAACATAAGTTTGAAGTTACATTTTACTACCTTAAGTTACATCATATCCAATGTTTAAGACTCTTTTTTAGTTGGCTGTTTAGTTTCAAAGTAATTTCAAATGTTTCAAACAATTTATTTGTGCATCAAGGAGAAAAAGCACCAAGGAGAATGATTTCCTTCATTTTTTTTAATTATTAGATGAAATTATAATAGTCATCTCAATTGTTCTTCCAAATCTCATCAATTGTAAACACCATTGACTTACTACAAATGTTCAATCTTTTGAGTTTTCTTGATGAAATCAACAAATACACTGGATGTATGAAGGAAAACACAAGAAATATACCATGGATGACACTTACTAACAGCCGAACTCCCATTTTAGACCTGAGTCCATAGGTCTCAAGAAAAACTTGAGCTGTATTCCATCGATCTGTCCTGTAGAAACACTTCACAATACCTTGTTTTTAAAGAAAGTGTAAGACTTTCTGGCTTCCATTGCTTCTCCATCAACTGAAGTTCTATACAAGGTCCCCAAAATGTCCTCTATGGTCTCACATTCCAGTCCAGGAATGAGAAGAAAAATTTCCTTCAATACATATATACCTACAAAGTTCCTCCCAACACTATTTGCTGCTTTAAGTATAAGATTTACAGATTTATCAGTTATAGTTCGTAAAAAGAAACTTTAAAAATACCTCTCTTGCTAATAAGGAAAAACGTTTTCTTGATGAACCAAGAAATTTTTCTTGATGGTAAATAAATGTATAAAGAAAATATTTTCCACAGATTTCCTTGTAAATTTATGGATATAAAGATATAGTTCTCCCTCCTGTATTTGTAATATTTTACATAATTCACAATAAAAAATTCAAAGCTCACATTGAAAAAAAAATTTCATGGTCTATATAATCCAGTCAATAAATATTGCAGCATATGTTACTGTAACAATGACAAAATGTTCTAATGTAAATGGTCAATGAGATCTCTTTGGGAATGTACTTTTTAAAAAGTCATCAGCATGTGATCTTGCCTGTCCAATGTCACTAAGTGCAATCCTGTAGAAATGCAAGTGTGTAGAGAGGCAGCTGAAGAAAGTGTACTTTGGTACCAGTCAGCCGGATTTCTGTGGCCTTTGTCTCTGCCACAGGCACATGGGAATCATCACAGTGACAGCAATAGCAGTTTCAATGAATCTCATTACACAAACCAGACAGACATTATTGTGAACATTTCTGAATGAAAACAGAAGGTCCTCTAGCTTTTGAGGTGTTCAATGAAATACACAGATGTATAAAGTAAAACATGGTGACACATGATGAATCACTGGCTTTGACCAGCTTCAGTAAAGGTTTCTTTGACATCCTTCCCTAAGCAAAAAGTCCCTTTCTAAGCATGGGAACTTCTGGTTCTGGTGCTTGCTCATCTTTTCTTCCCAGTGCTTTTCCTTGTGTTCATGACCCTCAGTTTTGCTATTTAAGCTCTTCTTCTGAGATGAGGTATGGGAAGCCATTGCTGGAGATGGGCTGCCGGCTGCTGCTTTGCTGCTTGCTTTGGTGCTCTTTAAGCAGCAAGACAGTGTTGGGATGATCTTTGTAGGTGTATATGTATTTAAGGAAATTTTTCTTCTCATTTCTGGACTGGAACTTGAGGCCATAGAGGACATTTTGGTGACCTTGCACAGAACTTCAGTTGATGGAGAAACAATGGAAGCCAGAAAATCATCCACTTTCTTTAAAAACAGGGCATTGTGAAGCGTTTCTAGTGGACAGATGGATGGAATACAGCTCAAATTTTTCTTGAGAACTATGGACTCAGGTATGCTTCTGTTCCACAAAAGTTCTTGGTGTTTGGAGTTAGTTGGCATTTTCAGATACAACCTCATTTGTAGTCATCTTCCTGGACCTCAGAAGTGGTTATTTCCTGTGTATATGAATTGGCTCTCACACCAATGGTTTAAACATCATCACAACCAGATCAATTTCATCTCTTTTAGAGGTATGGGATTCATCATCATCGATTCTATGGGACCTTCTGGCTTCATTCTCCCTGGAAGCTGGCCTAAACCATAGCCAGATTGCAAATTCTTGTTTTCTTCATAGCCTTTGGCTCCAGGACGAAAGTGTAATTCAACATGAAAGCATTCCTCTGAGGAAAGATCCTTGTTAGGATACTCAGAGAGCATGATAACCACCTTCATCATGTAGTTAAGTTCATTGACAACATTTAGATAATCCATTGCTCGTTTCAACTGCTCATCCTTTGATTCATCACATATGGGGCCATAGTGAAGAATGGATAGTAAGGAATTTACAGGACTCTCACTGGTAAATATAATCTGGTGTGGATGTGCCGATCAGAAGACAAAACACCTCCAGAATACACAGGATGGAGTTTATTGACAGTGTCATCATCTTGTCAGATCTGAAGATCTGACCAGATTTTTCTAACTAGTGGAGTGCAATAGCCTTTGGCAATCTCCCGTTTTTCAGCTTTGGTTATAACATATTCCTGAAGGATAGCAATATCTGTTAATGTCTTTGAAAGCCTATATAGTTCCATTGTATTTTCTAACTTCAAGGAACCATTATGCTGAACATTATATTTGATGCAGTCATGTATGTAAGGGTCATACTAAAATCATATCTTCCATTATTTGTTTTAATGTCCTTCTCCAACTTGGACCGTCTACTCATCGTTAAGTTCTAGTGTCTCACTATGGTAAAGCTGAATATCAGCTGATTTGGGATCTTCCATCCAATGTCTGATTTGGGAAGTCAAACGTTGAATCAAGAAATACACTTTGTCACAGGTTTTCAGTGAATTTATAATTAAATGCATTGGTTTGATAACATAAATGCTTCTAGATGGAGTAAACTTTTCATAGTCTTTAGCTGTAAAATCTCTGTTTTTCTGAAGTATTTCATGAAGTCTCATTTTCACACATTGCTGACAGTTACTCACAGAGCTACTATCACTATCCAAAAGGCCGTTCTTATTTGCACTTTTCACAATCTGAACAAAAATGGGGGTAAGCTCTCCTTCTAGTGCCAAGAGACCCTTTGCAAAAGCAGCCACAGTCATCTGGACCCATCCTTCACCAGAGGCCTATATTTTGAGGTCATGTCTGTAGGTGCTATGTAGTCAGTGTAAACCACAACCAGGAAACCCTGCATAATCTCCTTGACCTCCAGGCTACATACACCTAAAAGCTCTTCCCAGCTCTTCAGTCTGAACCCTGCCTGCAGGGGTCAGTTCTCCTCCCTGTTTTAGAACCAAAAGGAAGGATGGCTCCTCTCTTTAGTTGTCTTTTTCATCACTCAACGTTTTTGTACAACCATGAGGGAGATAGGTCAACTGGACTTTATGGTTTATTCCCAAAAAAATGACCATAAATCTCTAACACAATCTTAAGTTGTTCAAGTTTTGACTTGTTTTCCTGAGTTTCAGAGTCATTATTTTGCCCCAGCTCCAAAAGAAGCTGCAGTGCAATACCCAGGACTTCCTGTAATTGTGTTGGCGTCTTCAGCTTTAACTTCCCTGATTTAAATCCATCACACTTTTCAAAAAGAACAAAAAACTACTTATGCCTCACTTCCATTTTCATTTTCTGTTTTGGTGATTGATCCCCATGGTGGATCACAACCATGACTCCTCAAAATTCCATTAGAGTTCCAGAGGTTGTTGGTACAATTAGAATATCTTCAGCTTCTAATGGTATTGATCATGGGATATGAAACTGAGACACAAGATCCCGCATTATGATATTGTCCAGATTTTTTTTGAACAGTCATCATATTACTTCAAGGAATTTTTCACAAAACTGAAGCCATTGACATCGCACATATAGGATTGTTCACTGACACGTAACAAATCAAAGCCACAAACTGTTTGCTTAAAAGCAAGGCAGACTTTCCATGCAATCAGCTTCTCCCATGCATTGAAAATGATGGGATATCTTTCTTCCTTCCCTTTGCTGTGTCATTCTACCTTGTCATCGAGAGCTGGAGATTTTCGAGCTTCAGCATGAGATTAGTCTGGACCCACATTATAAACGTTAACATCAGTACCAAATGTAGGCATAAAGTCTTTGTATATATATGACCCTGTTTTTCTGACATGGTTTTCTGGGGAATACACACTACTTCTATTGCCAATCTCCCTTAAAAGTCTTTGACTTCTACGTCTGGTGGATGTTGGATAATAAATGTAAACTTAGTGGTCTTCTGCACTGACTGGCTTTTCCACAAATGGCTTTTGCAAAACTTCCCCATTCACTTCTACATGATCTCCTCCTTCAATCAGATGGCATTCATTTGGTTATCTGGATCACAGTTCAGAAATGCATACTGAGGAAGTAGGATACCTTCAACTTGAAGAATGCTATAAATGCTCTTTTATCTTGTATGAGGTACTGCATATTCAAGTCATTGATAAATGGATTCCTGAGTTTGGCATAGGCATCTGCTTTGTCCAGTGGAAATCCTATAGAATGGAAAAAATAAGACAATCTCATAAAGGCCAGTTTTCCATGGGTTCATTCAAAATAACTTCCTAGTCAAAAACTACTATTGTGATATATTTAAAGAAGGAGGTCTGTTCCAGAATATTCTTCATGGGTTTGGATTTGTATTTCTTTGCTATGGAACATATTCCAATCACAATCTGTCTTTCTGTTGGAGACTCCTCATCATCATTAGCTTAATCAGCATGGTGGAAGAACTGATGATAGTCACCAGGATTCATTTCTGCATCTTCATGCCCAACAAAGAACCTGGGCGATTCACACATTTTTTTTTTTTTTATTGAATTGTATATGCATTAAGTTTAAATAATCTGTACTAAAGCTGCTTCAAATTATTGGTGTCAGAAGAACACATTCTCACTGTTCCAGCTCACACACAGGTCTGCTGCAGGGTTTTCACACAATCACATGAAATGTGCTGACATTAAGTTGACAAGTGCTCCTTGTTCACAGATGTCATTGCTTCATTATTGAATTCCCAGTTGCTGCTGCAGTCTAACATGCAAGGACAGTGAGGTGCTCCTTCCTGGGGTTGGAACAGATATCCTCCTTTTATACTTCCACAGGCAGTCAGTCAATATGTACAGTGTATAGCCTTATCAGAATATCAAATAAATTAAAAGAACAAAACAACAACAAATAAATAACAACAGTTCAAATGAAAATAAGGAAAACTAAATAACCAAAGTAATCAAAACACAAACCAAAACCAAAACACAAGAATTGTGCTAAGCAGCATTCTTTGGCTGTTCATTTTGCAGCACAGATTTACAGCATGTGGCTGGCCTTGGCAACATAGTATAAAAACAGTTACTAATGATAATAAACTTTACAGGATAAATTTAAGCAGGAAGAAAATGCAGCCCACTACTGTCATGGTTATTAGGGAGGAGAGGCAGTAGTGGTGGATTTGCTGGGCACATTCAGTGCTCCTCCTACAGCAGGTCGCCCCCAGGGAGATCTTGTCCTGGTCCCTGCCATGTTCCGGTATCTGCTGGAGTATTGCAGACCTAGGGAAGGAAGGAACAAAGGCCTTGTAAGGATTTGTCAGTTCAGCTGTCCCTCCCACACCAGCTCTATTCAGCTGGACAATCCAGCATGACCTATCAGCTGAGGTCATTCCCTACATCCCCAAATGTCATAGAGCACCTGGGCTTGGATTTTTTTCTCAGCTGTTAAAAACTACAAGAAAGTGAACTGTGAATTTCACAATGTACTGGAGTTTAAAGAAAACACCATGTTTCTCCAATAGTCCAGGTGAATTATATTGAATAATAACATTTTAGCAATTTCTGAATCTGAGTTCAAGCGAGATGTGAGCAACCTACAAATGTTCGTGGACGCCTTATAGGGAACCTGCCCTGAATTGAAGTGAAAGCTATGATTATTTCTCCATTGCAGGAAATTGCCTGGCTTCTACTTGTCAACCCCTATATCTGCAAATACCCAGAGAAACCATCTCACATGAAATCCATGGACCCTCTATAGGTCCTATAATCAGCAAGAGTGTGCTACATGAAAATATTCCCAAGGCTACGCACTGAACTATAAAGGTGATGGTGATGAAGAAACAGAACAACACCCCTGTATGTCTCTGGCTATGTAGAGCACACTCTCAAACACACAAAATATTTGTTTTCACGCAACACAAGCACTGGACCTTGCTATAAGCTGTTTAGTTCCACAGTTAATGCTAATATAAAAAATCCCACAGGATAGTTTGGAGTAATAAAAAACAAATCTTGAATGGGATAGGTACATAGTGGGCAAAGCTTATAGACAGCTCAGTCAGTGATGTGCATTCTCCTCATAAACCTAACTTGGAATCAGGATTCTTGGCCTATTATCCAATGTGGCTTAACTAGTTCCCAAGGCTGTGTAGAATAGATTTGTTTCCCAGCAAGGGATCACATGTTGGTATTGGATTAGCCTCTTGTTCTTGTTCACTGTTTCAGAATTGTCCTAAAATAAACAGCTTCTTCCAATAGGAGCTCCTTTTACAATAGCCTGACTGACTTCGTGTCCAAAACTATGAGCTAAGAATAATAGGAAATCTCCATAACTAGGATACAAAAAAAACCAACTTTTCCTCATAATGTGATTGTATCAGGGATATTTTGAGTTAGATAAGGATGACTAGTTGAAGGCCAAATGCTTGCATGGATTATATCACACTGAGCAAGAGTTCATGGAAGGGCTGTGCCACATACTACATTTTCACTCCTTAGGTGATGGACATCTGGATGGTTTCTTCTTCAGGGATGCTCTGAGGACCACTACAACACTGATGTGTCCTAGTTGCTCTGTGGATATTTACTCCTTGTTCTGGAATCGCTGGGTCAAAGGGACTTCTTTTCCACTTTCTAAACACAGCTTCTCACAGACCTACCAGATTTTACACTCCCAGACCTGTCTGAAGTTTCTCATTTCTCCCAAACCCCATTGAGGATGATTTTAAATCAGAGAAAATGAATGATTTTGAATAACAGCAGTTGCAGAATGCTACACAGATAACATAGTGTGAGTACTTTAGATTATCATGACCTTCAAGAGGCTCCTGAAACAACCCTGTTTTTGAACCACAGCTATGAGACTTCTGCTGGACACAGGTACAACTCCAAGCAACTCAGTCTCTCAATGAAGAAAACCAAGCCAAACTCCAAGGCAGAGTTTTACTGAGCAAAGGTAGCTGGAAAGGAAATGGTAGCAGGCAATGAGGAAAACAACCCAGAATGCTGAGAAGACACAGTGAGCCACCTGACCTTCCTGTGGGCCTTCACAATTCACCAAGAGCAGAAAGAGGACAAAAACACATGGATTTTAGACAGCAAACTCCTCTCTACCGCTATGTATCATATTCCTTTGATTTGCTCCAAATGATTTCAATGAGGATGAATAGTTTTGCCCCTAATCAGTAGACAATCAGACACTCCAAGTATTTTTATGTCCTTTTAATCTTGGGAGCTTGGTGGAGATGCAGAATAATTGGACAGCTGTATTTCATGTTTCATGGGTGCGAACTGAAATCTCAGAGTGCTTTTCTCATCAAACATGGATTCTAGAGACTCACACAAGTGCATGGATGAACACACACATCCACATTCAATCACACACACACACACACACACACACACACACACACACAAATACACAGCTGTATATAGAAACACCCATACCACAAACACTTGCAAAATCACCTAGCATTACACAAACACACAACTTTAATATGAACACACTCAGCCACAGCCGGTCCAAATACACACACAGAGACACACAAACACAACACAACACACACATACATACACACACACACACACACATACACACACACACACACACACATTAATGAGAGTGTGGTTCTTGTCCAGCACATTTTCTGTAGCATGAGCAAGTAGTGAGACCTATGCTGTGTACGAGGCTCTTAGGCTCAGGCAGGCTTTGCAGCCCTGGCCTGTACTTATTTCCTCTTCAGGAACTTTTTCTATGCAGTTACTTGCTGGTCTAGCAAGTTATTTACAAGCTCTGCACAGATAATCTGGTCAACACAGCACCAAATGCCCAAGAAAGAGATTCCTAATAAAAGGTTCCAGCTAGCCCCATGTTGTCCGCTCACTAACCCCACACTGTTTTCTTCATAGCAGACCTAGGTAGCATCAGAAGAGTGACTTTGGTCATTATCCAGGAACTTTTAAACACATTACAGTTCATTAAATTATCCTCAATATCAGTCAGAGGGAATCTAGTGAAATAACCTGCTCTGACATCTCCAAAATGCAGCACTCAGCATAACTATGATGAGGATGAGGAATCTATCCTGAAACACAGGCTTGCCCATGATATAGTTAGGAAAACAATGTCAGCAGAGAGATGCACTATAGAATTCTATGCATGCTCATGGTGAAGCCAATAATACAAATCAGAATTGCCCAGGAGGATAACTCTGCAGAGAAAGTGAAGAAATCTAATGTTCATATTGAAATTAGCTGTATTGTTTAACAATTTGTTGAGACAAATATGAGAGGGAGCTCCACCTGATAGTGGACAGGAGATGCAAATCCTACTAGCCAGCGCAAAAAAGGAAGTGTCAGGTTTATTGAGAGACCTAGGCTCAAGGGACAAAGTTACAGAATGACTGGACACAATCAGACGTCATTAACTGGCCTCCCAACATACCTACAGAGATACAGCTCAGCACAACGATGCAGGTGAACACACACAAATACACACACACACACACACACACTCACACATACACACAGAAAATCATAAGTGAGCAGAAAACAATGAGGAATCTGTTATGCTAGAGGAACAAGATAATTTAGACTATGCAAAGCCCAACAACTCTGCTATTCTTCCTAGTGGAATAAAAAGCCCTAGAGAACACTCTTCTTGGTCACATTGATGGTATATATGGAGAAATTTTTTCTTGAAGCCTCAAATTTCTCACACCAAACCACAGCTTGTGAGAAGCCTTTCCCACATCCCTCCTCATCCAGCCAGCTCCAGACTGTAAGGCCCAGGAACGACTTTTCCAACAGCCCTCAAAGAAAATGGGACTGACCAACTGCTACACAGGCTCTGTGAGTGTGACCCAAGATCTATGAAGCCTTAAGAGACCGTCTTGAGGTAGAGGGGAAAGGGGGGGGACAACAAAAGCCACCAAAAGACAATGATAAAATCCACCATCTGTCATTTTCACCAGTCTCTCATAGCTGCAAACTACTTCCTACCCAGAAGCTCACTTGATCCCCTTTATTTCATCCTTCAAAGCTCTGTGCTATTCTAAAGAAGGACTCCAACAGAGCACCCTTCAAACTTAATGGCATATAATGGTGTGATATAAAGTCAACCTATCTCCCTTCATGACCTGCAGATTCTAGCAGAGCAGGAGCATTTGCTTGCCAAACATGCAGTTACTTGAAAAAGGCTAACTCCACAGATAGTCTTGTAAATGATCACTTGGGTGATACATACGTGAGGACCTGGATAAGTTGGTGGACAGTTACATTGGTTTGTCAGTGCTTATGGTTAGACATGAGGGCAATCTGCCTATGATGCCTCATCCTACCTGCTGCTGCTTGGCACTTGGGACGTAGATGTTCTTGCTGGCCTCCTCACAGGACCTCTTTTCTTCCCCATAGGATGGTTGTGGTTCAGCCTGCTCCAGCAGCAGCTTTCTGTTCTCACTCAACAAGATCCTCACATTCTCCTTCAGTTCCGTACATTCTCTCAGTAGACGGCAGTGCATGATGCTGGTCCACAAACAAAAATGGTGATTCCAAGCCAGCTTCCATTTGCCCGCCAAGTACCATGATCCTGCAAGGGCCCTGATCCCCAGACAGCCCCAGAATACACTCCACAGTGTATATGTATTTATCAGCACCAAATAGAGGCAGGTCAAATGCAGAGACATTCCACAAGACTCAAAGTACTTCTGACACCAAGAGGGTTTCATGTACATCACACAGGAGCAAATGTTCCTCATGGGTGCTGAAATGGCCATGGTACTAGAAAACCACCAGCAGGTAGAAGACAAATCCCCTCTCAGAGAGGAGAGAAGACCCAACAGGTATACATTCTTTCCATTTTTGTCATGGATCCCAGATCTTTAAAAATCCTATCAGAGTCCTAGAGGCTCAGGGTTGCCTCAAGGCAGGATTCCCATTAAGAAACAAATAGTATAGAACCAGAGCCCTTACTTTTGTTTAAAGTTCTACAAGGACAGAAGCATTCTCTGCCTAGCACTGGGGTTCCAGCTGTGTCATTGACTCACCAGTAGGTATAGTTCTTCTGGACGAGGTCCTTGTATGTCTCTACTGTTTCTGTTAAATTTTTTGTCATTTTCTCCGTGTCCTTGATGGTCTTTTCTTGTTGAACTTTCATGGTGGTCAATCCAGTGTTCATCCTGTGTTAGGGCATAACCCAAAGAGCAAATAATCCTCAGAACTAAGAATTCAAGAATCATGTGCAAACAGGCTGTTTACTGGACTACCCCAGCCACGTGTATGCCACATCCTTGCTCCTTCAAACTGGGTCCTATTGGTGCTGATTAAACTTATTATCCTGGGCACAGGACAGCAGAGCCAGGGGACCAAATGGAGGGAGCAGACCTTAAAGAGCTCCCCAGGTGAGCCTGATGGAACAGACTAGTTCTGTGAGAAGTTCCCACTAGACTGTGCCACAGGCTTGCTTCCAACACATATCTGTGATGACTTTTATTTTTAAGGCAGGGATTCTCAATCCTTGATTCCTATTTTTGCATCACTTCCCAGAGAACATAATTAGTATTTACAGGGGAGAGGCTTCAGAATACCTTCTCTCCCAGGAGATTCCTATGTGATACCCATGTAAATACAAGGAACAAATAGTGATCAATTTGGGCCTCTATGGACTCAACACTATCATGACCAGCAAAATGTGCGTTAGACAAATCCTCAAAATCCATCAAAAGTCCCAGACCACTGATTCTGAAGAAAACACATACAACTACATTTACACACACACACAAACACAATTAAAATGCTAATTAAATCCGGGGTGGTGCCGTAATCTCAGAGTATAATGAACAAAATCAGAGTAAAGCAGTGATGACCTACAGGCATTTCATTCACACACTGAGAGGCAGCAAGTGTGACCATGTCCTTCCAGTTGTTTACAGAACCAATCATTCCCTTAGCCCCTTGAGGTCAAATACAAAACAAGATGACCATAAACATAGAGCACCTAGCTTATCCTACGTGTCAACACTTTTCCCGGCTTCTTAAAATATATGATGAGAGGTGACACACTCCTTTTATGGGAGGAAACCTTGGCTAACAGAGAGGGCACAATACAGTCAACAGGGTACTGAGCATTATTACTACCTGTAGTTCAAATCTTTATAATTATAAAGGTCCACGATTCGGCAAAGTTCATCCCTTTCAAAGCTCATTTTCCTGATATCATGTTTCAGATCTTCTAATTTCTTGATTCTTTCCTCTTGCTTTGTCATGGTGGACTTTTGGGATGATGCCTTCCTGGAAGACACTGAGGGTAGAGAAACACAAATGAATCTGCATAGATGATGGCCCAGGGGAAGGAAAGATCATTATGAGTACCAAAAAGAAGGTTGAATAGGAGGAAAGGCTAGAGACAGGGTGAATCCCTGAAAAAGCAGAAAAGCTGTCTTCGAGCTCCTCTGCTAAGCTATGCCTCTCTTCCCAATGACCATTGCCATACATATGCCACAGTCTCTATTAATGGCCTCCATGCTTTCAAATCCATAAGCTGGCTCAGACAGAAAGCTTTGAGGAACATTATCAGTCTATATCAGATGGGATGCATTGAAATCCTGAAGTTCATAGTGCTTAGCACCATCAAGCCCTAATCATGTGTGTTCAAACCCAAAGTGTCTGAGACCTCAACACATGACCAGGGGAGCATCCTTCTCTGTTCTTGTCATCAGAGAATCATGTACCCTCCAGTAATCTAGAAGATGAAGTGTGTCAACACCCTGCCATGAAGGGACACACTATTATTCTCATAGTGCCTCCTCCTGGCACTCTTTACCACTCAAAATGAAATTAAATAGCTCCCAGAAAGTAGCTTCAGGCTCGTCAATTCCTGGCTGTCTGGTAAACTAATCATCAGGAATTCTTGACTCTTGGTATACCATTGAGAAATGCCAAGGCTCCAGCTTGTAAGATCTACTCCTGGAAGGCCCAGCTCATGCCTACCTCTTCCAGGAAGCTCCCCAACTCTGCCCAGTACTCACTGTGCCTTCCCCAGAATGATTTCATTCTTTCTTTTTCACAAGACAGGAGGTCAGCTTCCTTCTGCCTTGGTCTGGTGTCCCCTTGATCACCATTCTCCTTCCGAAATGGCCTGAGCAGCCTGGATAACATGCCTGTTTCTGAACCCAAAGGCACTGAAGGAATATCCCAAGGGCAACTGTAACCACAACACAGGTGACATCATAGAAGATTCTAGTCCTCTCCTAGATACAATGGAATGTCCAAGGAAGGCAGTACTGATGATGTCACTGGGAACTGCCATGACCTATCTGCTAACTTGCTCTCCCCAAATTGACCAATTCCTGGGGTGACCTTCCCTGGAGCTTCTCATGTGACCCAGGGAATACACTTTGGCAGCATCTCCTTCCATACTACGGATTTCTCTGTGCTTCATCAGAAGTCAAGTGCTTTTGATGGGGAGAGTTGGTTATGACCCTGACATACAGAACAGATTTTTGTTAGCACCCAAACCTCTAGGGACCATGGATGTAGGAGATTTTTCTCAATGATAAATATATAATCTAGGTCAATTCATGTGACATACAGTCCAACTACCCAGGTTTTCCATGCTTCCCAGAGGCCAATATCTTTCTCCTATACCTTTAATTGTATGAAACCCAAATGATATTTTTTTACTGTGCATTCCTTCATAGTGGGCATTGTTTTCATATACATATTCATGTCTATCACAAAATCTCTGGTTTACAATTCTATCTTTTGCAAGGAAAACTTCCTTTTCTTTGGAACACACGGGCTCAGCTACAGGGCAAATATAAAATGGAAACATTTCTGTCCACTCTTCAAAATATTAACTTGCACATCCTCCTTTTCTCAAATATAACCAGACAATTAAAGTGGGCATCAGTGAGCAAAGGTCAACCGGGACTGTGCATTACTCCCCTGTAGCTACATAGTCATCACTTCTCCCATAACTGTCTTCCTGAATTCCTTAGTCCAGGCATGAGGATGTTGGGGGTTGTTCCAAACTACTGTAGTCATAGAAAACATAAGACACAGGAGGATGAGTAGGGAGTGGAATGGCCTGAGGGGAGGTTAAAACTCAATTTGAATGGGTCCATAAGTTCAGGAGGGAGTCCCTTTGGTATTGTTATCTGTGGCTTCTCTGTTCTTATCCTGGGTATGCTGAATCTATGCTATAATGCCACCTAACCTCACAGATGGAAGAGTGAAAAATCACATATATCATTCACAGGAAGACATCTGCATTTGACTACCACCTTGAGCCACACAATATCACTATGTAAATCTCAAAAAAGAGGGAGGAGTTTGTTGATGCTTTAGAAGTTGAGGGCCTTTTATCCAATTGTGGCACATATTTTTCCAATGTGATTTTTTACTTTGCTCTTTCACTAATGGTGGCTTGATTGTTTCCTGGCCTAAAGAATCCTGGATGCCCCAACAAAGGGTCTACTCCATACAGGCTCCTTCTTACCAAGAAAAGAGTTGCTGTAGGGTAACGCCATGGCAGAAAAAAAGGTGAACAAGACTGTTCTTAGGTCCAACTCACTTTGTACAGGACTGAAGACCTGAGGTATCTGGGAAAGGAAGCAGCACAGAATATCTCACAGCTTTCTCTGCTGCAACTGCTAGAACAGTAATAGGGTTGTTTGTTTGTTATTAGAAATACCTACAAAGCTGGTCAGAGTTGATACATGCCTTTAATCCCTGCACTCAGGAAGTTTTTATTATTTTGCTTTGTTGTTTTTAAATTGTTGTCAGTGTTCCTATTGTTTCATTTGGTTTTTGTTTTTAACTCCCACAGCCAATAGCACGGTACCTAGAATGTTAAGCCCATATTCTCTAAGGTTCTATCACTCATGTTAGTCAATGATTTTATTCTTAGCAACCATTCCACAGATGATCCCATTTCTCACTTTCACAAATTAGGATGGCATCCCAAGTTTTGGATTACCAAAGTTTCTGGTTTTGAGATGACAGGCCACTGTGAAGTCTCTGTTTGAGTGGAAGATGGCCTGGAATAGCTGAAAGAATGGCTGCCCCCTGAAGGCCAAGGCTGCCCCTTCAATGCCCCTGCAGCCTGAGGCAGAGGTCTGCCAGGAACATAGGAACACTTGATCAAAGATGGTTCAGGACTATATTTGGATGAGCCCTGAGACCTAGATTAATAGAGGCCTCCAGATGTCTGGTACAGGGGTCAGAGCCAGATAGATGTGAGGGGAGCAATGGGTCTTTTGGATTGCAAGTCCTCGACTGTATTTATCTTTGCTGTGCACATAGTAGCTGTAAATGACTAAGGCACCCTACTTTATAACATCTAATCGTTCCAGATGTTAAAATCTTTGCCAGTGCGTACACACTACAGTCAGTAAAACAATGAACTTTGTCCCATTTTGTTAAAGAATTTAATTTTATATTTGTATTAATATATTTTTTACTTATTCACATTACATGCTGTTCACAGTCCCCCCCATATCTGGTTACTCTCTCCCACAAACTTTCCTCAGTTCTCCCAGCCCCTTCTTTTCTGAGCAGATGAGGGCCAGCTATCTCAGGACCTCCTTTTTTTTTTTACCAAATCCAAGTAACCTTTTCCTGGGGAAAGGTGCTGAGGGTGCTGATAATGGATGCCTTCTGCTAGGCTTTCTTCTTGCTCCACTTTGCTGACTTTGGGAAGTTCATGCAGAACTGTCCTTGAACTTGGTACTTCATCCAGATGGTCCACAAGAATCACTGGTTTTGTTAATATTTTGGAGAGTATATTTCTACCAAACCAATTCCCACTAGTATCCTAACAATGACAAGGGTAATGGGACACTGGACATCTATTCCAGGAGATTGCATTTGTGCTCAGAGCAGCAGTGTAGAAGCCCACAAAGCTTGCAAATTTATGTGAGTTCACACATGGAACCTAATTCCTTTCTGCTGCTTTCCTTAAGTACATCCCAGAGGCTTATCATATCTGTACACCCATAAATCCATGTGCACTGGACACAAGGAAGTGCTCAATATACATTGCTTTTGTCAGTCAATTTACCCTAATATTAGACATCCCTAAATTTAGAGGGATTTGGAAGGATGAGTAGGTCCCAAGGGCTGCAGGGAGGTCACGAAGCGTGTGACAGTAGGCAATGGATTGAGAATCTGAGAGGACAGATAATTACCAATATCATATTTGTAACACAATAAGAAACTAGGAATAATAACGGGAAAAGTAGGAGACCATAGGCCACAAAGGTCTGTCCTTGGCCTTCAGGTAGATCTATTTGCAATTATCTGAGGATTCTCCACATTGATTTCCAGAGTCTTTGTAGCAGTTTCCACTCCCACCAGAAATGGAGTAGTGTTACTCTTTCTCCACATTCTCACCAATGTGTGCTTTCACATGAGGTTTGGATCTTAGCCATTCAGCAGTGTAAAGTAAACCATCTTACACCAATCTCAGGGTCCTTTTGATTTGCACTTCCCTGATGACTAAGGACTTTGAACATTTCTTTAAGTGCTTCTCGGCCATTCATTCCTTTGCTGTGAATTTTCTGTTTAGTTCTCTACCCCATTTTTAGATTGGGTTCTTTTGGTAGTTAGTTGTATGAGTTCTTTCTATATTTTGGATATTATCCCACTATTGGATGTGAGGTTTGTGAAGATATTTTCCTAATCTGTAGGTTGGCAATTTGTCCTATTGGCTATGCCTTTTGTCTTACAGAAGCTTTTCAGTTTCATGTGGGTCCATTTATCAACTTTTCATGTTAGAGCCTGAGCCACTGAAGTTATGTTTAGGAAATTTACCCCAATTCCCATGAGTTTGAGGCTCTTTCCCACTTTCTCTTCTATTAGAGTCAGTGAATCTGGATTTATGTTGAGGTGTTTGATCCACCTAGACTTGAGTTTTGTGTAAGGTGACAAATATGAATCTATTTTCATTTTTTTTACATACCTACTGCAAGTTAGACTAGCACCATTTATTGAAGAAGCTTTCTTTGTCCACTGTATATTTTTGGATTCTTTGTCAAAGATCAAGTGTCAATACATGTGGTTTTATTTCTGGGTATTCAATTCTCTTTTTTTATTTTAAATATTTTAATTTTACATTTCAAATATTATACACTTTCCCAGTTTCCATCCAGAACCCCCCCTATCCCCTCACCCCTTCCCCTGTTTCTATGAGGGTGCTCCCCACCCACCCACCCTTCCACTGCTGCCTCCCCACCTTGGCATTCCCCTATACTGGAGCATTGAGCCTTGAAAGGACCAAGGGCCTATCTTCCCATTGATGTCTGACAAGGTCATCCTCTGCTACACATGTGGCTGGCTCCATGGGTCGCTCCTTGTCTAGTCTTTTGTTGGTGGTTTAGTCCCTGGGAGCTCTGGGGTGTCTGGTTAGTTGATATTGTTTTTCCTATGGGTTGCAAACCCCTTCAGCTCAAATGGACTCTGCACTAAAACAACTCATATTGATAATTATTTTAAGTATGTGAGTCAGATTATACCATTGCCTTGATATAATATTTTTCTCATTATATTTCGACAAAATTTCACTCTGATCAAATTCTATAAGCTTGTTGTTTCTTAAATAATGTAAGTTCTTTCCTACCTCCATCACTTTGCACTTGTACATGACCTCACATATTATCATGCCATGCCTTCTTTTGCTCAGAATACTCTTTGGTGATAAACTTTTCATAAACCTTTCACTGGCAAAGTAGCTGAAGTCATAAACTTCAACACTATTTTATTAATTTCGTTAAGTGCCCTTGGCCCAAAGCAGCACAAATAAAGATCATGGATTAGAATCTGCAAATCTGTGAACCAAAATCATGATTTTTTTTTTTAAATTGTTCATCTGTCAGAAGAACATAAATCAAAATAAAACAATAATGCCTCCTAGAATTGTTCTAGGTACATGAAAACCATTCAGTAAAGACTTGGCAAGTAAATGAATCCTGAGAGAACAATGTACCCAGCAAAGTCACTGGGTCATTGTAGGTTGTAATTACTTAGCCAAAAGATGGAGGCTGACTTGTTGATTCTTATATTCTAGTGTGCAGTGTTCATATCACATGCTATCCAATAGGTTTATTTTTCACACAGACTTACCTTATTGGCTTGAAATGATATCCGAGAGTTCCACAATGTTTTGTTCATTTTGCTATATTCCTAGTCACTACAACTAGAATTTTAAACATTTTTAGTAATATTATAAACTACAATAGCAGTATCCTTGTTTATATTTATGACACACCATCTAGCTTATTCTGTTTGCAATTGTATTCTAAAATTCATAATAGGTCACTGATTTCCCCTACGTTATGCTTAGGAGTGTCATGGCAAATGGTTAATATCCCCACTGATAGGTAGAAAACCACAAGAGAGTGTTGAAGTAACTTTTCCAAGGTTACCCGATGAATCATTGCCAGTGCTAGAATTCGATCCCATAATGCTTTCTTATTTAGGAAAGCACTTTTATTCTGGTTCTTGGATACACAGGGAGAACCCTGTGTCTCACTGTCATTTTTCATTGGTGAGTTTAAAATAGATAAGTCCTAAATCAACTTCATAATAGAGGTCTTTATTTCATTTTGGAGGTTCTGTGAAATATGGATAAGGATCATTAAATGTTACAGATGGGTTTAAGCTGAGATTAGTTTATTGATCATTAATCTGCTAGTGAGCTTTTAAATAATTAATTGGAAAAATGTTGCTAAATTGTTCAGAGTTCATTGTACTTACAGTGAAATATGTCTTCCATCAATTGTGAAAATATAAAGTTATGTCAACATGTGTATAATTGTACTGCCTTGTGTTGAATTTTGCTTACACAGAAATAAATTATAATAATTTGTTGACATGAAGTCAGAATCTTCTTTTCACAAACTGCAATTAGTTCCCGCTCCCAAAGTCAAACAAAATATTTTAAAAAAGTAATGAGAATAATTAATATTAGCCTTATGATAATTGCTAGAATAATAACTGCATTGAATTTTGGCTTATCAAAATTCAGTTAATACTGCTTCATTTTGAAGGACTTAATTTTACAAATTTTTTTAATTTTCCATGATACCGTGTTAATTTTGCCAGACAAGTTGTACAACAGCCTTTTTTTTTTAATTTTGTAATAAATTGGTTGCATGATTTTTCTCAAATCACTTGTAGGATGATCAGAATACTATGTAACAACTAAAATCTTAGCATATATATTTCGTTTAGAGGAAAATTCTGGTGAACGTTGATATTTTGATAAAGCCCAACCATTTTGTGGCTCACCATGCTGTATGTGATTTGGTGTCTATTATTTAGTTTTAATGTTTACTGGGCCTTGGACTTCCTGGTTACATCTATATGAAGTCAGCAGGTCTTGAACTATGAGTCACTTCTCCAGTCTCTGCACTTGTCTACCTTGTGGTTTGGACCTTTACAACTGAGTAGATGAACCATTCTCCATGGTGCTTCACTCTCATGCTTTTTGACCAGAAGAAAACAAATTCCAATATGCTAAGAATGATGTTCTGTCTCTGATAGGGCAAGCACTGTTTTTATTTATTTAATTTTTTTGCTGTGATTTCCCAAGTTATTTATGTATACTAACTTACCCAGAGACATATCATAATTAAGGATGCACTAGTATATAATCAATGGTAACATCTAATATTGGCATTTTCCATCATCTTCTAGATCAATTTAAATTATATTGTGGCAAGCCACAATATAATTTCATATATTATATTTATCTATTATATATAAATAATATAATATATGTAATATATTAATATACATATTAAATAACACAAAGTTGATTTATATAAGTAGTATCATTACTATGTGTGTTATTGTTAAATGCAGCTTTCAGGTATTGAGAACTAGACAATAATAAGAATAATCACTTATACCTGATTTTCTTGAATGTATAATTGTGCTTCAGAAATTTTGATTCAGAACTCAAAGTAACGTTTGTGACTATGTGGAGGTTCAGTCTCATAATGCCCAGATTCCTTTATAAATGCATATTCATAACAAAGAGTGAAAGTTATTATCATAAGACTTAGAAAAGAGACATTTTCTTTTAATAACTGTAATTTTGTAACAAGAAAAAGTTGAATAGTAAAGAAGAAAACCCAAACTTATCCAATTAACCAAAAATATTTAAACCTTATTTTATTTTTTATCTTGCTTGGGTTTTTAAAGAAGGGCTTATACAAATTAATCACATGCTATACTACTAAGGACACCTGGCTCACATATGAACTTATTTAAAAGCTAAAATGATGGTTTTAAAAATTCCATATAGTATTTAATATTATCATTCATTTTATCTGAATTTTAAAAATTGTTGGAATTAAATTATCCAAGATTAAAATAAACATCCCTAGAGGTTTCATCTCTAGGAAAATGTCATGGTAAGAGTTCTCATTATAAATTTTAATAGGAAGGATGATGCAGCATCAAAAATGATATATTACCATAAATTTGTGTTCACAGAAACAAAGCAGTCTAACCCTGTCTGGAAAAGTTGCTTGTGTTCTGTCCAATTTACCAGTGGCTGATGATAAAGCAACCCTGTTCCCTCGGACACTACCCAGAGTGCCAGTCATCTCAAGAAAGCCCTTGGTAGCACCTGTTGTGGACTGCACATCAGACTGGTCAGGTGAGAAATTATGGGTAGACCACAGCAATTCTGTCTGAAGAAGCCCTTGAGCAGTAGAACTGTGATGCACATTAAAGTCTGACGTCTGCAGACTCAGTACAATCTGTCAGCTTGTTTTCCCAATTCCTTGAAGAGTGGCCTTTTCCGTCTTGAAATGGACTTGTCAGTTGATCACATAAAATTGTGCTCACTGCAGAGAGAGACTTCCCATCATCCCTGCAATTTCTTCTTGCTGAGAATTTTTTTCATGACTTTTGATTGAATGAGGAATTCAACCATCAGTTGTCTTCTGTTTTATCTGGGCTACTGCAAATGCACCTTTCATATATTCTATATGTTTACATTTTAACCACAGAGAATCAAAATATATTGTATGTGGAAATATTGCAGATTCTCAAGGAATTTTTTTTTCCGAGACAGGGTTTCTCTGTGTAGCCCTGGCTGCCCTGGAACTCACTCTGTAGACCAGGCTGGCCTTGAACTCAGAAATCTGCCTGCCTCTGACTCCAAGTGCTGGGGTTAAAGGCGTACGCCACCACTGCCTAGCCTCAAGGAATTTTTTAAAATTCTTTTTTAAAAATCCTTTCCTTTACCTTCTAGGATGGTAAATTAAAAATTATTTCATGCCATATAAAAGCCACAGTGACTCATCAGGGAACACCCAAATTCATGTCCATGTCACCACAGCAGTGTCGGGACTATGTAATTAAAGCAATTATGGCCCCAATTTATCTGTTTTCTTTATGAATCATTATCTGAGCCAAAGGGCATATGATGTGTTCTTACACTTGTCACTTCAAAAATGGATACAAATAAATAAACATGAACTTGCCAGCATAATTGTGATGTCTCTAATAAAGATGAACTCGAAAATAATCTCTCCCAGTTGCAGCAATTAATTTCTATTTATTATAAAAGAGTCAGGATGTATTTTACATTTATTTCATGAGGACCAGAGAACCCCTCCCCATGGACTCACGGAATTAAACATTTCATGTTTATCACATGATATGAAGAAGTTCGCCTCTGAAACAAGTACATTTATTTGCAAATCAGATGAAAAACTTACCTTTGGCTGACAAGGGATTTTATCGAAAATGTAATATGTCCGGTAGTAAAATAACACTTATAATATAGGGTGCAATTTAACATAAGACATAGATTTATTGACAAGATCATATTAGCAAAAATAGGAAATGATGTCTTAAAATAATCTGTGTTGTTGTTAGCAATCTCAGGGAGTGGAGCCTGATGTGGAATGGCCTGGATACATTGGAAGTGCCAGTGAGGAAAGGTTGTGTGACAATGCAGAGGAGGACAAGTGAGCTCTTATGACACAATCTACTTTTGGAACTGGATAAAGTGAAAATCTTCTCATATATCTACCTTGAGGGAACACCATGCCAACTCACCTTCTTCCTCATTTCAAGCTCAAACTATTTTTCCATGTGTAGTTTGTTTGATGATTTATGTCAACTGTACGTCACTTTGTTTCCACAAAACATGAGAAACAAGACTATGTCTATTCTACTCTTATTCTTTGATCAGCATGGGTTAGCAGGACTGATCACCACACAAGGAAAGATGGATTCTAAAGAACTTTTCCTTCAGTGCTCAAACTTGTGGTTGCCATTGAGCTAACCAGGCTTTAGGAACCATTTACTTAAAATAATCTTAAATGGGTTGAGATTATTTTCTCCTCTCCTGTGGTTTAGGCTCGTTTACCTTGAGGGCAATGGAATTCTCAGTATTCCTTAGATCTTTACTATGGTGTTCCCAGTAAAACCTGTCTAACCACATCCCTTTATGCAGCTGCCATTAGTCCTATTATCAGTGCCACGGCTATATAGCCATGTAGGAAAGTATTTAAGGGACTGGTGTTTAGCTTCCTTAGACGTTCCTAGCTGTTTGAAAGATGACAAGGCAGTTGATATCATGGCAGAAAGATGGCTCTGGGAAATGCTCTTGGGGTAAGGCAAACAGTGAACAAGACAGAGGCATTGACCCTGACAACATGGGGTATCACTGAGCAATAAAGGACTTGAGGAATTTTGCAGAAAAATATTTTTCAATTTTGATCAATGTGACTACTTTGTTTATTTTTTATTAGGTCAAAATAGTTTCTGTAAATATAGTCCTATACATATTTTTTTCACAAAAATGTTAAGAAAGAAATTCGAGTATTTGCCAACATCATACCAACCCCAAACAAACTTTAAATAACAGCTGACTAGAATATTTAAATCCTAATTACAAACATGGTTACTTCGTTGGTTATTTCTTCCTGTCAACATAAAAATATAAAGCCACACATATGGTAAATTTTTGGCCTCCTCCTCTTTTTGCAGGATTGGTTCCTGCATTTCAAATACTCTTACTGAATTTTCCAGAATTAATTGCATAGATTTTATTCAGTACTTATTGTTCTAAACACTTACATCACTCATATTTTCCATAACCCAAACCTTTTAATTTTCTCTGCTTGAAAGACAATCTCTCTCTCTAAATTCAAGAGGGTTTTACCCTTGGTTTTTCATGAGACACCTTCCTACTGGTGTTTCTAGTTAACTGCTGCGTGTCATTTCCATGTTAAAATCTGTGTGTTTAATTGGTGATCTTCCAATCATTGTGCTTTCCTATATCTCGATGACTTTTCAATTGGATTGCAATTGTCTTTGTGACACAATTATAATAAACTTGGCAGAACTTAGAATCTTCCAGGTTACCAAGAGAAATAATAATAAATAATAATAAACTGTAAAAGAAATAAGTTCATACGATAATTTTATGTGTAAAACTGGTATATTTGTTTTCACTAAAGATAAAATTCAAAATAATAAAAAAGTTTAAAATTAAGATCAAACAGTCTTTATTAAGACATGAATGATATTGTTGAGCTCTCAATAACAACTTTTCCTGATCATTTGGTTTTTGAAACAATGGACTACTTTGGTAATTAAGCGTTTTAAAATGTGTTATTTCATTTTTCTTCTCCATGACTGTTCATCCAAAGCTAAAGTAGTATTGTTTTTTTCAATTTTGTAATGATTTTCCTCTAGAAAGCAGAATAGTTAGAAGACAAAGGTTCAAAGAAAGGTTAATGGATAATGTTAGCTGAGCACAATCTTCATAACTCTCAGCACCTTAGTGAAAAGGTAAGTTGTGGTATTCTGAATGTTGCTCCCGTGCAAACGAATCTACCGGTATTCTTAACCCTATCTACAATAATTGGATCCTGTTACTAATTGGATAGCAACTACC
Organism: Rhynchomys soricoides; assembly: GCA_019843965.1. Taxonomy (NCBI): domain Eukaryota; kingdom Metazoa; phylum Chordata; class Mammalia; order Rodentia; family Muridae; genus Rhynchomys; species Rhynchomys soricoides. The sequence goes on along the minus strand of JADRCH010000231.1, from coordinate 1,053,853 downwards.
ATGAATGAATAAAAACCGCATTTGATAGATTTCAATGATGAGAAATATTCACAAAGGACAAAGAAATATTTTTTAAAAATGCTTTCTTTTTGGCTGTATTTTTCTGTGTATTCTGGTGCTAGCTTCCTGAACAAAGAAGACCCTAGACCATCTATCTTCATTGTAGAAGGACAAAAGAAAGCAACACATCCTTGGAAACATGTTTAGAAATGTGGCCCAGAGGCATTCCTGACTCGGTATTAAGAACTATAGATAAGGTGTCATTGAGACTGTAACTTCTTTTATAGTCACCCGGCCTGTATCAATTGCATATATTAATAAAGTTCCATGTGAATTTAGATAAATGCAAATAGCAAATAATTATTACATCAAGTCTTTCTTCATCCGCACAGCCCAGATGAACTTAGAAACCATGTGAATCCACTAGTCAGTCTCCAAATACTAGTCCACTTCTTTAACTTCTTTAAGCTTTCATGAGTGAGAGAACATGCAACATGTATACCTATATTTGGTTTATTTCACCTCATATAATATCATCCAGTTCCCAGACTTTTCTCAGTTTCTCTAAATACATGCACTTTTGTTTGGTTGAGATAAACATATTTCATATATAAAGGAAAAAAATTAAGAGATATTCAAGCCCAGGGTCAAGATAATCAATATTATCATACTCCTTGATTTTTTCTCTTTGGGATGTGAAAACTGTATCAGGAATGTTGATCCTTATGGAAGCAAGTATAACAATCTTTTTTTCTCCCAGAGGGGGGTGAAAATAATAATAGTAATTATATATATATAATTATATATATATAGTCATCAAACCCAGCCAGTAGTTAAAAGGCAGAGTACATTATAAAGCTATCCATTAAAGTGCATCTCCTAAAACCTACAATGGAGTAGTTATTATTAGAAAATAAATCTAACAGATTATAAGATTATAAAAATGGATGAAATTTGTCAACATTCCCTATTTCTCCTGTCATTTTGCATTGAATTATTTTGTCTTTTTTTTTTTTTTAATCAAAACTGTTTTTTTCATTTGGTCAAAAAATAAAGACAATGTAGCTATAATATACACGAAAGTGTACGTTGATACCTCAGACACTGAGTTATCCATTCTGGCACATGTTTGGCTGAGACCTAAACCGGAAGTCACTTTCAGGTATGGTAACTGACGTATGACGTAAAAGAAAGGTGGTATAAATAATAAGGCTTGGTCGGTCTCTGTCTTCCTCAGTCCTACAGACAGTCCTGATGCAGGTCTGATGCATGGATCTTCCTTCTCTTGGAGGGTTCTGTGATCTACCTCATCTGACAGCTAGGGAGTTAGGAATCTACTCTGAAAGCTTTGTCACTGTTGGATTAGAAATTTGCTCTCTTTATCACATTGATGCCATTACCAAAAGAACTGGGCAAGAAAACCTATGTGTATTGTATATTCTTTAGATCCCGTGCTGAACCATCCTGCATCCACTGATTAAACTTGATAAGGAGGATGATCAGCCTGATCCCTGGTGTGATTTCTTGCCATTCATACTAATTTCTTCTAATCCACAGAGCAGGTGACATTGTCTGCTAGAGGCATTTTCTCTACCCACGTGTCTAAACTACTGAAAGTATCTCTTCTCTAGATTTGTTTCCTTCTCAGACTAATAAAAGGAATTGCTTTCCTTGGGGGAAACAGGTTAGTTAAACTTACCAGCAAAGGCCTTAAAGTCTTAGCTTTGTACTGAAGGGGTAACACAGATTCACTGTAAACACAAAGGCCCCCGTGCCTCTAGCACCCCAACCAGACTCAAGGGATGGGAGGAGTCGTGGAGAGCCACAGCACATGGAGAACTCACCCTGAGTGCTGCTTCACAATGGACAGAAATCTACTTGGATTTATGCTTATTTTCTTACTAGTCACACTGATGATCTTGCAACAAGGTAACCTGTGATCTGGTAATTTACAACTGTGTGGGTCTGCTTGATTGAAGACATTGTTCATGTGATTTATGAGGGACACATTCGGTTAAGTGTTTTATAAGATGTCACATTTTCTCACTGTCTGTGATGCTTGTTCTTTTTAAGTTGAAGATTGTATTAGTGATTGTTAAGATAGAATTGGTTTCTATAATATCCACGAGAATTATGAATGCCCAGAGTTATAAAGAACAGGCTTCATGCTTACTTACAAGAAAGAGTCTTGAGCCACCAGGATCGACTTACAATGAGTCTTACTTATTAAGACAGGATCTCACAGTCTCTAATATCTCTTAAGCTGACCCAGACATTGTATGTAATGTATGCTTCTCTAAACCTCATGGAACTTCTCCTGTTCTAGGCTCCCTCACTCACCATACAATGGATCATTTAGCCATCAAGACTGCCAGTATTAAGTTTTGTAAACAACCATTTTTATGTTTCGTCTAAATTTTATAATTTGATGAACTTTAAGAACGCTCTGAATCCTTTTCATCTTGTAAAGCAAGTCTTCTCTTAAAGTTCTCACCCTCACTGATTGTTTTTTACTATTTGAATTCTGACCTTAAACATAACACTATTCAACAAAGAGGAAGCTTCTAGAAGTCAAACATTCATTTTCTTTTTTTTTTGTTTTTTCGAGAGAGAGTTTCTCTGTATAGCCCTGGCTGTCCTGAAACTCACTCTGTAGATCAAGCTGGCCTCGTACTCAGAAATCCGACTGCCTCTGCCTCCAGAGTGCTGGGATTGAAGGCATGTACCACCACGGCCCAGCTAAACATTCATTTTCACATCTTGGATTTTCACTGTTTTTATCAATTACTTTTAGCTTAGGAGAAGACTGCAATTGAAGGGTTGCACACATATTTTCTACATTATTTTCTAGTAATTACAGGAAATAAATGACATTTGAAAACTTCTGTTCCGTGTGTACAAGCCACACCCATCAACTTCTCTATAAACGTACATACAGTTTTGTTTTTTTGTTTTTTTTTTTAGAAATAATAAAGTAACTGGTAGGGCTAAGTGCCACCATTTCATGCCTTCACCAAGAACTTAACTCAATATTAATTATCATAGTGATTTGTGAATTATGATGCCACACTGTGTAGCTACTGTTTTATCCTGTGGCCACTGTTTGTATTAGTGCCCCGTAGCTGTCTTAACAGTAATGCAAACATAATGTTTTTTCTAAACAGATATCACCATGCTTCCTCAGAGTCTGTGTAGGATCTTTTCTTTTCCCTTTAGCTGTGGACCCTGGAACATTACCCCTGGGACTTTCCTGGATTCCAACACCCTTGCTGTAATTACTACTCTATTATCACAATGTGTGCTCCCTTGTGCCTCTTTCTGCAGACACACTTTCTTCTAATAAAGACAACAATCATACAGACTTATAGCTTTCTTATGATCTCTTTCAACTTGATTACATCTATGAATGCTATGTTTCCTAATTAGGTGTCATTCATAGGTGTCAGGGGTTAGTGTTTTAAATTCACTTTTTACAGACATAATTCAATCAATAATATCTCTCAAGATGAAGATGTTGCCAATTTGGCAGGGGAGAAAAGAAACCCTTATAGACTGTTATTTTTTTTAAAAAAAAAACTATATTGCAAAAGTATGACAGTATTGCACAAGTAAGAATGGGAGTTTGTTACATTCACTAGGGTTAGTTGACACCATAGTTGGGAGCACACAGTGACTGAAGTTTAAGGAGTGAAGACACTTGAAATTTGCAAAGCCATAATCGAAGTATCTGCCAGAGATGCTGGCCAGACTGAGCCATCCCATAATGGTAAGAGCTAGGGAAATGAATGTTCGAAACTTTCATGTTCTAAACACCTTGCAGCATCCTTTGGGTGACATTCAACTATCAATCACCCAGGACAGTGAATATAGAGAAAAACTTGAAGTGATGATTTCAAATGACAGAAGAAATGCTCAATACAGCGCATGTCCTGGGAGTTCACAAACTAATTAGAATAAATGTAGTTCATAATTTTTAAAATTTAAAATAAATTCAATATTATGCTCATTATTAAGTAACAGATCAGTATTATGAAAATGTGGTAATAATGCCTGATTATATTATTTAAACAGAAAATTATTGGTAAAGTCAATTTTTAAAGTTAAATTTAGGTGATTTGAGATTTCCTTTCGTACGAGTTTTTTTCCCTGTATTTCTATTTAGTGAAGCATGAATACTCAACAAAGATATTTTAAGAAAAGTGTCTTATAAGATAGAAAGTCTGGCCACTGCCTAGATGCTCATTAAAAATAGATCTAGATAAATATAATCATGCTGATGTAATACTATTTTATGGCTTTCCAGAAAGTATAAGTTAAAATACTGGTGAGCCATGTTCATTAACTGGTCTCAGGTACTAGTAACTCAGTAACAACAAAGAGGAAGGGAAATAAAGCAGGTAGAGAGATGAGGTGGGAGAGGGAACATCCTAACAGAAGCAGGGGAAGGTGGATGGAAAGGGAGGGTTCAGGAGGAGAAACCAAGAAAGGGAATAACATTTGTAAATAAATACATAAAATATCCAATAAAAATTTTCTATTTCAGAAATAGCAGAGCACCTGGTACCTAATTTCTGTTTAGGATTTCATATTTTCCCTGAGAGATTCACAGAATAATCTAAACATACTGGCTGACCTGTACATTAACTTCGTACCAGTTTCCACTTAGCTACTGGTCTATTCCTGGACGTAAGTCACTCCTAAGTTTTATAACTGTCCTATTCATTTTGTTTTCATTCATTCTTTTATTCACACAACACAGATGTATATTTTAAACATATTATGCTCATTTATATTTTGTCTAGTTCCACAATAGTATATTTTAACAGTCAAAGATTTTTTCAGTGAGTCTAAAACTATAGTTTTAATTTTGACTTACATGTAGAATTTTTTTTTAATCCAATTTATAAGCTCTCTGGGATTGAATAGCATTGTTAGTAATTTCTTTATTGCTTTTGATAAGTGCCAAAATTTAGATTTCATTTTTATTTAACTAAAATACAATTGTGTAATTTCACCCCCTCTCTCTTCTCTCCTACTCCTTCCATGCACCTTCCATTCTCATTCCAAGATCAATGGTTCCTTTTCCTTAAAACCATAGCTCTCAACCTTGCTAATGTGGTGACTCTTTAATACAGTTCCCCATGCTGTGGTGACCCCACAATAAAATTATTTCATTGCTGCTTCATAACTGTAATTTTGCTGTTAGGAACCACAATGCAAATAGCTGTATTTTCTGATGGTTTTAAGTGACCCTATGGAAAGGTTATTTGACCTATTTGACTCACAGGTTAGGAAATCATTGCTTTAAAATACTTTTCTCATGCAAGAGATTCTGATCACAATTTCCCCTTCCCCAACCTTTTCTAAATCCTTCCCACCTCCAACCCTCATATCTCCATACACATTCTTTCTCTTTTTAGAAAAAGAAAAGAGAAAAACAACAACAACAAAAGCAAAAAGAGAATTAAAAAGAAAACCATACAAACAGGAAGCACACAAAAACACACAAAACCCCTAATAGCACAAAATTAGAAACCTTTCATTAACAATTCTTGTTACATGTGTGTATAAGAAAATAAAATAGAGGGAAAGAGCTACCCTCCCAGGGGTGTGGACAAGCCTGTGATCGGGGGTAAGGCCAGTACCTTTGTTCAGAGGGACCTGCCTGGAACCTCCAGGACACAGGCACCTACAAGCAGCCAGGGACAGCAGTCTTTTGGTCTCCTTCTGCAGCCAGGGACCACAGCCTGTGCCACAGAGCTCCATAACCAAATAGCACAGGGAGAAGGCTAGCATACAAGGAGTGTGGACAAGCCCTTGAGTAGAGATAAGACTGGCACTACTGCTCAGGTGGACTTGCCCAGAATCTGCAGAACACTGGAACAGAGGAACAGCCTGGGACAGGAGCTTTCCGATTTATGTCTGAGGTCTGTGCCACATGGCTCCATACCCAAAGAGCTCAGGGAAAGAGCTATACTCCCAGGAGTGTGGACAAGCCTATGATCATGGGTAAGGTCAGCGTAAGAGAGACCGTCCAAAACCCTCAGGACACAGGGACTGGGGAGTGGCCTTCTGGTTTCTTTCTGAAGCCAGGAAGCTGATCCCATGACACAGGGCTCCATACTCATTGCCAGGAGAGAGCTGGTCTCCCAGGAGTGCTGACACACCTTTGAGCACAAGAAGACCACCACTTCTGTTCAAATTCTTCAGTCAAGAGGGATCCTCCCAGAGCCATCAGGACACAGGAACCAGAGAACAGCTGGGGAGAGGATCCTTCTGGTTTCTGTCTGCACCCAAGAGCTGACCCTGTACCACAGCTCTCCAACTCCAAATTCCTCTCAAAGAGAGCTGGTCTCCAAGGAGTACTGACTGAAAGGCTTGCAAGAGGGACAAGCCACAGTCAGAGAGAGCAAGACCAACAAACATCACAGATAACCAGATGGTGAAAGGCAAGGGCAAGAATATAAGGAACAGAAACAAAGGCAATTTGGCATCATCAGAACCTAGTTCCCCCACCACAGTGAGACCTGTATACCCCAACACACCAGAAAAGGAAGAATCAGATTTAAAATCACTTCTAATGATGATGATAGAAGACTTTAACAAGGAAATAAATTACTCCCCTAAGGAAATACAAGAGAACACAGGTAAACAGCTAGAAGCCCTTAAGGAGGAAATTCAGGAAAAGACAACCAAACAGGCAAAGGAAATGAACAAAACCATCAAGGACCTAAAAATAGAAATAGAAACAATAAAGAAATCATAAAGGGAGACAACCCTGGAAATAGAAACACTAGGAAAGAGATTAGGAGTCATAAATGCAAATATTACCAACAGAATGCAAGAGACAGAAGAAAGAATCTCAGGTGCAGAAGATACCATAGAAAACGTTGACACAACAGTCAAGGAAAATGCAAAATGCAAAAAGCTCCTAACCTAAAACATCCAGAAAATCCAGGACAGAATGAGAAGACCAAACCTAAGGATAATAGGTGTAGAAGAGAGTGAAGATTCCCAACTTAAAGGACCAGTAAATATCTTCAACAAAATTATAGAAGAAAATTTCCCTAACCTAAAGAAAGAGATGAACATAAACATTCAAGAAGCCTACAGAACTCCAGATAGAATGGACCAGAAAAGAAATTCCTCCCGTCACATTACCAGGGAGAGATGAAGGGAGTGGGTGGGTGAGTGGGGGAATATCCTCATAAAGGCAGGGGCAGGTCAATGGGATAGGGGATTTCCAAAGGGGGGACTTGGAAAGGGGAAAACATTTTAAATGTAAATAAAGTATTAAATAAAAGAAGAAAAAGAAAAAAGGAAAATGAAATAATCATACAACCTGCTGAGACCACTTCCTACTCTGTAGTTCTAGTGCTGGATATTGTGTTTCAGTATTAGATAACAAATTGGGGATATCTTAAGGTCAATTGTTCTCTATATTTTGACTAGCTGTGGCCTTTTGTAACAGTTTCCTGAAAAAGAAGCTTCTGCGATAAAGGGTGAGTCCTATATTTATCTATGAGTATGGATATATATATATATATATATATATATATATATATATATATAAAAAAAATTCTTCACAAATTATGTTTTAACTGTGCTATAAAAAATGATCCATATTTATTTATTCTATAAAGTAAGTATCTTATTTGAGACAGAACTTCTTATCAAATTTCTCTAATGCCTTTGGTGACTAACACCTAGTTATGAGCATGTCATTTTATTTATGCCAAAGTATTCCAAAGGTGAAACCAAATCTTGGAATAGTCTTAGATGTTTACATCTCCTTGCTCCTTGAATGTGATCAGCAGGGTACCCTTTTGGGACATAAGATAAAAGTCATTTATTATTGTTCTGCCATTCTCAAGACAGTATTCCATTCTGAGCATCGGTATCTCACATCAAAACAGAACTGACTATTTTTTGTAGATTCGGTTACAATAGAGAAAAATACATTATTGTTTAAAAATCTAAGAGGAGGCAAAATGGTTTTTAAAAACCGCAATATTTTATTCCTTTCAAATTTTTAAAATTATTATTCTTTAATCTTTTTTATAGTCCAGTCATTATCCCCCTCTGTCCCTCCCAATGGCATCCCATTCCTCCTCCCCCATCTCCAAGAGGATGCCCCCTACCAGACCTCCCCAGTGCCTGGGGCCACAAGTATCTCAAGGGTTAGTTGCCTTTTCTCTCACTGAGGCCAGACCATCAGCCAGTCCTCTATTGTATATATGTCTGGGGCCTCATATCAGCTAGTGTATGCTGCCTGGTTGGTGGCTCAGTGTCTGAGAGATCTCGGGGGTACATGTTATTTGAGCCTGCTGGTCTTCCCATGGGGTCACCATCCTCCTCAGCTTCTTACATCCTTTCTCTAATTGAACCACAGGGGTCCTCAGCTTCTGTTCATTGGTTGGGTGTAAGTATCTGCATCTGAATCTGTCAGACTCTTGCTAGTCCTCTTGGAGGGCAACCATGCTAGGGTACTGTCTGTAAGCACACCATAGTATCAGGAATAGTATCAGGCTTTGGAGCATCCCCGTGAGCTAGATTCTAATTTGGGCGAGTCACTAGACCACCTTTCCCTCAGTCTCATCTCCATTTTTGTTCCTGCAGTTCTTTTAGAAAGGGACAATTCTGGGTCAACGTTTTTGACTGTGGGATGGCCACTCCATCCCTTCACTTGATGCCATCTTTCTACCAGAGATGGACTCTACAAGCCCTGTCCCTACTGTTGGGCATTTCATCTAAGGGCTTTCCAAGTCCTGAAATTCTTTCATATCCCAGGTTTCTAGTACATTTCATAGGGTCCCCCTCCTACCTCCAGAGGTTGTCTGTTTCCATTCTTTCTGCTGGCTCTCAGAGATTCAGTCCTATCCCACCCCCCACAATACCTGATCATGTTTCCTTTTTCCTCTCCTTGTCCTTTGCCTTACAGAATCTTTTCAGTTTCATGAGGTCCCATTTATCAATTCTTGATCTTAGAGCCTGGGTCATTGGAGTTCTGTTTAGGAAATTTCCCTCCTGTGCAGATAAGTTTGAGGCTCTTTTCCACTCTCTCTTCTTATTAGATTCAGTGTATCTGGTTTTATGTTGAGGTCCTTGATCCACTTGGACTTGAGCTTTGTGCTAGGTGACAAATATGAATCTATTTTAATTTTTCTACAAACCAACTGCAAGTTAAACCAGCACCATTTATTGAAGATTCTTTCTTTTTTTCCATCGTATTTTTTGGCTTCTTTGTCAAAGATCTAATGTCCATAAATGTTTTATTTTATTTCTGGTCTATTCCAGTGATCAACCTGTCTTTCTCTCTACCAATACCATGCTGTTTTTATCACTATTGCTCTGTAGTACAGCTTGAGGCCAGAAACGGTAATTCCCCTGGAGTTTTTTATTGCTAGTAATTGTTTTTGCTCTCCTGGGTTTTTTGTTTTTCCATATGAAATTGAGAATTGCTCTTTCCATGTCTTTAAAGATTTGTGTTGGGGACTGGAGAGATGGCTCAGAGGTTAAGAGCACTGACTACTCTTCCTGAGTTCAATTCCCAGCAACCAAGTGGTGGCTCACAACCATCTGTCATGGAATCTGATGCCCTCTTCTGGTGTGTCTGAAGACAGCTACAGTGTACTCACATAAATAAAATAAATCTTTTTTTTATTTTTTAAAAAAAAAAAAAGAATTGTGTTGGAATTTTCATGGGAATTGCATTGAATCTGAGAATTGTTTTTCATAGGATGGCCATTATTACTTTGTTAATTCTGCCAAACTATGAACATGGGAGATCTCTCCACTTTCTGAGGTCTTCTTCAATTTCTTTGTTGTCATACAGATCATTCACTCGTTTGGTTAAAGTGACCCCAAGATATTTTATATTATTTGTACTATTGTGAAGGAAGTTGTTTCCCTAATTTATCAGCAAGTTTATCATTTGTATAAAGGAAGGTTAATTTAATTAATTAAAGATTAATTTGAGTTAATTTTATATCCAACCACTTTGCTGAAGTTGTTTATCAGATGTAGAATTCTCTGACAGAATTTTTGGGCTTACTTATCATATCATCTGCAAATAGTGATACCTGACTTCTTCTTTGCCAATTTGTACCCTCTTGATCTCCTTTTGTTGTCTGATTGCTCTAGCTAGAAGAAGTCATTAACCCTCCCCCCCAAAAAAAAAGCAAGCCCAGGGCCAGACGACTTTAATGCAGAATTGTACCAGACCTTCAAAGAAAAGCTAATACCAATATTCCTCAACCTATTCCATAAAATAGAAACCGAAGGAAGACTACCTAATTCGTTCTATGAAGCCACAATTACACTTATACCTAAACCACACAAGGACCCAACAAAAAAAGAGAGCTTCAGACCAATTTCCCTTTATGAATATTGATGCAAAAATACTCAATAAAATTGTAACAAACCAAATCTAAGAACACATCATAACCATCACTGGCCTTGATCAAGTAGGCTTCATTCCAGGGATGCAAGGTTGGTTCAATATAAGAAAATCCATTAACATAATCCACTATATAAGCAAACTCAAAGAAAAAACCCACATGATCATCTCATTAGATATCAAAACACCTTTGACAAAATACAACATTCCTTCATGTTAAATTATTGGAGAGATCAGGAATTTAGGGCCCATACCTAAACAAAATTAAAGCAATTTACTGCAAACCAACAGGCAATATCAAATTAAATGGAGAAATACTTGAAGCAATCCCACTAAAATCAGGGACAAGACAAGGATTCACTTTCTCCCTATTTATTCAATATAGTACTCAAACTTCTAGCTTGGAGAAAAAAGACAACAAAGGGAGATCAAAGAGATAGAAATTGGCCTTTTAAATTTTTTACTGTCTCCATGAATGCAGTATCTTTCACATCAAAGACCCAAAATCCATCAGCTGTTTTTAAATTTTAATAAATTTTATTTTTCGCTCTAAAATTGTTTTCCTTTTAAATTAACTCACTTATTTTTGATAATATATATTTATGGCTCCATCTTTCCTATATTAAACATTATATGTTAGACTATATTTCAGGGAGAAGTCTAAATCTTTTCTTTCCTCTGTTGGTACCAATGATCACAGCTTCTTTTCTCTTGTTTGATTTGATTCATGTTTGTACAAATATACTTGACATGTGGGAATACCCCAGGCTTTAGTTGAAGAAGTTTTTTGAGAGGTTATTAATTTTCTGAAACCAGAACCAAAGAACACCAAGTGTTGGCCCACCATATCAGCCCTTCCTAATTATCTGAATGCCCCAAGATGCTGTTAGAAATTTCCCACAAAAATACTTGGATGTTTTTAGATCTGCTTTGTCCCTTACCCCATCCAATAACAAAATACTATATTTTATGTAGATACAGGGTTACCATGTAGCTAAAAGTGTTTTCAATGTTTTAACCATATACATTAATCAGAAATCATTAATTTGCAAAAGTAAGAATTTAATATTTAAGAAAGTAATATTTTGCTACTTAGCCAACCATGCAATTTATGTTTGGGTCTCATAAAGGTGTTTGCAGCATGTGAAGCCTCAGAATTTTTACATAAAATTTCTTAATATACATGTCAGTAAGTCCCACATGTCTAAGGAGAAACAAGATATTTTATCTGGGGGAAAATAAACTTAACTCTGTAGTTAAGTAATGTTCTATAACCAGAAATAGCTTCACAACAGGCATAAAGAACAGGTTGTTCAGAGTTATTCAGGCAGACAAGAACAAGAAGAAGGACCTTTATTATGAATACAAGAAGTTCATGGAATATTCAAAATAGACATAGACAAAAATAAAATATGCAGAAAACAGTTTATGCACATTTATACTGTGTATATATATTTAAAAATTTGGTTATAATTTCTTCTTTGAAATTTGGAATCATGTTCTTTTAACTTATGGTTACTTTTGCCTATTAAATGTGTTGATATATTTCTATAAACATGAATATATGCATAAATCATGGTATATGTGTTCTCATTAAAGGAATATTTCATAATTTCATAAACATGACTTTTGATATCATTAAATCATGTCACAGGAAATGATTAACAGAACATATTCTTTATCTCTCTTGAACTGCTAGAGTTACTAAAAAGAAAGATATAATTAGAGTTCTATAAAAAATAAATACACTGTAACTTCCCAGAAATAAAAAACTGCAAAAAAAATAATAAATGATAAATTTCCCTATAACATCCCCCTCAGAGTAAAGAGACAAAGAGCACATACTGTTAGCAGCTGAGCACTTGGTCAGTGAGAATAAGATGCTGCAATGATAGAGGAGGACATGTTGAGCATGAGATATGCATATTGGATTTGGCAGCTAACTAAACTACCAGAAAAGGAGTAGTGCCTGAATACAGAGAAACATGTCATGTAGAAGGAGACACCATATTAAGTTTCATATCTCTACCTATGTCAATAACTTACTGTACACTGATTAAAGACACATAGAAGAAAATAATTTTAAATACCCTTAGAATTTTGTCTTCCCAAAACATTGAGATTCTTCAAGGAGTATAAAAATAACTAGCGAAGCAATTCCACTTCCAAACTTATAGCCAACAAAAATAAGATATTACAAAAGAATAACTTTCCTCCTGTACTATTTACAGCATCATTCAAAATAACTCAGACATTGAATTAATATAAATGTATGTTGATATATGGCTATGACTAGAGAAGGAAACTATGCTGTGTTTATAAATATGTGTAAACAGTGGAGTGTGGTGCCACCCTATAAAGAGGGAAATCTGTAATCTGTGATGACACGGATGAATCTGGAAGACATTGTTCAAAGTGAAATAAATCAGATATAGAAAGGACATCACAGGGTAGTTTAACTCATATGTGGGATTTAAAGTAGTGGTTTCAGAGGCTGAGAATTAGAAGGGTGTCTGCCAAGGGTGAGGGAAATGGGAATGTCTTGGGCAGAGGGCACAGACATTCAGCGTTGAAGGTTGAATAATCTATGAGGCTCTAATGTACAGCATAAGAACCACTGTTAACAAACTGGATCATGAGCTTGAAAATTTTATCACTACATACATCAAAAAGAAACAATAAAATATGATGGTTACATTAATTAGCTTTTTGCGATGATTATTTTATAATGTATTATATTAAATATGTTGTCCATCTCGTTTATGTAGAATTTCTATGAAATTGACAAGAAGTACCACATAATTTCATAGAACAGAAGCCATAGTGGCTCCTCTGGATGTTCTCTAGCCAGGCTTTCACAATGCTACAGATATTTTTCTTCAGTTGAAAAAAAAACGAGAGGGAAGGAGAAAGAGAGAAAGAGAGAGAGAGAGAGAGAGAGAGAGAGAGAGAGAGAGAATCTATTTCCAAACAAAGGAATGAATTGTTTACATAATTCAGCTCAATCACCATGTAACTGAATTTGAGACTTTCATGCCTTCCATGGATACTGTTGGCCTAGATAGATGCTCCCTGGTCTTCTGGGCCATTCATGACCCTTCTTTGTGCATATTCAACAATGATACTTCAAGTTTCTCTAGTTTTTTCAATCAGCAGTTATATTTCTCTTTCCTCTATCTTCCTTCCTATTTTCATTTCTCTTCTGCTACCAGATTGCATGGACAGGCAGCTCTTCTTTTAACAGGTTTTTATCATGAAATCAGCCTCATGATTTGTAGGGTGATGTGTCGCATATTAAGCAATAATGACAGCAATATCTTATGACAGCAGACAATCAAGGGATTATACACATGGAGTTTATTGCAGCATTCACTACTAGATTTTCCAAAAAATGAAATGTGAATGTGCATGTGCGTGTATGTGTGCGTTATGGTTGGAGTTCAAATGAGCAAATTTTATAATTTTATAAATGACATAAATTAATTAAGCAGTTCAGTAATAATTTACTATTTAGAACAATTTATCAAAGGTATATTTTAGATCTCTAACTTGCATCACAAAATAAAACCAAACACACTATATTTAGGAAGTGGTATGTAATATGTAACTCAAAAGAATGTTTTTATTTTTACCACGTTAATATATTTTTTAAAGTAGTTACTATAAAATGGACCAAATGATTAAAAAACAACCAGAATAAACCCCACGATTATGAAATTTTACATACATATATATGGTATATCTTATAATAATTAAAATTTCAAACATTAAAATATTATGTATCTCATTAGAATAATGACTTCAATCTATCACATATATTATATTGGGAAATAGCATTGGCTTGTTGGTTTATGAGAGACTGTTAATCTTATTTATAACCAAAGGACAAAAATTAAAATAAAATGAAGTTCTTTTTGTGCTTAGCATCTTAGCAAATAAAAGATCTACAACATATAACAAATCTTTTCAGGTTGTGTAAGTATAACAAACACTTAATGCCTCTCAGCTGGAATGGAGGCTGTGCCAGTTTCCAAGCTTCTAGTAAAATATGGAAAGAGAAAATAGTAAATTTAGAGTGGAGGACCCACCAGAATTAGGAAAGTTTACTAAAACTCTTGTTATATTATATACTCCCTGGCATGGTAGAATGAGAGTAATATTTCACGTCCGTGGTGTTCTCCCCCTAAATTTATAACTCAAATCTATGCTTGACTATACAGCAGATAAAGCACCCTGAGGGAATTATGCAGAATGTTTGACTACATTTTTTTAAAATATCAAATTCTTGAAAGATAAAAAAATACTGAAAAATTTTACAACATAGGGAATATAATTAATAATAAGATACTAAGCCCTTTAAAATAGTTAAAGAGTTCACTTAAAATACATTCATCATTAAAATAATTTAATGACATATATTGTTAGTTAACAATTTTATAATCTATACACAAATATAAAAGTGATAACATTGCATACAATAATATGATATTCTTAGTCAACTAAAAGCTTTTAATAAAATGTCAAACTGTCATTAATAATCCTAAAAATACTAATACTAATAATCCTAAAAAGACAGGATGAGCCTGTCTGCCCGGGTAAGTAGTAAATGGGAGAAAGGCCATTACAAAAAACTGATTAAAATCAAAGTGTAGCATAGTCAAGAGTGTTTTATGAACCTCTATCCTTCTGTCTCTCTTTCTCTTTGTCTCTGCCTCTGTCTCTGTCTCTCCCTGTCTCTCTTTATCTGTTTTTGCTTCCATCTCTCTCTCTGTCTCTCTCTTTCCCCTGCCACCACCATGTATATGTGTGTCTCCCTATCTCCATCTTTTTCCTTCTGTCTCTTTCTCTCTTTGCCTGTGTGTGTGTTTGTGTGTGTGTGTGGGGGGGTGTTCCTCCCTCTCTTTTTCTCTGTGTCTTTCTTTTAATAACAAGGTTTCACTCTATAGCACAGTCTGGCCACAGACTCATGATCTTCTTGCTTCCAACTATATAACACCATATCCAGCCTAAAGGCATGAATTTGTCAGTTATTAGAAACGGGCCTTTTATGTAAGGTGTGACCATTCTGGGAGAGGGTATAGGAATTCTTTACACTATCTCAACAACTCTTTTCTATCCTTGTCCCAATTTTTACTACATATTGATTGTACAAAGTAAGCATTTGTATTGTGATGTTTTCATTCACTTATTCAATGACCACAGGCTGTATTCACTCTTACCTCCTTTTTTAAATCCAAGAGGGAAGTTAATTTCCTTTCTTTGTAGTTTACATAAAAGAGAAGACATATATTTGTGTACGGCTTTCCGATTTCAGTACATATGTAGAAAATGTCCAACATCCTTATAAATCATGGAAACACAAATTAAATCTACATTGAGAGTTCATTTTATACCAGTAATATGACTATCATCAAGTACAGAAAATAACAAAACAGAATGCAAATAATGGAAAACATAGCCTTTCCACTCCTGGAAGGACTGTAATTTAGTCTAGTCATTAAAGAAATCAATAAGGAGTTTCCTAAAAAATTAAATATAGAACATTTATATGATTCACTTCAGTGTGTATTCCCCAAAGAATTCAAGTAGGAATTATATAAAAAGGTCCTTGTATATGTATGTTTATTGTAGCATAGTCTGGAGTAGAAATGCTGTACAATCAGCCACTATGGCATCCATAAGCGAAAGGACAAATAGGAAGTAACATATTTTCCCAAGGGAGGATTTTTCAGTCATTATAAAAATAATTTTGCCATATCTAAAAATAATATGGAACTAGAAATTTAAAATTTTCTAAAGAAAATAATTAAATCTATAACATGCCGTTAATACAAGTAAAAATACAAGTATATCTTAGAGTGGTAGTATGCATGTTTTTTTTTAGGAATTATACAAACAAGACACATATCAAAAACAAAAGAACAGTCACAGACAGGGGAACCAATAAAATACAAAAATGGAGAATTGAAGCAAGAATTCTGCACATCTAAATAAGGGAAATTGTTCAAAGAAACAAAAGAACCCTATGTGAGATAAAAGGATACAATGAATTAGTTTTGAAATTGATAGAAATAATCAAATATTGACTCATACATAAGAGTAAATTCCAATTACAGACATAAAATATGTCTTATTAAAAATAAGAGTAGTGGAAATCACATTGACCTGATGATCCTGTCCAGAAACAACATTACAGAATTTTATGTGAAAAAGTAGTTCAAATTATGAAAAACTGCATTCTAGATATCTATCTAGCTTCTTACCTATAGGTGTAGGCCTAGATTTTTCAAAACCTACTTTTTAATAAGAGTTTTCAAATGCTGTGACCCCCCTCTAGCCTATTGTCTAAAGGTAAGGGAGAAAAAGTGCTAAACAGGACAAGGGGGTGTGCACCTGTTTAGAAGTTGTTCTTTGGGGTGATTCCAATCTCTGTTGTCAGGATCCAACAGCCCAGTACAGTAGTGTCAGGATACAAAATATGAATCGGCAGCAGTGACATGATTCAAGAGAAACAGCCAGACTTCCACTGAATCCGTACAAGTCAGTGGGAGTGACTAGGAGCAGCCTGGACACTAGGAGTTCTCTGCCACGCCTCTCTTAATGAAGTGAAGATCAAGACTATCTAGCTTTACAAGCATGCTGTCATTGTTCATTGAGTACTATTTATACTCTCTCCAAACATCACATGTCCTCCCATGGATCCTGCCTCAGTAAAACACCATGTGAATCTATATCATCTGACATATTCAAAAACTTACACTTGAACAAGTAAGTGTAGTTTTCCCCCTCATCAGAGCATATTCTCTTTGCAAAAGATTGCGACCATTGCAGAGATCCACAACTGGTCAAAATACAGAGAATAATGATCCAGGATAGTCTCTTCCTAGTTGATAGATCTACAATACACCTCCTTCACCAGAGGTTCTGGTAACATGGTGGGAAAGGGGGAAGAAAGAGTTAAAAACAAACAAGACAAGAGGATTCTGCTGTGAGGTGGTGTCTTTTAGAAATGACAGGAAATCAAAAATAAGGCTACCTAAACCAGACCCGAGCAATGACAATATCAGTAGATCCTAGCATGGGAGTGGAAAATCTCATAGAGCCCCAACCCGAGACTAGGAACTACAGGGAAAGACAAAATGTTGAGAATAAGAAAAATAGAGTCCTTTCCAGGAATGAGGCCTCTCCAGTATGCTTTCAGTATTCTAAAATGAATTTTAAGGATTCAGGAAACAAATAATTCATAGGCACAAATAATGTTTACTTTTTGCCTTATTTTTCAGACAAGGAACTGAAAACCATAACGATAACAGTTGACAGGCAGAGTTTACATGTTGCAGACCTTAGCTTGGTAACAATTTAAGTATCATACTAAATGCTGAGGAATGTTGATGGAAGGAAAATTATGATTGATGTTCATACTAAAGAGTGGAAAAACCTGAACAATACTGATAGATCATACTAACAAGTAAACATATACTTAGAATTGGTGAGGAGGCTCAAACAGGAAGGGCATTCTCTGCTAAGCTGGCGAACATAAACTGAGTCCTCAACCCATAAGATGAAAGAAAATGGCTTACTGTTACCTCCACACATACAAATAGCTAAATTAGTACTAAAAAATAGATACATATTTAAATATATTTTAAGTTATTAAGGCAAGATTAGTGAAATATGCAAAAATCAAAAATTAGGAGATACAGTATATAAAACAAGGAAATATGTTTTTATGTCATTTTCATGAAAGAAAGTTTATAGATATATTTTAGGTACACATGGATTATACTTACTATAAATATATAGTATAAAATTTTCTCATATATGGAATCAGGAGGAAAAATAAACCTAAGTAGAAAGGGGGCTGCTCAAAAGAGGGAATGAACTAAAGTCATGAAGAAAGGTTTGATAAGAGAGGGAAATGGGGCTGAGGTTTTCAGGCACGGGGTGTGCATGTATGCAAAACTGACAATGATGTATATGTTGTAAAATTAATATATGTAAAACAAAACAAGCTGGTGGCTCTCTGTCACCGCAGTGGAGAGATTGAATGTCTTAATCTTAGACTACCAGCCAAATAAACTATTTCACTCTCTTGATTTAATGTAGCTCCGACACCCAGCACCTGTGCAAGCACTGTGAAGTCACATGATGGTTTCATCCTTCCTGCATAATATAAAGAAAATCAGAATAAAACTGTATGGTTTTAAAGAGTAAATGATAATTATGACTTAAGATGGTTTTATTGACTACATCATTTCATTTTTACTTAATAAAAAGATAAAATAATAATTTGTTTACAAAAGTGAAGGATCAAGGGCTAGAGAGATGGCTCAGCAGTTACTGCTCTTACAGAAGAACCTATGATTCATTCTCAGTATTTACATCATATGACTCACAACGACTTGTGATTCCAGCTCCAAGAAATCCACTGCCTTCATCTTGCTCCCACATGTACCTACACATACGTAGCACACATGCACGTGCATGAACACACACATGCAGACACACACGCTCATGAGGGTGCACACACACAAATCAAGTAAAAAATAAATCTAAAATGGAAGAACCAACAAAAAGAAATGACTCAATTTTGTTTTAAAAATATTTTTTTGGATTTTACTTTTACTTTTCAATAATTATTAGCCAGATGTTTCAATGTTATTGTTTTATTAATATTATCAGCATTATTGATTGAATGCTGATTAATATCTTCCACTCGCTATGAAATAGGTCAGTCACTTCTCTCATGGGATATTTACATCTATTTCATTTGTATTTTGTCAAAAGTCAGTATTTTTCAGTATCCTACCAAATTAACTCAGTCTAGACATAGTATTGTTGCAGTAGAGGATAGCTTTAAAAAGGTATTTATAATAACCAACTTTTTCCAAATACTAAATTTATAAGCTAAAATAAACATCTATAGTGTTTCAGCACGTATAACAGCACACATGATGTCTGACCGTCACTTGACAGTGTGGATCAGGGCCACTGGTGGGAGCACTCAGCCTTAACACCCTATGTAATCACGATTCTTTGTTAGGTACTTCTGTGGTTTAGACATCAGGGTAACTTGCCTCACAAAAAAGATTGGACCATTATCTTTCTGTTTCAATTGGGACAAACGTTTAAGGAGTATTGGCACTGATTCTGCTTTGAAAATCTGGTAGAATTCTGTGCTAAAACCATGTAGCTCTGGGCTTTTTTGCTTAGAAGCCTTTTATTTACTGTTTTGATTTCACTGCTGGTGAAATGAATCTGTCTAAATTGCTTATCTTACTTGGTTTAACTTTGGTAGGCAGTATATATATTTTAAAAATTATTCATCTCTATACTTTTCAGTTTGGAGCGAGTATAGGGTTTTAAAGTATGTCCTTAGGCTTCTCTGATTTGCTTGGCATCTGATGTTATGTCCACCTGGATTTTTTTTAGATTTAACATTTTCTTTGGCTAAGGTGTGCATTTGTTCTATGTTGTCTTAATTTCTGAGATTCTCTTTTTCTTCTTGCCACTCTCTTGGCATTGGTGAGACTTGCCTCTCAAGTTTCTGTTTAACTTCATGCATTTTTCATTTCTAGTTTCACTTCAGTTTGGGAGTCTTTAGTGATTCCATTTCCACTTTATGTCTGGACAGTTTTCTTCCTTTCATCCCACTGTTCATTTTTCATAGATTTCACTAATGGATTATGTAATCCTGTTTAAGGCCCTTAAGCATATTCATAATAGTTATTTTGAAATCCTTGTCTTGTGCTTCAGTGATAATGTGTTTCTCAGTTCCTACTAGGAACTTCTAGGGTTGTGGGTATCTTGCGGAGACATTTTGTCCTGGTTCTTATAGATTGTTTTTGTATAATAGCATCTAGGTATCCAAGTTTGGGATGATTGCTATTCTAGGTATTGGTATCCGGTCTTTACTTTTGCTGTTGTTGTTGTTCCATGGTTTCTCTTGCTTTGTCTGGTACTTAGCAGCATGTGGTAGCTGTGTGTTGCCTGGTAGGAAATGATTCTGAGTCCATGCCAGCTTTGGGCATGGTGAATACTAGGTAGAACTTTTTTCTAGGTGTTGAGAACAGACTGAAAGTAATAAGGATGGGCTAGAAAGTCGGAGTTTCTAAAAAGGTCATGACGGGGGGAGAAAATGAGTCTGTCAGAAGAATCTGTGGAGTCTCCATGGAATGGAGGAATTGAGGAAAGACATGCCCCTGCAGGTGGTCTGTTGCAGGCCTGGGGATGAGACTGGAAAATTGGAATTGGAAGACCAGAGAAAGAAAATGGAAGATTGCCTGCTTGATTCCTTGGCAAACTTAGAAAGCAGGTTTTCAGGGAGTGTCGGATGTGAGTTGGTGAGACACACGAATGAGGTGGGGAAGGAAGGCTTCAGGAGAATATCTACTGAGTCCCTTGGATTGGGGGCAGCAAGGAAGGAGAGGGTGCCGCAGGTTATCTGGTATATAGTTGGAGATAAGAAGGGAAATGAAATTAAAAGATGGGAAGGAGAGTGAAAATTGTCTACCTGTTTTCCTGACCTGTGTGACCAGTGGTTTCTAAGGAAAGACTCCCTTGGGTGTTGGCTCGTGAGCCAAGTGGTCCAGTTTTCCTGCTTTTAGGAGCCAATGATATAGCTATATATAGTTTAGTACACTAAACTTCATCAGAATCTTATAAAGATTTTATTTACTTGTGTATGTGTGTCTTTGTGTGTGTGTGCGTGTGTGTGTGTGTGTGTGTGTGTGTGTGTGTGTTTACATGGAGGCTAAGAAAGAGTCCTGGACCACCTGTGGCTACAGTTATAGGCATGTATGAGCTGTCTAACATACGTGCTGTGAAACAAACTTCTGTCTTCTGAAAGATCGGGAAATACTTTTACATGAGCCTTCTCTCCAACCCTCTATCCTAATTTTCAAAAAATTATTAACAAATTTATTTCTGATAACTGGCACTGCAACCTATTTCTCACTATGGAGGCCTGGTAGTCATCACTTAGAAATCCCAGTTAGTTATTACTTTGGTTAGCCTTAGTCTATAGCCCACTACAGCTGATCTTTCCCTGTAGCTTATATTACCTCTGTGTACTCCTTATGACCTGGTAAGTGAGATGCTACCCAGAGTACCCATGGGAGGCAGCATCGTGCTGACACGCGTCTTTTTCCTTCCTTTACTATCACATATGGAGGCTTCAGCTTTTGTATATTACTTAGGCTGAGTTGCTCTATTCCTAGAACAGCAAAATTCATGTTGCAGTGTTATCAGCTGAGGGTTACAAAAGCTACTCTCACATCCTTTCCTTCAGCCTCTGGTAAAGTTTTTGTACTACCAAATTGACCATTTTCCATTAGTATATGCTCCCTTAATTCTACAAACTCTGTATCTTTCATGTTGGCTTGGCCTTCCTGCTGTATTGATAAATAAGCTAGTCCTTCCATTAGTTCAGCCAGAACTTCCCTTAGCTGACTTGATATTTCACTTCATAATATCTGATAACCAGCTGGGTATATAATGCATAGATTCTTTTGAAGGCATTATGTTTTCTCAGAGTTTTCCTCTGTAGAAGAGAAGCTAGGGAGACTTGACACACTACTGAAAGTACAGGACATTCTGAGATCATTGCAATTCTGTTTATTCTGTGTGACCAAATCCCAAGTCTGTGGCTCTTCATTATCTGAGCTCTGACTTCGAGTATAAGAGGTTGCTCAGAATAGACATTGTGGGTATCTCTTATGCATGCTTCTTTCGTAATACAATCTGGGTCTGTGTTTAGTTTAGGAGATGTTTCATAAACTGCCAAATAGTTTGTCTATGTTTAATATTTGAGTCAATGTTATTCATACATTTTAGTCTTCATTATATGCCTCTAATGTATTTATAGTCCCTGTCAATAACATTTTCTTCCCAAAGTATTGATATGAATACTTTAGTTCTCAAATTTCAGATAAATTTTAGTTTTCAATTCTCAGATAAATTATACCAGTGAAAATAATCTTTAACAGACCTCTGACCTTGCTCACAGTGAGATACATTTAATAACTTTCCAATTTCAACCCTGCCAGAGACTAGCAGGTTGTCCCTTGCAGCCATGAGGTCTACTGAGTAAACAAAAGTTTCCTGACATCCCAGATTTTTCTAGGTCAATTGATTCAGTTGCTAGATGAATTTCCCTCTTTTTTTCTCTTGTATTATATAAACATTTATTCATAAATATACCCTATAAATGGTGGAAGCATGGTTCTCCCACATTAAAGGTAGGGGCTCACAATGATTTAGAAAACCAAAACCAGTAACAGATGATACTCAAAATTAAACTAACTTGATTCCAGAAAATATTTTAAAGGGAGATAGGTCTTGTATACTCATTTTGTGTTTTGTGGAGACTTCCATCTTTTTTTAAAAAATTATTATTTATATGTGTGTTTCAATTTGTCCAGTTTCTGTATTAAAATGTACTAGGTTTTAAAGAAGGTTTTTTGTTAGTTCTCTAATAACTTAATTTCTATTTTAAAATATTTGAATAGTCTGTCATTTAAATGAAAAAAATGTTTCCTCAGAATTTAATGTCATTAAATTAATGTCTTGAAGACTTTTTTGTATAGTGATAAATTGTCAATTCAGTTATTTTTCTTTATGACTTCTGGAAAAAATAATACTTTTTCTATATTTTGAGAATGAAAAGTCTGCAATGGGAGTCCTACACCCAAATATTATGTCAAGCTTGGCGAACCCAATGGAAGAAGAGGAAGGATTTTAGGAACTACAGGGACCTGGGGCATCAGGAAACAAGGCCCATAGAATCAAATAAGAAGGGCTCATTGGAGCTTACAGAGGCTGAAGTAGCAACCATGGAGGCTGCAAAAGTCTTCACTAGGTCCTCTCCATGCAGGCTGTGGTGTGTTTAGCTTGGGGTGTTTGTGAGATTCCTAACAGTAGGAGTGAGTGTTTCTGACTCTTTTTGCCTACTCTTAGGATCTTGTTCCTCATACTGGGTTGCCTTGTATAGCCTTAATATGAGAATTTGTGCCTAGACTTATTGCCTCTTGTGCTGTGTTCAGCTGTTATCTCTAAGAAGCCCCCTCACCACGTTCCGAAGGGAAATGGAGAAGCAGTGGATCTGGAAGAGAGGGGAGTGGAGGGAACAGTTAAGACTTGGGGGAAGGGGAGGCTTCAGTGTGGATGCATTGTATGAGAGAAGAATTAAAAAAAAAATCACAAACAGACAAGAAAAGGAGAGAACAGTCAAGTCTACAACAGAATATTTGAGGAAATGCTTATTGTCTTTCAGAGTTCTTGAAGAAATGAATGACAGCAGGGCAAAGCAAAAGATAACTTTGTGCTAAAATAAGAATTATCTTCCTGAGGGGGAAGTGTCTTGGAGGAGACCCATATATTTTTGAAAAAATGATCTCTTCCCCAGTCGAAGGCTCCTACTTCAGATTCTATTGAAATGTCATAGTGTTTAATCTCTGTATAGTAGGACAAAGGGATTAAGGAAGCATTTGAACAGTGAACATGGGATCCAGTAGCTCCCCATATAATCTTGTGCTTAATTCAATAATTGCTTAGTCCTGGCACGGTTATTGCTGTTGTTGCAAATATCGGTGCACACAGCTTAGAACTTCACTGTAAGACTGGGACATACACCTTGATGTCCCGCAGGCTTTCTCTGGAGTATGTTTTAGAAACTAGACACCTCTGTTCTCATTAATATTTTAGCAGTGTCTTAAATTCTGTTCACCTTCTATGTAATTGTAGATCTTACACTAAGTGTGAAGAATCATACTTAGTGTATGATTCTTCCATTTATCAAGGAGAATATATGTGTAATACTCATGTGTGTATTTTCTATACCATGTTAACTGGGTTTAATGAAGAAATACAATTAAATATTTTCTCACTTTATCTCTTAAATATAAATAAAAGTCTTTCAAGACATAGTTTTCTGACAGGAATAATAGGAATAATAATATCGTCTATTAACATTAACACATTATATATCATACTAATATACAATCTTTTAATAATGTATTTGTTTCTACATTGTAGCAAATAATAAAGTGTATCCCATGTAGCAGTCTATAAGAGTGTAGTAAAAATGAGTCAAGAAGTTTGATTCAATTTTGCTTAAATTTATTGAACAACAAGTGGTGGAATGCATTCTGATTTTGGTCCAGTTTTTATATTATAGGCATATTTTAAAAGACTGCTTCATTTTAAATTATTTGTACGTGTGGGTGTTTGCATGACGGATTGTGTATGCATAAGTGCAAGTTCCCACAAAGTCCGTAGCTAGAAATAAAGCCAGTTGTGAGTGGCTCCACATAAGCACTGTGATGTGAATTTTGGTTCTTCGGAAAACCAGTAAAGTGCTTTTAACTGCTGAGCCATCTCTCCAGCCTAATTAATGACAATTTTTATGAATCCCCAAACAAGTTTACTGACAACACTATTGAGTCATTTCATTTGTATTATACAACAGCTAGCATTAATTATACATATGTATTCTTGTTTCTCCAAATGACACATTATTGACCAATTTTGGGCACTTATAGTAAAATTATATGTAATATTTCCAAGTGATGATTAAAGCATAAGAGATAAATTTCTATCATACTGTGCAGTTAACAATCGAGAAACATAAAAATGGGAACTGAAGAAATGGCTCAGTGGTTAAGAGTTCTTGCTTTGCAAACATGAGGACTTGAGTTATAATCTTCAGCCTCAATGTAAAAGCAACTAGACAAACAAAACCTCTAGCCCCAGGATTGCAAGAAAAGACATATGGGTCTTAAGAGCTCCCTAGCTAGCCAGCCTAGCCAAATTAGCAAGCTTTTATTTCAGTGAGAGATCTTGTTTCAAGACAGTAAATAAGGCAGCGAATGATTAAAAAGAAGACATCCTGTATTCAGCTCTGGCTTCTACATGCATGTATGTGGATGGGTACACCCACACGCAGTACATGTAACACACCCACACACACCCACACACACTACCACCACCACATCACACATTATTTCCATATTTAAATACAGATGCATGAAAAATAAAATAAAATGAGCACAGCAGTCCTTTTATTTTTAATTATATCTTCTGTTTATAAGATTATTGCATTGTTTCTCCTTTCCCTTTCCTCATAGCCTATATTTTATTAATTGTTGTTTTATGATACATATATATTCTTAGATACAACCTGTTTGATCTGTATAACATTATTTGTGTGTATGTTTTCAGGGATGACCCTGTATGCTTTTTCCTTTCACTGTTAGCATTTCTTAATTGACTGTAGTTCTTTGTGTTGAGCTGAAGCTTAGTGGTCTTTCTCTCATCCACTTTAGCATGTTGCTGTTGTCCTTGTTTAGCTCATGTTTATGTAGCCATGTTGTTAATACTTTATGGGTAGAGCATCTGACATTCCCAGGAGACAAAGTCTCATGTAAACCTCCCTGATCAGCTGGTTCTTACTATCTTTCTGTCCCTCATGTAAAACTCTCTGATCATCTGGTTCTTACTATCTTTCTGTCCCTTCTTCTGTTCCCTGAGCCTTGTGTGTGTGAGTTGTTTCATAGATGAATCCATTGGGGCTAGGTTCTAAAACTGGGCATTTTAATTGGTTGTGGTTTTGTACAATGGTCTCTATCTGTTCCTAAGAGAAGGTTTATGATGACTATGAGAACTATGCTTTTCTGTTAGTACAATATCAAATATTATGAATTATATATAACCATGGGTATTTGGCTAGATTTCTAGTACCAACAAAGATTTCTCTCTTATATAATAGGGCCTTAAGTCCAATGAGATTGATTGCTGTCAAGGTATGTCTGCCATTACTACACTGTTAGGATTATGTCAGATTGAAGTGGTTCCTGATCGTCATACCCGAATAGGTCTGTTGATTGCTTCTCTTCTTTGGGAGATGGAATGGTTCCATCTGGTACCATGAAAGCTATTGCTCAAGCAGATCAAGGCCAACCTACCCAAATACCTGGAACAGATTGGGAGATGGTCTCTAGACCCCACACCTTACTGACAGGCTATAGTACTTGAGAGTTGTCAGAAGTGGGCATTAGATCCTCAACAATTGGAGTTTCAGACAGTTGTGAGGCACAATATAGGTTCTGGGAACAGATCCTTTGGAAAAGCAGGTAGTATGCTTTTCCCTGACCCATCACACCAGCCCTCAACAAAATATTTTAAAATGGAAAATTCCCTAAAATATCAAGGGACCATAGTCACTAAATATTTTTGTGCTAAAATTTAAAAATCAAAAAGTTATTCTAATCAGCTTCATTTTTTTTGTCTTGTCAAAATACATTTTTAATTGAACTTTTGTAATCATGGTTAGATTTAGATAGCATAAAGCAAAATTGTTACTAAATGTTCTTAATTTCTTCTGAATCATCAGCCATTTTAAATAATGATAAATGATTGAAAAGATTATATAATTCACAGATTATTACATATTTTCTGACTATTGTGATTATAGATTTGCAGAAAGTAATGTATTACTGATTTCACGTCTTGCAGATATATTTTTAACTATTAGAAATCAATCATTTTCTCAGTACCTAAAATTATTACAACCTGGCTTAAGTAAGACTTATCAAAGAAAGACATTTTCATCTTCATTGACATCATAAATAATATTAAATTTGGTCAAGTTTGATCTAAAATAACCGTATAAAATTGGAATTTTGTACTCTCTGCCCAAGTTCAATATTTTGGAATTTAGAAGCATTTTGACCAAATGCTAACCAACAAACAAACACAAACAGTAACACTAGGGGATGTGGTATTTAATAATAATTACAGTGTATATTTTATGATCAGAATAATGTGATCCTAACATTAGAAGGTCTACATACTATTAGTATTCGAACCGCAAATACAATTTAAAAGCCCTTTGTAACTTCATCCTAAAAATAAAAAATGGAAATTTGTTCCAAAGCAATGGGTGATCGATTCCAGATGGCAGGTGTGAAGTGCTCTGAAGCGCTGGATGTTTTCATGCCTTCATGAGAGAAACTTATTTGCATGAATTAGTTAAAAGGTCAGTAAGTCTAAGTCATTAGTATGGGTCTTGGTGAACTGTATCAATAGTGATTAAATTTGTCATTGGTGTGTGTGTGTGCAGGTGTGAATGTGCATGCATATTTGTGTGTGTATAGTATATATATGCTTAAACCTTGGCAGGTACAAACACACAAACACAGACATACACACACAAGCACGTATGTGGAAGCCAGAGGAGAACATTGAGTGTCTTCCTCAATTTCTCTTCATCTTAGTTTTGGGGACAGGCTCTCTCACTGAACCTGAAACTCACTGGTTTGGTGAAACTAGTAAGCTCGAAGGATCCTCCTTTCTTTTCCTCTAAAAAGCTAGGGCAGCAGATAAGCCCAATTATTATTTTCACAAGGGGGTATTGATCCAAGATCCATACTTACTCATGTGTACTCAGCAAGCATTCCACAATCTCAGATATCTCTCCAGATCTGTATTTATAAATTTATCTTTTATAATAATGTCTTGATGCATTTTTATGAATGTAGAAAGTGCTTTGAAATAACTCAAATGTTATTATAAACAAGAATTTAAAGCGAATTAAAATCTTTCCTCCAAATAATAAATAAATAAATTTCATCCAAATAAATAAATAAATTATAAATATATGCAAGTTTCCTCTGAAAAAAATTGTGTCACCCAGGACAGGATACCAAAGTGAAACTTATAAGTTTCTAGAATGAATGTGCAGGAATAAATTATTTATTAATTTATCAATTTACTTTGGTGTATATGTATTTGTATGTGTGTGCAAGTGTGTGCATGTGTGTGAGTGCGTGTGTGTGTGTGTTCGTAATGTGTATTTGTGTGCACTGCTCCTGTGTACATGTTTGAGTATGGGTGTGCATGTTCTATAGAATTTGTATGGTGGGCAGAAGACAACCTTAAGAAACTCTTTGCCCATCTCATTTGAAACAGTGTCTATTTTTGTTCACCAGTACGTATGCAGTACTAGCTGGTCTCCAAACTTTTGTGGATTCTCCTGCTCAGCTTCCTGTCTCACAGGAAGGGTAAAGAGTGCTGTGATTATAGATGCATGCTATGAACTTGGCTTTACCTGCATTCTTGGGATCTGATATCAGACTCTTACAGTTGCACAGCAACCCTTTCACCATTGAGCCATCTCCCCCAGATATCAATTCTAAGGCAAAAGGTACGACATTGAAGATCTAGAAATTGATATTGTGGAAACAACCAGATCGATTTGCCTTTTACAGCTCTTAGGTATCTCTAAGCTTATGTTGCTGTATTTGAGGCTAACTGCTTAGGACTGGCCTTTATTCATTAAAGGGAGAGATGGGGTGATGGAGAGACTGCCAAGCAGTTAAGATCATCAGCTGTTCTGACAGAAGACCTGGGTTCTATTCTCAGCCCACACCTGGAAGATCATAACTGTCTAGAATTCAAGTTCTAGAACATCTGTCATCTTCTTCCAGCTTACCAAGAATACATGGTGTAGAACCCTACAGGTAGGCTAAACACTCTCACATAAGGGAAAAAAAACTAATTAAAAATCTTTTTTAAAAGAACTCCTTTTAAAAAAGAAGAAATCATTAAAAACAAGGAAGAAATATTCAAGTTTTAGTTTACTTTATAAGTAAAGTTAAGCACTAACGACAAGCCCAAGGTACAGATTCAAAGAACCTAATGTACATCACTTCTCTATCTCATTTCTTTTTTTTCTCTACCTCTCATTATAGAAAATTTTCTATAGTTTACCAGCATTTATATAAAAACATTTTTACATAAACATTTATATAAAAGCATTCAGCAATATATAAATATATGCAGAAGATAACAACCATGGTTTTCTCCTGGGTTTTCTCAGCCTCACACACTGCATTCTGTGGCAAATTTGATCTATTAACGGAGCCTGGGTTCTGTAAAGCATACTGTCCAGGTATATTAGGAAACAACTACAGGTTGTTGATAAGAAGTGACTAGGACAATTGAAAATCAGGAAGAGAGGATTATTCTTTTCCCCCTGGCTGCTTCCTAGATATGCATTTGAAAGTAGTTGATTCAGTGGGTCATGTTCTACTGATGACCTTGACCCCTTGGCTGGTGTTCTTGTGGTACTAACAGTGAGAGTGGGATTGTCTTTGATTATTTTGTCTGCTCTTGGAACCCCTTTCCTCCTACTGGGTTGCTTCACCCAACATTGATATGAGGGATTATGTCCAGTCTTACTATATCTTGCTGTGCAATGTTCAGTTGATATTCCTGGGAGGCCTGCTCTTTTCTGAAGGGAAATGAAGGAGAAATGAAGGAGAGAAGGATGGCAACTGGGAGGTATGCAAGGCAGAGAAACTGGGGATGATATATATTGAAAGCAAAAGAAACAAAGTGGTTTAGCTTCTGTGTGATTGAAACTCAGCAGGACACGATCCTCCATCCCATCAGTCCTAGGACCAGATGACAAATGCTTTTGAACACCATCTCCATCCCCTTTTCTTTTCTCATACTTTTCTTTGATTTTCTTCTATCTAGGACTAAATCTTGGAAGCTGCTGCATGCTAGCAAGCACACTACCTCTGAAGCCCATGCCAAGCTCACCATATCTCTTGATCTATGAAGGACAACCTCGTCTCTAGGCATCTGCAATTTATCTTTCATTTTTGTTTCTTCTCAGGTTCTTCTGTCCTTTTCTAAATGATATCATCTACTGGAAATAAATTCATCTTATTAATTAAAAAAATTTAGAACATTTTTTTTTTCCAAATTGGTCACTGGCTAATATAGGAACATAAAACTAAGATGCAAACATGCTTGCTGATAAGTAAGGAAAAGAGTAAACTGAACAGGAACAGGAGGACCCATTTTACCTTTACCTTTATGAGAATTTAAGATGGACCATTCTTGTAACACTGACCCTTACAATCATGTGTAAGTGCTGGAAGACACGCTTTGTCATCCAAGCCACCAGACGTTTAAGAATAAGTGAGCTATCATCTCATAATTACTCATGTATGGCAGTATAGTCACTTCTTAATTTTTGAAAACTGAATTGTTTGCATAGGAATGCAAATTCTTCTAAGGTAGTAAGGTACTATAGACATCATGTACATTTTATCCAGTCTCTCCTAACTATACCAGCTTATAGTACTGTAGACCACAATTGCAATCAGAATATGGGCATTAGTGTAGCCCCTGATCTTGTGTGTTCTATATGCACATGCATCAGCATTTAGTTTTAGGAAAGTTCATTACCTATGCTAATTCATACATCTAACAAACAACACAATCTAACAAACAACAGAGACAAGTGTGTAGAATATTTTCATCAACCTGGAGTAAATTTCTGATTTATTTTTCCTTGATGTATCTATTTCTTGCCCGTGCCCATCTTTTTTCTTGATGAATCTATTTCTTGCCCGTGCCCATCTCATTCAGAAACTCTGGCAACAACTAATCGGTTATCCATTATAATAATGTTCTCATTTCAAAGCATTCTTTAAATGTAATTCTGGAGACATGATCCTGTGGGCAGCTAATTCTTCTAAGGAACTTTTATTGTAGCACAATGACAGAACATATATGCTTAACATGTGTGAGGCCCTGGCTAAAAGCTCCAGCCCTGAAAAACAGGAATAGAAAGGAGAAGTAGATGGATGGACAAGAGAATGTTTAAGAGGAAAGATGGACTAAGAAGAATGGGGGGAAGGAAAGGGAATAAAATGAAAGAAGGAGGCAAAGAAATCAAACTCAAGCCAAACTCCTAGTTGAGGCTTATCCAAAGATGCTGAGTGCTGCTCCCATGCAGAGCATGTATCAGTGCAGTCACTTACCAGTTGAGGATATTGGGATTGATGCTGGCTTTGTCTCTTACAGAAAAAGCTGCTGTGCATATTCATGATCAGATGCTATGGGATTACATACTTCTAATTCTATCTGATAAATAACCAGGAATGTGATAGCTGGGTATAATGATGATCATGTTTTTAATTGGATAAGAAACCACCTATGCATAGTCTAATCCAAAAAGCCATGCAGGGAAGATAGGTACCATGATCCTGAAGGTGGTTTTCCCACACAAGGCATATTCACTGCACTCTGGACGTGCTAACCCCTGCAATTTTCCCAAATTTGGGAAGACTTGGCTGCATAATATTTGGTAGCTGGGGATTGTGTTTGCAATCTACCTTGAAAAAAATAATAAAAACAAAAGGCACTGAATGTTAGAGAAGATGTAAAGAAACTAAACACACTGGTATTGCTGGTGATATTAGAAAATCAAATAGCCTATTTAGGAAACAGTTTAGTAGAGTTCTCTTAACTTTTAAAAAATCCCCTGTAAGCTATATTTCCTATTGAGGACAACTGTAGCCCTTCTTTCATTCTGGACCTCACAGTCCTGGTAAGTATTTTCCTCCCCAAGTGAGTGAGTTGACCAGAAAGGCAACCTCTAACACATGTTTCCAACAATGCTGCCTTAATAGCGAGTTAATTGCTGGCAGTGTGGGTATACATTGCAAAGCAGTTTCCCACAGATGTCTTGGAGGAATCTTTATAAATTATTGTAGCCATTGTAAACACACAACAGAAGAAAATGCAAAACCTTGAAAAACATGAGCTATTCATTACAAAATGCTTTTGTGGCATAATGTTAGTGTGTATTTGGAAAAAAATATTAAGCAACAAAAGGAAAATGCTTTGCATCTGATGAGACAGAGGGTATTAATGGAGACTAGAGAGCCTGGAAAGCAGATGCTTAAGGAAGAGTGTTGCAAAGTGCTTCAGACTAATTTTATCTGCACCCTTACCATGAAAAACTGCAGCAAAAAATGCTGTCTGTTTGATACAACTCCCTAATAAATACACTGTAAAACAACTTGCAAAAAGAAATTAAATAATCCAAATCTTAACCTGTATAAAAACATGAAGTTGTCTTAGAAACTCCATTATTACAATTATTACCACTGATATGATGTTCTTTCTGTTTATTTCAGTGAATAGTGGAGCAATAAACTGAGTGAATTGTCATATTGACAGATGTGGTGTTAAATGACAAATAAGCCCATATGCAAAAGCCTGCATTCCAGGAGAGACAAAGATGAACACAAATCAATTTATATCAGAAGAATATTTTGAAAACCCAAAAGTTGAGTTGAGAAAAAAAAAATGGAGCATGAAATCATCTTTTCTTTCTGTTACTGAAAAGAAAATGTCCTTCTATACAAATTAAACCTGAGTATAAGTCATAGTCTAGCACCACAACTGAGTTAGGAATATAAATTTATAAGCCTGTTATATGCTTTGCAAATAGAAATATGGGTTGATAACAGTTCTCTAAAGCAATATATTAAACCTTATTCTGAATAACTACATAATATTTTAATAACACCCATGGTACATGTTCAGTGAACTTAAAATGTTTTAAGATTAGAAGACCCATTGGATGGCTCAGGTCATAAAGGCATTTGCTTCCAAGACTGAGAATTTGAGTTTCATGCCACAGATGAGTCATGCTCCATGAATATGCAATATGATCTCTCTCTCTCTCTCTCTCTCTCTCTCTCTCTCTCTCTCTCTTTTTCTCTGTCTCTCTCTCTCTTGCATGCACACATGCTCACACAGATACACATATTTGGGTTCTTAAGTAGTGATTGAGAAATTCCTGGAATAAGTCAGATATCAGTACATTTTTTCCTTAATTAAACTTTGGAGACACACTAATTTTTCCCAGACATTTACACAGCACTTAATAGAATCTATCCCCTCTAGTTCATTTATATTCAAATAATCACTGGATATTGTCATTATTTTCTAATTTTAGAGGAAAAATTGTTCCTTCTCATTACATTTATTGGTGGTGTTACCCCACCCCCATTTTGAGGTAGAGTTTTATACAGCTAAAGCTAGCCTCAAAATTGATAGCTGAGTAGTATTGAACTCATAATGATCCTATTGCCTCCGTGTCACCAGTGCTCAGATGACACACATACTCATAACTCTAAGGTTACCATTGAATTGTAAGGTAGCATGTAGTTTTTGCTACCCTGATTTAAGCTCTGGGCAGACCATGTTACCAGCCCTGCCCAGGTTCCCTCAGATTCTCAGATGAAAGACACACACACTTTAGCTTATTTTTCAATCTGCCTATTGCCTCAACTGCTCAGTTACCTTCTCCTTGTTCAGCCCTCTAAATCTGCCCTCAGCTTAATGATGTTTGTAATCTTCCACCTGGGAAACTGACCTTTGGCCACTCCACCCAAGATCTCACATGGCTGGTTACCTTTTCTCTCTCTGAAGCATAGAGAAATCATCTCCCAGGGACATCGAAGTCTTGAGTCTTTCCTTCTGCCCAACAATTAGCCCCTGGCATCTTTATTGATCAATCACAAACCAACTGGGGAACAAAACCTTAGCATCAGAACCACCTTCTACATCTCACCCTTTCTGTCCAATTTTTTTAAAAAAAATCTTGTCTCCCACACATAAAGTGAACAAAATCATAACAATCATGTAAACTACAAAGTATGATATACAATTAACATCCAGTATATCAAATTTGTCAATTAGATAAAGTAATCTACCATCACATTCCTAACTTAAAGAATTATGATTCTATCCCTGGATTATGTTTAGATTTTAGCTTGTAATACCGTCTGAAAACCATGTCTTCCATGCTATAACTTCTCTCTCAATGTTAAACAATTTGAGTTTGACTGTGAGACTATAACTAGTTTTCAACCCCATCAGAAATCCAAGAATGACTTAAACATTACCTGTGTATATAGGAAGCACCAAACACAGTTTCTCAAACATAAACATTTGTAGAGAAAGCTGACTAGCTGAACAGCACCTTAATTTCTTATAACATTTGAGCATCTGTCTTCAGCTTTTTGGCCCAGGGTCATCTTACATACCTATGCAAAACAGAATTATGAAGGACCATTTACTCTGTCTTGGCAGAGCTATCAGTCAAATATTCGGCACAGTGTGTCCTTTTCCTGGACAGTATTTGGTCTGCACATGAAAGAGGCAGTTTTTGCCCAGTTTTGTCCTGCTACAATGAGCAACCATTCCTGGAGGTAAAGATGTTCAATTTTTCTTTGAAGAAGAATAGGGAAACTGTCTTGAGCAGACATGTCTCTTTGTCAAATGATTCTTAATAATGACATAACATTAAATGTCACATTCTGTGAATTTCTGATGTTTTTGAAGATCATCTAAGTAAAGCATCTTGAACTGTTAAACCTTAGAAACTCTTAGCCATTTGTATTTGATTAAATTAAAGGTACTTTATTATAATTAAATCAGAATCTAACATAACCATGAGTTTGCTATCCGGCCTTTAGCATGTATTGTTAATCATCTTAAACAGTTTATAAAGCAACTATTAGAAGAACTCATATTCTTAAATGAGTTGCATAGGTTCAATGTCTATTTAAGAGTAACAATTTTAATTTCAAATTTTGTATCAATGTAAAAAATTCACACCAGTGAAAACCTTATGTCTATATCAGTCAAAATTCTGTACCTTTAAAATAAATTATAACTTCAATTTGTATCAGTTATAAAGATCTCTATCAGTTAAGATTATGGCTACACAATGCTTTGTTCAAGGATAAAATTTAGTAACACTTTCCACCTATTTTCTCCCTGTTCAAATTATGATCACTTCCAAATTAGCACTTAAAATGACAATCTATTTATAATTTGTAAAATAACCATAATCAGACACCCAAACCCAGGGAGTTGGGCTGATGACTCTCCATAGCTACTTCTTCCTGAATGTGGGTGAAGAAAAATTCTCTAAAGGGATGCAGAGGGATGGGAAAATTAGAAAAACTGGTTACACATAAGGAAGATGGCTTTAGCATCTGTTATCCAGTCTCTGAACATTTGGAAGGTTCAAAGCTTGAGGGAAGTTCTGATGGGATCCATCTGAAAGGTTAGATGAGGCAAGATGACCTGGAATCAGAAGCAATCCTAAAGCTGTTTTGGAAGCACGTCTCTAGACAGCATCAGGAAGCAGGGAGCTGGAACAGCAGGTCAGTTCAGCATCTCTGAGGATGAATCTTGTCAAAGCTGTACATTCTGCAATATATGAAACTCACAACTGAAATTTTAGTACCATTAAGATTTTCATATGTATTGTGAAGGTGCACAGATCAGTTAAGGATAAAATTCTGCTCCTATTTTGAGCGGGTAAAGGACAGCTTTTTTTTAATGAGTTAATTTTATCAATAACCACTTGTAATAAGTCTTCATTCATACCATGTGAAGGAAACAAACATTACCTCTCCTGATTGATTCTCTTGAATTTTTCTAGTTTTCATATCTGATCCATATGACACTGGATGGGATCCAAAACCTCTTTTCCTTTCTTGTCAACACAAATACAGAGCATCTCTTCAAAAATAACAAGTCCTTTGTCCAGTAACCAGAAATCATTAAATGTTTAGCTTAACTTCTCTCCCAGAGGGATTTTAATATGACCACCAACCTCAAAACCATATTGATCTTGATACATAAAACAATTCAAAGAGATAAAAGCAATCTGAGTAAATTTTAACAGATTAGACCGTGCTTTGGCTGTCTTCTGGCCCAACCTTCATAAGATCATGGCCTAAATTATTTATTGTATATCT
The DNA here is from genome assembly GCA_019843965.1 of Rhynchomys soricoides. NCBI lineage: Eukaryota > Metazoa > Chordata > Mammalia > Rodentia > Muridae > Rhynchomys > Rhynchomys soricoides. The sequence goes on along the minus strand of JADRCH010000231.1, from coordinate 1,017,808 downwards.
CTATCTACCAACTGTATGAGCCTATTTCCAGGCTCTCGTTATGTCGTACCAGGCAAAGAAATCCCAGAAAGCCCATGAGTAGACCATGTTCAAAGATCTTGAGAAATTGTCCTGGCAAGGTTTTTACACATTTTTTTTTTTTTAAATTGAATGTTTTCTTTATTTACATTTCAAATGTTATCCCTTTTCCTGATGTCCCTGCCAGAAACTCCCTATCCAATCCTCCTCCCCCTGCTTCTATGAAGGTGTGCCCCCACCCACCCACCCACCTCACAGCCCTGCATTCCCATACACAGGGGTTTCAAGCCTTAACAGGACCAAGGACCTCTCCTCCCATTGATGTCCCACAAGGCCATTGTCTACTATATATGCAGCTGGAGCTTTGTGTACTCTTTGGTTGCTGGTTAAGTCCCTGGGAGCTCTAGGGGGTCTGGTTGGTGGATATTGTTGTTCTTCCTATGGGGTTGCACATCCCTTCAGCTCCTTCAGTCCTCCCCCTAGCCCCTCCATTGGAGAGCAGGCATTTGTTCATTTATTTTCCATAATTTCTCTCTTCCGTGGCGCTTAATATTTGCTTCGTCTACCAATGAGATTTCTGCCACTCATCTTAAGATTTTTGTATCAGTTCCGAACAGCAGGAAGAAATCACCACGTGGCTTGGACAAAATCTGTATTCCCTTCTATTCTTTAAAACAATTAAATCAAATTTTAAAAACCTATCCTTTGATTACATGCTTATAGGAAGCAGGCAGCTTTTACTGTTTGTCTCTCACTGCCTTCCTCCTAGTAGCAGCCTGACTGCACAGCAGGAGTTCCCAGCCTCTGGGCTTAATCTCTCTGGTGGTGGCTTTATTCCTTTGTTCTAGTTTTCAAATATTGGAGCCATATGACTGGGCTCTGCTCCACTGAGAAATCACACCCTTCTCCCCGCCCCATTAAAGGATATCTGTGTGTGTGTGTGTGTGTGTGTGTGTGTGTGTGATCCATTCAAGAATTTCTAAACTAATAGTGGATTCTTGCCTTCACATTGTAAGCCATCTGTAGTGTTTTTCTACAGTTTTTCTACTCCACTTTAAGCTCTGGGCAGACCATGCTACCGGAGATGAAAGACAAACACACATTAGCTTCTTTTTCAACCTGCCTTATTGCCTCAACTGCTGGGCACTTCTAATCTCCTGCTGATAGCATCCCCTTCCCTATACTCCTAGCTCAGCACCCTAAACCTGCCCTCAGGTTTAGTTACTCACTTACCTTCTCCTTGTTCAGCCCACTAATTCTGCCCTCAGTTTAATGATGTTTCTAATCTCCCACCTGGGGAACTGGCCTATGTCCACTCCGCCCAAGATCTCACTGGTCTTTTTTTCTCCCTCTGAAGCATGGCAAAATCTTTCTTTCTCTTCTTCTGTCTCTCCCTGCCCCTGGGGCATGGCTCCTAGCATCTTTATTGATAGGTCATTAACCGTTTGGGGAACAGGACAATGGCACTGGAACCACTCTCTACATTTTAAACTTTGTGTTAAATAGCTATATTTATTTTTGTGTAAGTATTTCTTGGGTTCAAACCCAGGACATTGTACCTGTTAGGCAAGGTATTGCAGTCAAGCCAGAATTCTCCAGTACCCTTTATTCCCCCTTTTAAGAAAAATTTCATGTAATTTCTTTTAAATTTATTAAGATATTCATATATTATATTAAAACCTATCTGTATATCATCTCACGTAAGTTTTCCCTGTGTGCATCATTTTGTTTGTGATTTTCCCTTCCATTTTTATTTTTATTTTCAAGTAGTAAAAATTGAACTTTAGACATTTGAAGCAAACATTCTCATATCTTATATAAACTGTGTTTGTGAGACTTATTTATATTTTTTCCCAGGATACAAATTACTTTTTCTGCTACATATATTTGACTATAGGTACTACAGTTACAAGACTGATGACAGACAGAGAGAGAGAGAGAGAGAGAGAGAGAGAGAGAGAAGGCCTTAATTACTTCTCCACTTTTAATTGTCATGTTTTATATTTAAAACACTCATATTTCATTTCACTGGAGAAATCTCCAAAAAACTTCTCTAAGTTTTATTTTGCATTTTCATTATTCCAGATAAAATTTAAAGTTACTGACTCATTATGTCCTTTAGGTTTGTGATAAATTCTTGATATATTTTATTTGAAAAAAATATTAAAATTAAGAAGTTGGTCAGGGATATAATGGTTTTATAATATTAATTATTTATATTCAGGTCTGCTTGGTCGCTATAAAGAAACTAACCTGAAAAATATATATTTGTGATTATTTATGTAGCTTGTGCCAGGGAGTGGCACTTTTAGAAGGTGTGGCCTTGTTAGAGTAGGTGTGTCACTGTGGGAATGGGCTATAATACCCTAGTCCTAACTGCCTGGAAGGTAGAATTCTGCAAGCAGACATCAGAAGATGATGTAGAACTCTTAGTTCCTCCTGTACCATGCCTGCCTGGATGCTGCCATGTTACCACCTTGATGATACTAGTCTGAACCTCTGAGCCTGTAAGCTGGCCCCAATTAAATGTTGCCCTTTTCAAGACTTGCCTTGGTCATGGTGTCTGTTCACAGCAGTAAAACCCTAACTAAGACAATATTGCAATTTAGTAAATTTTGATTATTCACATTTTCATTTATTATATTATTCTACCATGATTGTAATTTAAAAATTATAACCCTAGTTATACTTATAAGCCTATTATTTATTAACATTTTTTTTACATTTTTTCATTATTAAAACAAGATGTCTTTTTACCAATCTGAAAGAAGTTCCAAACAAGATTCTCTTCATGAGCTAATGATTCAATATTAATTTACTTAACAAGAGCAGAATGATGCTATATAATCAATGGGCACACACCTACTATCCCAGCTGGAGGTAGGGAAGCTAGGTAGCAGGAATCCAGCCAGTTTGAGGACAGCCTGGGTTGCATAGGGAGCTCAGGGCCAGGTTGATCTATAAAGAAAGCCTCTTGATCTGTCAAGAATAGGGTAATTTACAAGTATCCCTTCATTTATTCTCTTCCTTGTAATGATTAGTACCTTAGAAGTATCTGGTTTAAAAACAAAGACTTTTGCATTCTCTTGGTCGTACTGACACAATGGTATTATATAGATTAATTGCGTGGACTTAGACCCATATATTAATCCCTATATAATAAATTCCAAACAGCAGTTGACACTTAAAATAAGCATAGTTCTTGAACAATTGAATGAAATAAGTTCTGAGTGCAATCTCTTATCACAAGAAATCTGTTGAATATTAAATGATCCCACAGGTCTGTGTGTAGACAGTTTGGTCCCTAGCAGGTATATTGTCTGGAAAGCTTCTGGAAACTTTCAGAGGTAAGCCAGATTTAGAAGAACTAGGTCACTGGTGGATACCTTCCATGTCACACCTGGTTGCCAGTCCATTCTTCATATAACTTTCTTTCTCCAAGTAGTAAGCAATCATTTCTTCCACAAGCTCTTAGTACCAGGAGGTTCTGTGCAAGCAAGCAGGGACAAGAAAAAAAATTGAACAGCCTGAAATTGTAAATTAAATAAATTGCTCCTCTTTTAAGTTGTCCTCTCTGCTATGTTGGTCACAGTGATGAAAAGATTTCCTTGGTACAACTCGGCCTTAGAGTGTCTATCTATTAGTGTTATAAAAACCCCCGACCAAAAAGAACTTGGATAGGAAAGGGTGTATTTCATTTCCATTTTTGTATCATAGTTCATCATCTAAGGCAGGAGCTCAAACAGAGAAGGAACCAGGAAGCAGCAGCTGATGAAAATACCATAGAAGAATACTTGTTACTGGCTTTCTATTTATGGCTTGCTCAGATTGTTCTTTTAGAGAACCCAGGACCACCAACCTAAGGGTATCCCCACCTACTATGGACTAGATCTTCCTACATCACTAACTAATTAAGAAAAGTTCTACAGTCTTGCTCATAGCCCAATCTTAGGAATGCATTATTTTTTTCAACAGAGGTTTCATTCTCTCAGACTCCATCTTTTATCAAGCTGACATCAAAACTAGCCAACTCAAATGATAAATTATACATTTTCTTTCACTTATGTGGAATTTCAGGAAACAATTATGAACACAAACAGTACTAAGTAGTTATGGTGTTCAAGTCATTTGGAAAACAAGTCACTGCATTAAGTGGTTTATTCTTAAACTTGATGATCTCAAGGCAAGGGATGGGAAAGGTAGGGGTAACTGCTACTCTACCATAATCATTCCTGTCGTGGCAGGTACTGGAACTCAGTCTGAGAATGAAGAGTGGTGGATATAGAGTAAGTACCTGGTGTGTGGCTAGAACTAGCTTTATATAAAGGAAGAGAAAGGTTTTCTTCTATGAGGTTTAAGTGTATATCTACATAAAAAGTAGCATTAAAATGTCATTTTAAAAAATGAAAAATCCCCAAAACAAAAAAGAATATTCCAAGAAAAAATGAGAATTAATAAAGCAAACATCATTGGAAAAGTTTCAAAACATAGGAAGAAAAAATATACAGAAATAATGAACAAAAAGATAATTACGGTGGAATTATTTAACTATTTTCTGTGCCTCTTAAGTGTATGTATTACTTGTGTGAGACTGTGTAGGACAGTGTGCGGCATGGTACCTGTGTGCAGGTCAGAGGGCAATGTCAGGTATTTGTTCTTGCCTTGTAACCTTCTTTGACATTGTTTGCTACTGGGTACACCTGCTCAAGTGTCCCCAGAGCATCCTGGGATTCTCCTCTCTCTGACTCTAATACACATGTAGGATCACTGAGATTATAGATACTTGCTACTGTATCTGTCCTCTATATGCATTCTGGGGTTTAAAACTAAGGTCCTTGTGCATGCATGGCAAATGCTTTACCACTGAGCCATCTCCTCAGTCCCATTCTGGAGAGATCCCATTGACAACTGAATTACAATAATAATAAATGCCTTAAGATATTCAAAACAAATATAAAAGTCAGTAACAACTGAGACCAGTGAGGAGACAACACAAAAATTGGGAGAGCACAGGACTATCAAATTTCAGAAGAATCCTACAGCTCAAAAACAAAACAAAACATATAAGAAAAACATAAAAGAAAAATTAAAAGAGTAAAATGATGCAATAACTCAACATAGTACTTGCCCCTAAAAATGATTAGGTTGTGAACCACAAATGTCTTAGTTAGATTATAGTATTTTGATGTTAAAGTATTGGCAAATTATAACAAAATATAGTCATTTGTCAGGAAAATAAGCCAACTCTCTTTAGACTTCTCCAAGAACATTCATGTTACAAAGTATTTGGAATTTTGAGATGAAGGAATATGAATGTTTCTAGCTAGGTTACAAATCCCATTCATTTAGGACAGTATTACTAATTTTTAATAATAAAAATGAAAGGAAGGATAACATAAACAACTGTATCATGAGGGAAAGGTACTTAATGAGGTGGTCAAAAAATTAAAGTTGATGTAGTAAGTCAATCAGATTTAGGTATTTAGTTTGTGTTAATATGGCATAAGAACAAAACAGTAAACTATGTTTTAAAAACAGAATATGTGTGTGTGTGTGTTTGTGTATGTATGTGTATATGTGCGTGCATGTATGTGTTTATGTGTTATAATTTATTACAACAAAATATAAATGATTCAATAAATATTTTTCTTATAAATAGAAGCTACACTCTAATGCAGTATTAATATATATCCTGTAAAACCATATAATGATTCAACAATGTTCTGCAAAATCCCTTTCCCTTTAACTTTAGAAAAACATTTTCAGTGTGTATTTTTTAGGTGTTATAGGCTGCAGGTTTAGTGACCAAAAGAGAAGATGCTGGTCAAGGTGCGCAAACTTTTAATTATTATATAAATCAGTTTTCAAGACCTAATAAAATACAGTGAGCAGAGTTAATCATAATATGCTTTATGCTTAAAATTTGCTTGGGGTAGATCTGTAGTGCTCTCACCTCATATACACAAATGTTACCTATCTGAGATTATATCAGTCTAGCATTTCTTCGGCTGTCATGACAAACCCCATGACCACAAGCAACTTAGACGAGGAAAGGATTTATTTAGCCTATGCTTCCAAGTCTACAGTCCAAACAGAAACTCATGGGAGGAACCTGAAAAAGAATGATCGTGGAGAAATCCTGCCTGAAAGCTCCCTCTCAGGCTTGGTAATGGGCTCATGCTTAGTTAGACTTGTAGAGCATTAGGTCATCTGCCTAGGAATGGTACTTCAAATGATGAACTGGGCCATCCTGCATCAATTAACAATCAGAACAATCTCCAACCGTCATTCGCACAGACCAATCTGATCCAGGCAATTCCTCACCCAAGGCTTTTCTCTCAGATGGCACTGCACTGGGTCAAATCCAAGTTAATGCTTACTAGGACACCCCACTTATTGTCAGCTTGCCATACAACATCTTAATTCAAGCCGTAACATTTCATTTTTCCCAAGATCTTATGTTAATATTATAATGCAAAATGGCACAATTTTTAAAAACCCACCCTCTTTTATAAAATTTCAATTCTTTAAAAGCCCAATGTCTTATTAAAGGCTGAAGTCTCTTAATTCAGGCTTCTTATACAATAGTAATAATAATAATAATAATAATAATAATAATAATAATAATAATAAAGCAAAACATTTTGCTGTTTCAAACCGAAGGAATCAGACCATTGGCCATTGAATTGACATAAAAGTGACTCCCCAAATTCAGCAGTGTAAATATTTCAGTGTCTAATATTTAGGACTCTGACTAATGGTTTGGACAGTCCCAGTTCTCTATGTCTGCCATCCATAAAACATACATCTTGCCTCAGACTCAAGATGACTCCCCTCTACAACTTTGCTATTCTTAGCAGACTTAACACTGCTGGCATCTCCAATATCCTGGAATCACCAGTGCAGCTGAGGCTTCACCTTTCCTAAAGGCCTCTGTTGTGTCTCCAAAGGGACTCTGACCATGCCACATAGTACCAGATCTCAGCAGCTCTCTACAACTCCCTCCATCTTGAATCCCTATTCCTGCCTAACAGTATCATGTGGGAGACTTTTACACATTGCCAAGTTTGATGGCCAGCTTCAGAAGCAGATCTGATCCTGCGGAATCACAACCTCTTTGTGCAGACACAGAGGAAATACTCCAGTTGTCCCAAAGAAGAAAGGACTCTTCACCTTGATAAAGCTGATCTCATATTAATCACAGCTGATTATTCAGCTCCTGCTGAACAGAAACCTTAATCCTAAATATCACATCAGTGGCCTGATTTGAGTCTTTGAATCCCTCTGAAGCCTCACAAGTCAGGCCTCTATCCTCCACATTTCTCTCAGCTTTCTCGTCTTCCAAGCCTCTACTACAGCAGCTCATTAAGCTTGGAGCACCCAATAGTTTTCCCAACTCAGAAATTCCAAAACCTTCTACAATATTCAACCCAACCATACAAAGGCATAAAGACAAAAACAAAAGAAAACCCAAAAAACCCTTAAGTCATGTTCACTACAACACCACCCCACTTTTCTGTTACCCATGTCTCTCTAGTTTGCTTTCTCTTGCTGAGGTAAAACACACTGACTAAAAGCAGCAGCGTAGGGGAGGAAAGAGATTATTTGGCTTCCACTTCCAAGTCACAGCTCATTGATGCAAAGCAGAGTAGATATGAAATAGAAACCACGAAAGAATACTGTTTACTAGGTTGCTTTTTGGTTAATCCTCAGGCTCAGGCCTAGTTATCCTTATAAAGCAAAAGACCTGAGGAATGGTGCCACCCACAGAGAGATGGGCTCTGCTACACTAATAAATAAGCAGGAGCATCTCATAAAGTCATATCTACAGGACAATCAGATTTAGGTAATTTCTTAATCAAGGCTTTCCTAGCAGATGATTCCAGGCTGAGTCAGTGTGATAGTTAATACTAGCTAGGACACATATGTTAATTGGCTTAATTTGAAAATCATTTAACTCATTAATACATATAATAAACCTATCTATATTATATGCCTTTGTGTGTGTGTGTGAGAGAGAGAGTGCTAAGTTAATATACGTGCATGTGTGTGTATGAGTGTGAGTGTGTGTGTGTGTCTGTGTGTGTATGTGTGACTGTGTGAGTTTGCTTTGTCAATCAAAGTTCACTGAGTTGACTGAAAATCAAAATGCCAGCCTAACCACAGTGCTGACGAAAGTATTTGGGGATTTTGAGCCATTACATTAAATGAGGGAGAAATGACAGAAAAGAAGCAGGCAGACTCATTTACAAATTACTTTGCCTGGACTAAACATAACAAGGTGGCAGTATCTCAGAGTCATGCAGCAGCTAGGAATTCTGACCCTTTCCTTTTCTCACAACATCTAAAGCTGTTCATGGCTAAAAGGGATTCCTATATCATATGACCCAGAAGAGTTGACGCTGAGAAACTCCTGCTGGGCCTCAAAGCTCCCAGGAAGATGTAAAGTCTCCAGCATCTGGTGCCTATTGAAATTATGAGTCAGAGAAAATGCAGCAGTTTTACTTAAAATTCCCATGTTTATTCATTAAAATAAACAGAATTCCTTTAATTCTTTTTTGTTTGTTTTGTTTTGTTTTGTTTTGTTTTTTGTTTTTTGAGACCGGGTTTCTCTGTATAGCCCTGGCTGTCCTGGAACTCACTCTATAGACCAGGCTGGCCTTGAACTCAGAAATCCACCTGCCTCTGCCTCCCAAGTGCTGGGATTAAAGGCGTGCGCCACCTCCTTTAATTCTTGAATAGACTGTGAAACATTTCAGAGCACCCATTAACATAGGTGACTGAGGACAAGGACCTTTTGACAATAATTGTTGACCTTGTTCAGCCATAATATGTGATAGTTTTCAATAAAGTGATCCATCAAGTCATCTTTTATATTTGTAAAAGTTCTTCATGATTCTGAGAAAATTTGAAGATATAGAGTCTGAGGATGGGAGCAGCTGACAGAATTCCTCAAAATTTTTAAATTCCTGTGTTAGAAGACTGTCAACTCCAGGCTTTATATAAGCAATAGGGAGACCAAGTTGAGGGGAAAATGAATAAAAAACCACGCAGCTTGAAAATGGCCAAAGCTCTCTTAAAATGATGTTCTGTATCACATGAAGAAAATGTGAAGGAAGGCTCATGGAGCTAAAAATAGAACACTGACATTCTGATTGTAGCAGCTGCACTCGGTACCAGCAATATGTCTTTACCAGTAATTTCATCGTTTTTAATTATCTGCTAGTTAAATGAAAGCATTGCACCTAATCTTCAAAAAATTTAGATCATTAGCCCAAACTTTTCCTCAAATTGAGTTTTCTTTTACGAGCTAAATAAAATTTCTTTCTTTTAGCAATAATCGTTTTTAATTAAAATGAAGGCAAATAACAATGACTCATTAGTGTTAAGGACATTCCGATCAATATGAAAAACAGAATTCATTCCAAAAAAGGAAAAAAAAATAAAAACAACGAGCATTCAAACTCACACAAATCTACACAGAAAATATGTCATGTCACACATATTGTTAGCATTTTGTACGGTTGCTTAAGGCAAAGTCTTCGAGTGAAGTTATTACTGATTCCTCTTTTCTCTTCCTCCTCCATATTCATCCAGCATATTCTACAGGTTTACCTTCCTAGTTCACGTGGATTTCTACTTCTACCAGTTTCACTATTCTATCTTGGTATGTGCTCACTATCTCACATCTTTATAAATATTATTGTCTATTTCTTGCTTTTCCTCTACAAATCCAAAGCCCCTGGGACCAGAGTCTCCGTGACACAATGGGTCATTATCCTTATCAAAATACCCCAGGGGTAAAGCTGAAATCCCTATATAGCTTGAGCGTCTCTTATTATTGGCCTTCTTCTCTGATGTCAGGTCCTAACTGTCCCTTCCACTCCGTGTCAACTATATGGGACTCCATTCATAAATACTTTATCCGTTCTTAGATTTGTGGAAAGTGGAGCTTTCCATTGACCATGCTTCTCTGTATCACTGAGAGATAACTCTCCTCTGTTTTATAGCTCTCTATGTGTCTCTGGGCATACACTTGGTGGTGAGAGATCAAAGGTGGGACATGTTCTTCTGAGATCATCATAAAACATACTGAGTTTTCAAGAAATCCATCATTTTTTTTTGTTATTTTTTTAATAGCACACAATTCATTCTTCACATCAATTTCATAATATTTTTTGATTCTTCCCTCTGTGGATAAAAGATCCCACAATGATTTCCTTTTGGTTTTATTGATGATCTTATTTCCACTACCTAAACAGGGCCTCACGTGACATAGATGTTTTAGGACATCTTGAGAATAAGATATTATTAACTTCATCTACCTTCTTCATCAACCAACCTGTCAGATCATGATTCATCTCCTCTTACCGGTAACTTAGATTTCCCCCAAAGAGTCATATGATCTATTTACCCTAAAGTCCTCAAGAAAAACCCAGCTTCTAGGACTTCTCTGTGAAATGTGTGGAGATCATACTGATTGCTAATTTTTTACCCTACATCTTACCTGTCAGGGACATCTGACAGGCTCTTCGTTTCTTTTTTCTTTTTATTAATCACTTATTCATTTACATTTCAAATGATATCCACCTTCTCAGTTACCCCTCCACCAACCCTCATCCTATTCCCCTTCATCCCCCTCTCCTTTGCCTCTGTGAGGGAGCTCCTCCACCCATTCACCCACTGCCACCTTACCCCTCTAGGATCCCCTTACGCTGGGGCATCAAGTCTCCCTCCCCTTCCATTGATGTTAGATAAGGTCATCCTCTGCTGTTTATGCATCTGGAGTCCTGGCTACCTCCATAAATACTCTTTGGTTGGTGGTTTAGTCCCTGGTAGCTGGGTGGTCCAGTTAGTTGATACTGTTCTTCTTATGGGGTTGCAATCCCCTTCAGCTCCTTTTTTGTTTGTTTGGTTTTTTGGTTTTTTGTTTGTTTGTTTGTTTTTCGAGACAGGGTTTCTCTGTGTATCCCTGACTGTCCTGGAACTCATTCTGTAGACCAGGCTGGCCTCAAACTCAGAAATCCTCCTGCCTCTGCCTCCCAAGTGCTGGGATTAAAGGCATGTGCCACCACTGCCCTGCACCCGTCATCTCCTTCAATCCTTCCCCTAGCTCTTCCATTGGGGTCCTCTGGCTCAGTCTGATCCAGAGAATGACACAGACTCTTCATTTCTATGCTGCATGATTTGTATCCATCGACCTCTACCTTCTACATAAACACCATGATTTTTTTGTGTTTTTTCACCATTTTCTGAAGATCTTTTCTATTGAAATTAGATTTGATGACTGGTCATTTTACCACCTTGTTTGTTTAGAAGAAATCACTTTTCTCCAGATATCTCAAATGTGTCTTTTCCATTTTCTCATGGTTCATGAAATAAAATTGATTGACCATTTTGTCCTTGATTGCTTGTCTGAAATTATCATTGAAAGGTTATTGGTCATATCATATTTTTGGCAAGAAGCACTATTGAATTTCTGTTACATTTAAATTGAATTATATTTATTCCCTTTATAATTTCTATTAGAAAGGACTTATATTTTCTTTAGTTACATTTAACTAAGAGTATATACATTATGGGTATGAAATATTATAGGACTTAATACCTATTTTTATGATATAACAGCCTGTCTTTTATAATAACATCTTTACATTTCTGTAAGCTCAAATCTGTCCAGCTACACATTTTAGTCCCTGCTTTGCTTCAATGTGTTAACTGGTGTCTTCAAACTTTAGTATATTTTCTCCCAAGTCCTACTATAGAAGGATGCATTAGTTAATTCTGTTGTCACTGTGATAAAATACCTAATAGGAGTGATGTAATGGGGAAGAAGCTCACATTGTCTCACAATTTAGCAGGTTATGTAAGCATGGCAAAAAAACATAGCAGTAAGACAAGACCATGTCTGAAGTAGCAACAACTTGTTCCTGTGGGTCCTTCATATACTGGCAAATCAGGAAGCCAAGAATGGAACCAGAAGCTGGCATAACATTTAAATGAAAAAAATTTAATAACCTTTATTTGGAAATCCTAACATATTACCCAAACTTTCTGCATTCTTTCCCCACTGCAGATGTCTTCACTTCTATGGACATTTGAGAATTCATCTTGCCACTCCCTACTCTACGCTAGATTTGCATTTGCTAAAACATACACATTTCTAAAATTTTAGACTTGAACAATCCTCTCTGACTCTAGTAATTTCCCCAACATATTTCAAAGGCAATGGTATCGTACCAGTTTAACCTCATTCCTCTCATCCACTCAGTAACTCCACCATGTTTCGGCACTGGTGATCTCTACAGATCATATTCTTTAATCAAAAGTTTCAGTACTTTCCTCATGAATATTTATCCTCTTTATTTTATTTACTTTTCTGGAGTATAATAATACAATACTGCAGAAAAATCATTATCATTTCACCTCCAACCATAATCAAGCATTTTAGAATTATTGCTGAGAAGAGAACATGGATTGATTGTCCAGTACCAAATGATCAGCTGCTACACTGGCATACCAGTAAAATTATAAAGATTGAACAGGTTATACATACATACATACATACATACACATATATAAATATATCATATATACATATATACATCACATATGTTTACATATATACACTATATACAAATATATATGTCATATCATGCATACATATACCCATCTTACACATATGAATATATACTTCTATATACATATATGCATATATATATGTATACATATATTCATATTAGTGAAAAAAGAGGTCATGAATTTGAGAGAATGGGGTAAATTATATGGGTTATTCTAAGTTGTTGACAGTTAACTTTTAAAGCTGATCATCATATGAATGATTAGTTTCCTGAAAGTAAGTGACTAATGTTTCACAACCCTATCTTTTGCTACACAAGCATTCAGAAAAAAGTTAATTCCACTGAAAACTTGTTCAGAATCTCGTAGTTTATTCAAAACTAGTCGTTGCTTTATTTTTCATGATATATCCATATGGCTGAGCTAAAGTTAGTTTCTGTTTGCCTGCCTAACAGATATTCTTATTATTTTCTTTTTTTATTCCTATAGCAATACTTTTAGGAAAATGAGAAAATTGAGAAGTCTGACAGAGTCATTTATTTGAAACATGGACTTTGCTATTACTTTTCTTGTTTACATTTAGGCATTCTTATTTTAATAGAAACTGAGCTACCAAAATACAACAAAAATTAGAAATTTTTTTTCTCTCTCTTTTTTTTTGTTTCAGTAGTAATAGAGGTATGGATCCACAGTGAAAAGCTCAATTAATATTTACAAATTTCTATGAAAACATAATATAGAAAATAATGGAAAAGTAATGTGTAAAGAGAAAATTTTGAAAAATTTCAAAAATAGACTTAAAGTCATTCAGTTTTTTATTACAAGGTATCTTTGAAAACCAACAAAACTTGAAGAAACAGTACATCTAACTCTTATCTAAGCTTCAGAAAAACTGTGAGTATAAAGATCCACAAATGCAAAAAGAAGTTAAGAACAATAGAGTTAATTACCAAATCATTGCAAGTAGCTATCAATAGACTTCTCATGAACAGTAAAGACGCTAAGGCGAGCCTAAAATTGAACACAGAGGTGCACAGCCTATAACAACAAGAAAAAAATAGAACATTGAAGTAAGTAAACAAAGTAATCATGCCATTAACACCCTGAATACAGAAAGCATAGAGTGTAAAGATTGTAGCAGCTGAAATATTTAAAAGGAAGTTAACATTTTAAAATATATGACTTAGTAGAAATTTTTATATGAAGAATGACATAACAAGCCCAAGAAACTATAAAGCAAGAGAGAGACAGAAAGAGAGACCGAGAGATGAATATAGCCAAAAGAATTATTCTTTGAACCAATCCATGTCCTTGTCTTCTATCTCCAAAATGTCCACATTCAACAAAGCTTATGATGGAATAAAATGACAGAGAAATATTTCATCAATTCAAGGTACATGACCACAGAAAGATGAGAAAATCAGAGAAGAAGAAGCTATTGACAATTCACCTTAAAGACATGTCACTACAACAGACTCAAAAAATGGAAACTCAGACTAAAAAACAAAAATCAAAACTTGTAATATCTGTGTGAGACTTAGTCCAGTGACCACTGGATGGCTTTATGCACAAACCTGAGAAAAGCTTTAAAGAATAAATAATTGGTATGGGTGCATGCTCTTTCAATGAATAATTAAAACAGCATTGGATTGGGGAAAACTATGTTAGTAGGAAGTGGATGCCTAATTTAAAAGCTATAATTTAAAAACTATTGATTCATCTCACCTGCACAATTTAAGTATATCCAGTAGTATGTCTACTTAGCAAACACTACATAGACAAGGAAAGACATTTCAGTGTTAGAAGAATCTTAAGTGCTAAATTCACACTAATAGAAGGATCATTATTTTATCCTCAGCATTGGTCAGAGTACCTTTTATCCTATGTATCAACGTATCTATATGCTGAAATTAACAAATACATTTTATATAATTGCATGATATAATTATTTTATGATGCTCAACTTCTAGAGTAAGTATAGCATCAAACTGAAATACATCTCATAACCCATGGTGAGGGAAAGTATAGACATTTTTATTAATATCGGGAATAGGCAGACTTGTCTAATACTATTATCCATGTATCAAGGTATTATAGAAAATGAAAGGAGAAGCTTAGAGTTTGAAATACATTAGAAACAAAAAATACCCATCATTACAGAGAAGACAGCATAAAGAAACAATCCAAAAGTTCTGACAAAGTGTTAGAATTATGACATTGAATTCTAGATGAATGTTTAGAGATAAAATATATTTCTTTTCTAATGTTAATAAAATGCAAACTACTTCAGAAAAATTAATATAATGAACACATCTGAACAATAACCTATCATAAGGCATAAACTTTAATATCACACTTGAATTTCTGGGTGAACCACTTTCTGATCATAAGATTTTTTGAGATGAATTAAACGATACAATTCAGCACATTACTTGAAATTTTAATTTGCATTCTTTCCATTTAATCAGTTGTCTATTATTTTGAATGGTTTAATTTAAATATTGATGAACATGGCGTTGTACACCTGTGAGTGTTTTTGTTTCCTTGTTATGTTTGTATATTCAGTCATGCCACCATAATATTTTATACTTATTTTTACAATTTTAGAATATTTTATAGAGTAGCTATGTTATGATATATGTGGTTGGTTATGTATAGGATCTTGCTGCTGTATACACTGACTTGTAGCTCCTGGCTTATACCTGTGAAATAGTTATGCTAGATACCATATAGAATCACTCACTTGTTACATCTTCTTTTTTAAATGTACTGTCAAAAATCTCATCCAACAAATGAATGAAAATCATGTCCATAAAAGCATAGTATTAAGATAATCCTTATCATTGGCATTGGCATTAAACATTTCAGAACAGTGATATGGTAATAATATTAGATCTTTCACTAGTAGGCTTATATGACTTTATCCCTTTATATCCCATTCTGTAAAAACGTGAGGTCTATCTCTGTTTATCTGTTGGTATGTGTGTAGAGTGTGCAAATGGAAGCACAGGTTGTCTTCCATTCATTTCACTCCCCTTCCACACGAAACCTTGGGAATCAGAATCAACAAATCCCCCTCCCTTGCCATGGTTTATTTCTTACTTTTAGTTGCTGACTAAAAATACATTCTTCCTGGACTTCAGAGTCAAATGAGTCATTTGTGGGGTCTCATTCTGTCTTTAAGAGTAGGGAAATCTCGATTTGATTATGACAGGTGTTGAAAACGTTAGATTACACAGTAGAGATTTATAATTTTCTCCATAATTTTGTATGTATGCTATACACATTCCTATATGTATGTAACTACTTTTTACTCTAACTAACCCCCCAGCTGTTTGTCCATTTATTCTAATTTCAGCGTAGTTTCTCTGTTGTAATAAAAAGTACAAGTGTGTACTTGAAGTCAATATGTCTAGATATTTAACATAAAACACTGGGATTCTAGTTAGTAACAATTAACACCACATTTTACAGTATAAATGAGTTGAGAGTAGATTTGAAGATCTCTTACTAAGCAGAACAGAAAAAGCAGTTCTGAAATAGAGGAGTTGGACTTTTATGACTTTAAGAATCACTTTATTATGCATACACATATTAACATACCATATTGCCTGCCTTAAATACACATAATAAAATACTTTGTTTTATAGTGCATAGTAGGTATGCACTCTGCCACTGTAGTACACTTTTAGCCCATAGGATACTTAGAAAAGAAATAGAGGAGAGTGATTGGGAGTTTTTAGATCATAGGCTGCAAGACACTAAAATAAGACTTAGAAAATGAATCTGGTGTGGACAGTGAGGAGGGAGAATTGCAGCAGAACTTGAGTCACTGTTCTTAATAGGTTTGTCACTCTAATTAGTTTAGACCTTATCTTCTATAAACAGCTATTGCCAGCAACTCAAATTTTATTGATTTCACTAAAATGTATTTAGGAAAATGAATGGTTGTTTATCATAAAATTGTTTACCATCAAATAAAAAACAGTTTCTGCTTCCAGTAATGTGTTATACTGCTACAGGATCATTTAACTCTTGGGGATTATCCAATAAAATTAAAAGCCTAAATACAAGGTAAACATTCTTAGAAATTAGCATACTGTCATAATTTATGAATAATAATTAAATAGAATCATTTATAACTAAAATATTTTAAACTCTATTAGCTGCATAAAAAAATCTATGTTGAGAAAAAGAAATACATTCCCCCTTGCAGATGACATGGCGAATTAACAGTATTCTGGTGAATTAACAGTAATAGTGACTCCTATATCTGATGAATGCGTGAGTTTGGCATTGCCCTAGGACAAGATCACTACACAAAAACCAAGTCCAGTTTACTATGCTTATTTCTCTTCTGGTTATTGTCTTAGCAGTGACCATGATTACAGTTAACATGTTGGCATGAGACAATCTATCATCATTAATACTACTTTAATCTCTGCCATCTCTACAAAAGCTGCTTTGGCATAGCTCATTGCCTTTCCACTTATTTGTACTTCAACAAGCATAGTTATGTGGGTCATGAGGCAGATTGTCCCCTGCCCAAATTTGGAGAAATCACCATTGAGCCATTAGGTGACTACTAAGCTACCAGAGAAATAATTCTCTATGTGAAACAAGCTTAGAATGCCCATGACATAAAGAGAAATGACACCCAAGCAGCCTCAAATATCATACTATGTGGTAAGAGGAGATGTTGATACCCAGCTTGCCATAGCTGATTTTTCAAGTTGTATGCTAATTTCTTACTTTAATACTCACTGCTTTTTTCTCTTTATTGATGTTCTGCGTCTGAGGAGACACTTGGGTTCTTTTGTTTGATCCTTTGGCAACATCTCGCTTTCTTTCATTCTTTGCATGTATTTCACATAATTGGTGGAAAGCAATTTTTGGGGGGCCCAATTTGTGCTTGCTCCATTGGCTAATTTATTTATGTTTTTCTATATGTGGACTAAAATTTCTTGCTTATTTATATAACTTCCTGATAAGTAAATTTAGAACTGCTAAGCAAAGTTTCCTCCTGAGATGAAATGCTTTAACCCTTCAATATTTGAAATTTTCTGCAGCTATATTGAGCCTGTTTCTCAGGTCCTACTCTTGAATATTTAGTCGTTTCTCTACGCAACCTATTGAGTTAGGTACCATTTGATGATCCACTTTAAACACATTTCTTTGTGTGTAGACTTCTTATTTAAAAGCCCTAATTTTCTGCCATCTCCTCTGGGTTTTTGAAGTTTCACTTACACTTGGCCATGCCTAATTGAGATTTAATACTCTATCTTTGAAAGTCTGAAGGGAATATAGATGAGGTTACCTATTATTAAGGTTAGATAGTCAGTTGGTTTTGAGAAATTAATAATCTTTTTTTTTCCTCCATGTGTCTTTAGGACTGCCACCTTCAATATTGTAAGAAGGGGGTTGGTGGTAACTAAAACTGAATATTGTTGACTAGTTATTTACAAAACGATATAAATTGATTGATTCTTTCATTGAATTAAATATACATCAGTTCACTATATTTAATGTTTTTATTCTAGACCATAGCATCATTTCACTCTGGGGTTATTGTATTGTGGACTTAGACATTTTTTTCTTCTTTTTATATGTTTGTGTATAAGATGTGCCTGAATGTGTATATATATTTTTACACAGAAGTGTGAGGGTGAATTTCTGTGTCTGCGCCCGCCTAAGAAGTCTGAAGTTGATGTCTGCAATCATCCTTCATTGCTCTTCCACCTTATTAACTCAGGCAGGCTTTCTCAATCAAACCCAGAGCTTGCCTATACAGCCTGTCTCATTACCAGCTTGCACTAAGGATTCCATGCCTCTGCCTTCAGAGGCAGCCATCACGCTAGCCCAGCATTTATGCAAATTCTGAGGATCTAAATTCATAGCCTCTTTCTTGTAAGGCTAGTTAGTGTCTTAAATGCCGAGGCACCTCTCCAAATTAGTATTTTTGATCTTTTTTCCCTCATTTTAGTGCTTTCCAATCATCACTGATACATTATTAATTTTATTCTAAACTTTTCATACTTACTAGATTAATCTACACTGATAATGTATATTAATTCTGTCAAATGCAGATGACTCCACAATGTATCCATAGCCCACATGCAAGTCTGCATAGACGGTATTTCACATTTTCCTGAATATCATTTAAAAATCTGTATAGCTCTAGGAATGTACATTTTATTTCTATGTTTAAAAATACCTTCTATGCATCATCCTTTCCTATCTCAGAAAACCCCTCAAGTTATTTTGATGCAGAAATCACATGACTGCATGTCTCTGAAAGCATATTTATACCAAACATCTTTCTGACACATTTGTATTTATCATAAATTATTCACTAAAGTATATTACTTTCTGTTTACTTACCTCATTGTGGTGATTTGAATAAGAAAAGCTCCACAGACTCATATGTTTGAATGCTTAGTCATCAGAGAACAGCAATACTTGGGAGAGATTAGAAGTTATGGCATTGTTGGAATGGGTGTGGCCTTGTCATAGGACATTCATCAGTAGGGATGGGCTTTGAGGTTTCAAAACCCATGCCAGACTCAGTGTCTTTCTCTTCCTGCTGTCTGCATATCCAGGTATAGCAACGTCTCCAGCAACGTGTTTGCCTGCATGCCACTGTGCTTCCCACCATAAGAATAATGGACTGACCCTCTAAAATTGTAAGCAAGTCCAAATTAAATTGCTTTCATTTATAAGAGTTGTCAGGATCATAGAGTCTCTTCACAGCAATAGAGCATTGACTAAGACACTCATTAATCTCAGTGACCCACCAACCTTCTCTCTTAGCCCTAAGACTTCAAAATAATATGAAATGTATGTATGTGCATAGATTTGTGTTAAGAAAGTAAAATAGGTCAGCGTTCAGTCTAAAAATCAATTCATTGAGGAATAAGTCCTGCAGGGCAAGAGTCTTCGAATTCCCTTTCATTGTGCTTTTTAGCCTTGTTACAGCATCTCTTGTTTCTAAGTTTCTTCTTTCAGGTACAGATCAACTCGTCTGAAGGTTATGCAGACTTGTCCTTTGTTGGAATACGTGGAAGTTACATTTTCAATTGAGTAAATTAATTATATTTGGTATAGTCTTCCATTTTTTCTTTAAATTGGCCATCCTGTTACTAAATGCGACAGGAATACACAAATAGGAGAAGTTCCTACATAAAAACTATGAAATAGCATTGTCAAAAAAAGTAAGAGATGGACACATGGTATTAAAACTGTTCTAAACTCTCCTTTCTACCAGTGAAGAGACTCAAAGCAATGTATAAATGATGGGCTTCTAAGTATTAAATGTGTAACTACGCACAGACATGCCTGCAGGCCCAATAGAAATGATATTTCTCCAAATCTTTCTAAAAGATTGGTTTGAGGGAATCTGCACAGCAAAAGAATTCTGAGGCTTTGAGTTGATAGGTACTTTAGGACAGTTCAGAAAATAGCTATTATCATGCGAAGTAAAGAAAATTAGCTTCACGCATTATGAAAAACAGCTGTATGTGATCAGACCTGATTGGGGATTGTTTTAACCACTTTGTTGGAAACAGTTGGAAGAATTCATTGTATCATCTGCCGTATCTGTTATTGTGAGAAGTGGCATCTGGTGGGAAGATCGTTGGTCTGGTATAATTACACAAAAATGACTATTTCCTTTCTTTATGTAATTAGTATTGGTGAGTTGTTATGTTGGAAAGTTGACACATGTTAATATGTATTTTTAAATTGCACACGAGGCCCAATGAGATGGCTCAACAGATATAGGTGCTTGATTCCTGGGTCCTAGTCAGGAGACAACCCACTCCTGAACGTTGTACTCTGATTTCCACATGGTCATTGTGGTAGGTACACACACACACACACACACACACACACACACGGTATATACTATGACTGAACTGCAAAATGTTATAAGATGGGAATTAACTCTATCTCAACAAATAAAGTAGGCCCATAAAAGAGAGGACTTCCTGAGGAAAGAGATTCCCAGGAGTCCTCGCATACTCCAAAAAGTAAACTCAGATTCTTCCAGAACCCAGCTTTCGTTGTTTGTGTTACTGCTTCTTTGGGTGAATTACATACTTTAAGGAGAAATAATCAGTTCTGCGTACAACTAGCCAGCCAATGTATTTTCTTCCATTGATGCTTTTTACCTTTAATGACTTAAAGCTGTTTGAATCAGTACCTACACACTCAGTGGTTGGCCTACCTTCATTACTTTAAGCTTTCAGTTTTGCTAATTACTTAATGCATGGTCCAGTAATTAAGCCAGAATCGTAAAATCATGAAAGTCTAGCTGACACAATTCTTTTGTTGTAATAAATTAATGTTTAATATAACAGTTCTTTTTTTTTTTCAGAGTGACTCCATAGGAGTTATAAAATTAACTTCTTAGTGTTCCTGTGAATAAATACAGCAGAGCTTTCTTGAGGGAAAATGCTTGCTTGATTTCTGTATATTCTACATTATTTATTTTTTGCCCTGCCTTAATTGGTTTTTATAGATCAAGCTGAATTTAAGATTGAAAAAAAAACTTCTCTCTACTCTTTCTAGAAAGGACTGGAAAGTGGAAAGGTGAAGGACAACTGGGTCATCTTGATGAGGAGATTTTAATGCTTAACTAATTTGCAAGGCATCAATAAATGCATGCGCTGCAAGTACCTTGGTTCTCAAGCAGATACTTTAATGAGCAGGTGGTTCTGACTGAGTGACCATTTTAAATAGTATGTTCAGCACTGACAACGTGCTTAAGACAGGCGGACATTGCTCATCAACGCCTTGTTATCTTCAAAATCAGCAGAGCTATTCATGAGAAAAATATTTTCAAAGGTACTGAAAATAAAATATAAATTTGGCATACATGCTTTAATTTAAGCCTTACTGCTTGTTTGTTTTTTCTTTATGTATGTGGTATTTGTAGTGCAAATTAATTCGTTAGAAAAGTTCACAAAATGTCATGTCCCCTAGGCCAGCTTAAGAACCCTATTATGCGTCCTGTGGATGTGTCCATGCCTTTCATTTTCCATCTGCATGATCCCTTCTACCTCTCCTTCCAGACTGAATTGTATCACTTCCATTTCTTAATTCTCCTTAAAGTTCAAGTTAGGCATCTTGTCTTCACATGCATTCATCTTTTACTTTGTGATATCTACACAGAGTTACATTGCTGAATTAGAATGGAAGGCTCTTGTTTTTGCCAGTCGACTTTTGATGCACAAAGCAGATTCTTTTAAAATGGATTTTTTTCTAGTATTTCTTAAAAAGTATTTTACAATAAACTTAGCCAATACTACATGAGAATACTTGGTTCTGCATAACTCTGATGCTGTTCTTTGTTGCTCAACATTAGTATTTATGGAATCAACTAAAACTGAACTTTCTGCTGCTGCTGAGAGGAAATTTTTCTGAATCAGATTATTTGAAAGAGGAAGTTCAACCCTAAATCTGGAAAACATCTTCTTGTGGAAACTCACATAAAAGGACATTGAAGAAGGAAACTTGGTTTATTTGTATCTTTGCTGATTACTCAGTATTGCAAGCAAGTTCATCTATCCTGTTTCTGTGGCTGGTATTAAATACAACTTCTTCAGGATTTAACATTAACTGAAGACCAGCTGCTCTCCAGGAATCCTCCAGGACTTCAACATCAGCTTGGGACTGTAAAGGCATTTAGCCTCATGGACTGAACAACCAATTTCCCATCTTTTCTGTCACAGCACAGTAATTCTTGGGCTATGTGGACCACATCCTGTAAATCAGGCTATAATAAATCTTATATATGTATATATATGGTTTATATGTATGTGTGAATATACACATACATAAACACACACGCAAATTAACACACAAACATACACACGTGCACACATAGATGCATTCTATTTCTTTAGAAAACACTGACTAATACAAAAAGTCGCCTTTGCAGACACCACCATACAATCTAATATCGCTTCAGTTCTAATATATTGACCATTTTTTGAAACCTAAGTTTTAGCACACTTTCATTTGTCTAGTAAATCATTGAATTCTGAAAATTTGAATCTTTTTTAAACCACAGAAATATTATAAGAATATGATTTCTTTTTAATCCTAGATGTGGGAATACGGTGCTTCTTCAAAGCTGATTATGTTTTGCCTCATGTTCTAGCAGGGGCATATTTTTGTCAGTTGTGTAACATTTGGATTTCTAGGGACTTTTCTGAGGGTGCCCCAAGAGGCAGAGTGGGTTGTTGGTTGGTTGCTATTGGTTATGGTTTGTTGAGTAGTCTAGTGTTAGAGGAATGAAGTAGAAGAATATAGATATCCTGATGGCAAAGATCAAACTTGCCCCAAGGAACTCTATTTACCTAATTAGCAAGAAGAAGTCTAATGATAATGTCGCCCCCTTTCCAACCCTGAATTTATTCCTGTAATCTTTTCCCTTCTACCCTTTTTCTCTCCTATCTAGTGCCAGGGGGTTAAGGGTGTGTTGCTGGACCCAAATAACTCTACTCAAATCATCCTGACGGTGGTGGTGACACGCCTTGTTACCTGCTCCAATGCTCTGGGTTCTGGGCTCTCGAATGGAAGAAACACACACACACACACACACACACACACACACACACACACCCCTCATTTATATTTTAATATACCTTAAACAACTCAATAGCTGGCCACTTCCCAACCTCCACATGGCTGAGGCCAACTCATCATTTTCTAAAACCTATATTCCATCTTTGTTGCCCTGGATCCAGACCTGCAGCTCTCTCAGGCTGAGTTCCCCAGCACCTATATGATGGTTATGTTCTCTGTCTGGCACCTCTCACCTCTCGTGCTGTGCCTGGCATCAACTCTTTTCCTGGCATGGTGGCTATTTCTTTTCCTGTTCCTTCTTCAGTCCCTTGCCCAAGAATCCTCAATTCTCACCTCTACCTCCCTACCCAGCCATTGGCTGCCAGCAACTTTATTTACCAATCAAAAGCAAGTGGAGGCAGGGTCCCTCAGCATGTTACAAGCAGACATGCAGATTCTCTTGAAATTTGGGGGATCAAATTAACATAATATAAGCAGCATTAGACCAAATCCACAAGGGTGGAAAATGGATAGAGAAGGATGGAAGAAAGAAAAACTCACAAAGTAGCAAAAGACTGACTATAGTAAATGTTTATGATTAGTGGTTTGTAAAAAGCTACTTTTAATATTATGATGTGTATATATATGCAATGATGTTGTGTATTTTTATGCGAATAAAGATGAATAGTGGTACTAGATATCTCTTCTTAACTTTTACACTTGAACTTGCCTATTCTTATGTATATACACTGCACAATCACATCAGCCAGTACTATTTGTCTATTTTCAAAATATGTTCAGAATCAAATCATTTATCATGACTAATAATTTCTCACCTGGACTATTGTGAAATCCGATACCTACTCAATTAGCAGCAGATAGGGTAGGGTAACATTCTATACAGCAATTGTCAAGTTAACCATTCTCTCTGCTCTAAGTCTCATTCTCAGTAAAAGTCAATATCCTTTCAAGACTCTAAGGGCCGAAGTCATGTGGCCCTAATTTCTCATTCATTTCTCAAACTCCACACTTTTTCCATTAGCTGACTCCAAGTTGGCACAGGAACCTGAGTGTCTGGAATGTTCTCAAATGCATGGTCCTTATCCTGATCATTAGCTCTTTGAAGCAGCAATTCTTCTACATTCTGCGTAGAAAAGTCGTTCCACAAAATATATTCTCTTTACTTTGCTATAAACAAAACAAAGCAAAACAAAAAAACAACCTTGTAACAAATTTTAACAGTTGAAATACTATGCATTCATTTTCATCTGGATAAATTCTCAAGTTAACAAGGGAGCCATACAAGTCATAAAGCACACAATAGAGAGGATGTATGCCGAGTGTATGTGAACTATTCGTAATCATGAGAGACAAAGGCTTGTCTGAGCAGTAAGGAAGGCATGAGTCCTGTGTATTAATATCTCTCCACCCCTTACATTTGAAAGAAGTCGTCTACACCCACTGATTTCACTATGCCACCATCCTTTTTTACTGAATACCTAAGTTTATAAAAGCTGCCTTTGTAGCATCTAAACTTAAACTAAATCACCCTGAGTCTATATAAAGGTACTATTTTTATCATTTCTAATTTGCCGTTTGAATGATTATACCTACTTATAACTAATATCTATATGACTAACCCCCTTTTCTCCAAAATACTCACTAATGCTCAGTAATTTAATCTTAAAATTTCTAAATTGGTGTATTCAAACTTTTATTATTCAAGGCAGAAATTTATATACATAATTAACCATATACAAATGAAATTTTAATATACTATACTTTAAATGTTTTTTTCTAATAAGAATGAGATAAATTATAGTTAACTGATTTTGCTCTAACATTACATATTGAGTATAAATATATCATTTAAATTATGTCTTTTAATGCTATGGCTACTTTTTAGCATCAATTTTACTTTTTAATTAAAATGAATAGCTATATGGATTATAAAGTTCTTATATTACTATAAGATTTGGATTTAAGTGTTATTTTACTAAATAGACATATTTTTAGTAAAGTTGTTATCTTCAAAGACCCATTTTTCATATGCTTGGAGAACTTCTACCTAGCAGGTAGCTCCTAGGTTGAAAACTCAATTGAACCTAGAGCCCATTCTTCTCTTTTGCTCACACTATGAGCAATGCTCATGGACAGTCTGAGGCTGCTAGCCTCTATATTTTAAGTCTTTAGTGAAGATAAGCAGACCAGTCAACAATGCTTAAGAGGCTAATACATCTAAGTAGCTTGATCTGATAATAGTCAAAGTTAGCATAATAAACTTCAAAATATTTCAAATTAACTCTATTGATAAACTCTGGGTTATTTACTGTTTTCAACATATGTACTCTGTGATTCCTAAAATTTTACAATGAAGATTTAAAAAAATAACCTGATTTTAAATTATTTTGTTATCTGTTTAGGTTTTTAGTTATTTTTGTGCGTGTAGGAATACAATCTCACCATTATTCTGTTTGTGCTTGCTTGGTTTTTCTCTATGTGTCAGTAAATAACCTTTTGATTGTATTTGTCTTGAGTTTACTTTTTCAGACCATAGACCACTTTTCTACACTAATAATTAAGGTCTGTTCAGAATATTCTACTCTATTCTTCAAAAATTTTTCAGTATCTCAGACATACAGGTATCTGATGCTACATTTACTATTATTCTTTTTTACCCTTTTAAAGTTGTTCTTCTTGTGGTATCCTTGACTCCTCTGTCTGGCTCACTTCTATCCTCACTCTTCCACGAGACTTCTGGGCTTTGCCTGATGTTTGGCTCTAGGTCTCTACATCTGCCTCCATCTGCTGATAATCATATCCCCCTCCCCCCTTTTCTCCAATTCTCACCATTACAAATCCCTCCCCACATTGATCCATTCCCTTCTCCTGAGAAAAGGGGAAGCCCTTTGGTTACCACCCCATTCTGGAACACCTAGTACCAGTGGGACTAGGCACATCCTCTCCCACTGAGGCCCAACCATGCAGTCAGGTAAGGGGAAAGGAATCCAGTGACAGGGAACAGAGTTGGAGACAGCCTCTATTGTACTTGTTAGTGGATCCACATGTTGCACATTTGCTGAAATCGTGGACCAGGTCTAGATCCAGCTCCTACATGTTCCTTGGTTGGTGGTCCAGTCTCTGAGTCCCCATGATCCCAGGTTAGATTACTCTATGGGTCTTCTTGTGGTGTCCTTGACCCCAGTGACTGGTTCACTTGTATCCCAAACTCTTCCACAAGATTTCTAGTCTTAATCTGTAACTGGAGATCTCTGCCTGGGTCACCAGGGCTCCAATGCCAAATAGCGCTGGGAGAAAGCTAGCTCCCCAGGAGTGTGGGCAAGCCTGTCTGCTCAGAAGGACCCACCTGGAATACCCAGAACACAAGGACTGAGGAATGGGCTTATGGTTTCTTTTGGTGGCCAGAGAGCGGATCCTGTGAAACAGGGCTCCATACTCAAATAGTACCAGGAAAGTGCTGGTATCCCATGAGTGCCAACATATATTCAAGAACAGGCAAGACCATCACTTCTTTTCAAATTCACTGGACCAAGAGCTACCCTTGCAGTGTCATCAGGACACAGGAAAAAAGGGACAGCTGGGGATTAGAACCTTCTTGTTTCTGTCTGCACCCCAGAGCTGACCCTGCACCACAGCTCTCCAAACCCAAATTCCCCTCAGAGAGAACTGGTGTTTAAGGAGTATTGACACTTAGGCATGCAGGAGAGACAAGCCATAGACAGAGAGAGTTAGACCAGCTAACACCAGAGATAACCAGATGGCGAAAGGCAAGGGCAAGAACATGAGGAACAGAAACCAAGGCTACTTGGCATCATCAGAACCCAGCACTCCCACCAAAACAAGCCCTGGATACCCCAACACACCAGAAAAGGAAGACTCAGACATAAAATCACATCTCAAGAGGATGATAGAAGATTTTAAGAAGGAAATAAATAACTCCCTTAAAGAAATACAAGAGAACACAGGTAAACAACTAGAAGCTGTAAAAGAGGAAACACAAATATCCCTTAAAGAATTACAAGACAACACAATCAAACAGATGAAGATAATGAACAAAACCATCCAGGAACCAAAAACAGAAATCACAAAGGGAGACAACCCTAGAGTTAGAAAACCTAGGAAAGAAATCAGTAGTCATAGATGCAAGCATCACCAACAGAATACAAGAGATGGAAGAGAAAATCTCAGGTGAAGAAGATACCATAGAAAACAGGGACACAACAGTCAAAGATAACGCAAAATGCAGAAGGCTCCTAACCCAAAACATCCAGGATATCCAGGATACAATGAGAAGACAGAATGTGACGATAATAGGTATAGAAGAGAGTGAAGATTCCCAACTTAAAGGACCAGTAAATATCTTCAACAAAATTATAGAAGAAAACTTCCCTAACCTAAAGAAAGAGATGAACATAAATATACAAGAAGTCTACAGAACTCCAAATAGACTGGATAAGAAAAGAAATTCCTCCTATCACAATATAGTCAAAACACCAAATACACAAAATATTAAAAGCAGTAAGGGAAAAAGGTCAAGTAACATATAAAGGCAGACCTATCAGAATTACGCCAAATTTCTCACCAGAGACTATGAAAGCTAGAAGATCCTGGGCAGATGGCATACAGACTCTAAGAGAACACAAATGCCAGCCCAGGCTGCTATACCCAGCAAAACTCTCAATAATCATAGATGATGATTCCATAATATTCTATGACAAATCCAAATTTGCACAGTATGTTTCCACAAACCCAGCCCTACAAAGAATAATAGATGGAAAACGCCAACTCAAGGTGGGAAACTACACCCAAGAAAAAGCAAGAAAGTAATCTTTCATCAAACTCAAAAGAAGATAGCCACACAAACATATAAACAACATAGAAAATAACAAGAAGCAACAATCACTATTCTTTAATATCTTTTAACATCAATGGACTCAATTCCTCAATAAAAAGACATAGACTGATAGATTGGATCCATAAATAAGACCCAGCATTTTGCTGCATCCAAGAAATGCACCTTTGTGTTAAAGACAAACAGAGTACCCTTTACCTCAGAGTAAAGGGCTGGAAAACAATTTTCCAGGCAAATGGCCCAAAGAAACAGGCTGCAGTAGCCATTTTAATGTTGGATAAAATTGACTTTCAACCAAAAGTCATCAAAAAAGATAAGGAAGGACACTTCATACTCATCAAAGGAAAAATCTACCTAGAAAAACTCTCAATTCTGAACATCTATGCCCTGAATGCAAGGACTCCTACATTCATAAAAGGAACTTTACTTAAGCAAAAAGCACACATTGTACCTCACACAATAACAGTAGGAGACTTCAATACCCCACTATCATCAATGGACAGATCTTGGAAACACAAATTAACAGAGACACAGTGAAACAAACAGATGTTATGAAGCAAATGGATTTAATAGATATCTATAGAGCATTTCATCCTAAATCAAAAGAATATACCTTCTTCTCAGCATCTCATGGTACCTTCTCCAAAATTGATCATATAATTGGTCACAAAACAAACCTCAACAGATATAAGAAGATTGAAATAATCCTATGCCTCCTATCAGATCTCTATGGAATAAGGCTGGTCCTCAAGGGCAACAAGAACAACAACAGAAAGCCCACATACACATGGAAGCTGAACAATGCTCTACTTAAAGATAACTTGGTCAAGAAAGAAAGAAAGAAAGAAAGAAAGAAAGAAAGAAAAGAAAAGAAGAAAGAAAGAAATTAAAGACTTTCTAGAATTTAATGAAAATGAAAGTACAGCATACCCAAACCTATGGGACACAATGAAAGCAGTGTTAAGAGGAAAACTCATAGATCTGAATGCCTCCAAAAGTAAACTGGAGAGAGCATATACTAGCAGCTTAACAGCACACCTGAAAGTTCTAGAACAAAAAGAAGCTAATACACCCAAGAGGAGTAGAAGGCAGGAAACAATCAAATTAAGGGCTGAAATCAACCAAGTAGAAACAAAAAGAACTATACAAAGAATCAACAAAACCAGAAGCTGGTTCTTTGAGAAAATCAACAAGATAGATAAACCCTTAACCAGACTAACCAGAGGACACAGAGACAGTATCCAAATTAACAAAATTAGAAATAAAAAGGGAGATATAACAACAGATTCTAAGGAAATTAAAAAAATCATCAGAGCCTACTACAAAAGCCTATACTCAACAAAATTGGAAAATCTGGATGAAATGGACAAATTTCTAGACAGATACCAAATACCAGAGTTAAGTCAGGATCAGATAAAATAAACAGTCCCATAACACCTAAAGAAATAGAAGCAGTCATTAAAATTATCCCAACCAACAAAAGCCTAGGACCAGATGGGTTCATTGCAGAATTCTATCAGACCGTCAAAGACGACCTAATACCAATACTCTTCAAACTATTCCACAAAATACAAACAAAAGGAACTCTACCCAATGTATTCTATGAGGCCACAGTTACACTGATACCAAAACCTCACAAAGACCCAACAAAGAAAGAAAACTACAGACCAATTTCCCTTATGAATATTGATGCATTTTACTCAATAAAATTCTCACAAACTGAATCCAAGAACACATCAAAACGATCATTCATCATGATCAAGTAGGCTTCATCCCAGGGATGCAGGGATGGTTCAATACCCAGAAATCCATCAATGTAATCCACTACGTAAACAAACTCAAAGAAAAAACCACATGGTCATTTCGTTAGATACTGGAAATGCATTTGACATAATCAACATCCCTTCATGATAAAAGTCTTGGAGACATCAGGAATTCAAGGCCCATACCTAAACATAGTAAAAGCAATATACTGCAAACCAGTAGCCAACATCAAACTAAATGGGGAGAAACTTAAAGCATTGCCACTAAAATCAGGGACTAGACAAGGCTGTCCACTCTCTCCCTATCTATTCAATATAGTACTTGAAGTTCTAGCTAAAGCAATTAGACAACAACAGGAGGTCAAAGGGATACAAATAGGAAAGGAAGAAATCAAAATATCACTATTTGCAGATGATATGATGGTACTTAAGTGACCTGAAAAACTCCACTATAGATCTGCTACAGCTGATAAACATCTTCAGCAAAGTGGCTGGAAAGAAAATTAACTGAAGCAAGTCAGTAGCCTTCTCATACTCGTAGGATAAACAGCCTGAGAAACAAATTAGGGAAATGACACCCTTCACAATAGTCACAAACAATTTAAAACATCTTGGTGGGACTCTAACCAAACAAGGGAACAATCTATATGACAAGAATTTCAAGTCTCTAAAGAAAGGAACCAAAGAAGAACTCAGAAGATAGAAAGATCTCCCATGCTCATGGATTGGACGGACTAATATAGTTAAAATGGCCATCCTACTGAAAGCAATCTACAGATTCAATGCAATCCCCATCAAAATTCCAACTCAATTCTTCATAGACTTAGAAAGAGCAATTCTCAATTTCATTTGGAATAACAGAAAACCCAGGATAGCAAAAACTATTCTCAACAATAAAAGGACTTCTGGGTAAATCAGCCTCCCTGACCTCAAGCTGTACTACAGAGCAATAGTGATAAAATCTTCATGGTATTGGTGCAGTGACAGGCAGGTAGATCAATGTAATAGAATTGAAGACCCAGAAATGAACCCACATACTTACAGTCACTTGATTTTTTTACAAATGAGCTAAAACCATCCACTGGGAAAAAGGCAGCATTTTCAACAAATGGTGCTGGTTCAACTGGTGGTCTACATGTAGAAGATTGCGAATAGATCCATTCCTATCTCCCTGTACAAAGCACAAGGCCAAGTGGATCAAGGAACTCCACATAAAACTAGATATACTGAACCTAAAAGAAGAGAATGTGGGGGAAAGTCTCAAACACATGGGCACAGGGGAAAAGTTTCTGAACAGAACACAAATGGCTTGTGCTCTAAGATGAAAAATCCACAAATGAGACCTCATTAAATTACAAAGCTTCTGTAGGGCAAAGACACTGTAAATAGGAAAAAACGGCAACCAACAGACTGGGAAAAGATCTTTACTAATCCTACATCTGATAGAGGGCTAATATCCAATGTATACAAGGAACTCAAAAAGCTAGACTCCAGAGATCCAAATAGCCCTATCAAAAAATGGGGAACAGAGCTAAATAGAGAATTCTCAACTGAGGAAAGTTGAATGGCCGAGAAGCAACTAAAGAAATGTTCAACATCCTTAGTCATCAGGGAAATGCAAATCAAAACAACCCTGAGATTCTACCTCATACCAGCCAGAATGGCTAAGTTCAAAAGCTCAGATGACAGCAGATGTTGGCGAGGTTGTGGAGAAAGAACACTCCTCCATTGCTGGTGGGAATGCAAGCTGATACAACCTCTCTGGAAATCATTTTGGAGGACCCTCAGGAAAATGAACATAATACTACCTGAGGACCCAGCTATTCAACTCCTGGGCATATACCCAGAAGATGTTCCAACATGTAATAAAGACACATGTTCCACTATCTTCATAGCAGCCATATTTATAATAGCCAGAAACTGGAAACAACCCATATGTCCCTCAACAGAGGAATGGATACAGAAAATGTGGTATATTTACACAATGGAATACCGCTCAGCTATTTAAAAAAATGACCTCATAAAATTCTCAGGCAAATGGATGGAACTTGAAAATATCATCCTGAGCGAGGTAACTCAGACACAAAAGAATGAACATGGCTTGTACTCACTGATAAGTGGTTATTAGCTCAAAAGTTTGGAATACCCAAGAGTCACTTCATAGCAACTGTAGGGCTTTGTGTGAGGTCCCAGATGGAGGAGTTGGAGAAGGGACTGAAGGAGCAGAGGGAGTTTGCAGCCCCATGGAGGGAGTAACAGTGTCAGCTGGCCTGACTCCTCAATGATCCTGGAGACTGGATCACCTACCAAAGAATACACATGGAGGGACCCCTGGTGCTGGCCACATATTTGTCAGAGGTCAGTCTTATTAGCCATCAGGGGGAGGAGAGGCCCTTGGCCCGGATGGTTTTAGATGCCCCAATATAGCAGAATGCCAAGGAGGGAAGAAGAGACTGGGTGGGTGGGAGGGTGGGCGAATACCCCATAGAGGCAGGGGAATGGGGAGGGAATAGGGAACTCCAAATGAGAAATCTGGAAAGGGGGAAACATTTGAAATGTAAATAAAATTTCAAAAATTTAAAAAAATATATTCCAGTCTTTGTCTAATGTTTGATTGTAGGTTTCTGCATCTGCTTCTATCTGCTGCTGGATGAAGCTTCTCAGGAGACAGTTATGCTAGTTTCCTATCTGCAAGCATAACAAACTATCATTTATAGCATCAGGGGTTGATTCTCTCACAGGGAATGGGTCTCAAGTTGGGACAGTCATTGGTTGGCTGTTCTCTCAGTCTCTACTACAACTTTATCCCTGCACATCTTGTAGTCAAAACAAATTTTAGATACAAGGTTTTGTGGTAAGATGATGTCCTAAGCCCTCTTCTAGAAGTCTTGCCTAGGTACCAGAGGTGGCCACTTCAGTCTTTATATGCCCCTCTGATAGGAATCTCAGCCTGGGTCATACCTATAGGCTCCCCTTACCCTCCCCTATCCCAGGCTTCCAGCTAGTCAACAGAGATGTCCTTCCCCTCAACACTCACCCCTGTAGTGGGTTTTTGGCCTAATGTTGCTTGTATTCTAATGCTAATTTAGGGCCCCCAAGGCTGTTTGCCCCAAGCATGAAAGAGCCTTTGTGACCCTGCCCCCTGTTAATTGTGATTGATGAATAAAGATATCAACAGCCAATAGCTGGGGAGAAGATCAATAAGTGAGGTTGAGTTTGGGAGGGTTTAGAAGAAGGAGCAGAAGGAAGGAAAAGAAGGAGCCATGATGGAAGATAAGAACATGCAGGAGAGAGAGAGAGCCTCTGTGGGGTAGGAATAAAGAAAATGTGGCCCTGTGGTCTGGCTAATTAAAGCTGAGAGCTGTCTAGATGAAACATAGTAAATAATAACTGGGACTATTGATAGGGTAATAGATTCTAACAGCATGGAGGGCAGACTGTTGTCCAGCTATTGTACTTCATAAGGCATATTTAAAAAAATAAAGGCTGTATGTGTCTTTCATCCCAGAGCATAAATGGTCTAAGGAAGGTAGAAACCCCATTCCAGGAAATTTAATATAATTTATTATAATTTAATATACATTACTACACGCACACCCCTCAGTAATTTCTCTTCTCCCACCCCTCCTCTCTCTACACCTGATAGCCATCCCCATTCAGACAGGTTTATTAATGGAATCAAATCTAAAGACCCGGGAATAAAACCTCATACCTACGGACACCTGATTTTTGAAAAAGAAGGCAAAACTATACAATATAGACAAAAGAAAGCATCTTCAACAAATGGTGCTGGTCTAATTGGATGTCTCCATTGTGTTAGAAGGCAGATAGATACATATTCATCACCCTGCACAAAATTCAAGTCCAAGTGGATCAAAGTCCTCAACACTAGACCAGATACATTAAATCTTAAGAGAAGTGAAAGTGAGGAATAGCCTTGAACACAGTGGTACAGGAGACAACTTCCTAAACAGAGCATCAATGGCTAGACTTAAAGATCAACAAGTGATAAATGCGACCTCATGAAACTGAAACAATTTGGCAAGACAAAGTATATTGTCAATAGGACAAAATGGCAGCTTACAGATTGGGAAAGGATCTTCACCACCCTACTTCTGACAAAGGGCTAATATTAAAAATTTATAAAGAAATTAAACACCAACAATACAAATAATCCAATGAAAAAACTAAGTGCAGAGCTAAACAGAATTCATAACAGCCAAGAAGCACTTAAAGAAACATTCAATGTCCTTAGTTATCAGGGAAATATAAATCAAAATGACCTTGAGATTCTATCTTACACCTGTCAGAATGGCTAAGACCAAAAATTCAAGTGATAGCACATGCTGGTAAGGATGTCGAGTAAGGGGAACACTCCTCCATTGCTGGTGGGAGTCCAAATTTGTACAACCACACTGAAAATTAAGTTGTCATTTTCTAAGAAAATTGAGAATAGTTCTAACCTCAAGACCAGCTATACCACTTCTATACCCAAGAGATGACCAAATAAATCACAGGGACACTTGTTCAGCTATGTTTATAACAGCTTTATTTGTAATAACCCCAAACTGGAAACAACCTAGATGTCCCTCAACTGAAGAATGTATAAATAAAATGTGGTACTAAACAATAAAATACTAATCAGCTATTAAAAACAAAGACATCAGGAAATTGGCAGGCAAATGCATGGGACTTGAGAATATCATCCTGGGTAAGGTAACTAAGAGTCAGAAAGACACATATGGTATGTATTCACTTATACGTGGATATTAGCCATAAAAATGCAGGAAAAAGTGCTACAATCCACAGACCCAAAGTAACTGGGTAATAAAGAGTTCCGAAGAAGGATGAACAAATCTCACTGTGATGGTTTGTATTTGCTTGGCCCAGGGAGTGGCACTATTAAAAGGTATGGCCTTGTTAAAGTAGGTTTGTCACTGTGGGTATGACCTTTAAGACCCTCATCTTAGCTGTCTGGAAGCCAGTATTCTGCTAGCAGCCTTCAGATGAAGATGTAGAACTCTCAGCTCCTACTGCACCATGCCTGCCTGGATGCTGCAATGCTCCCACCTTGTTGATAATGGACTGAACCTCTAAACCCGTAAGCCAGCCCCAATTAAATGTTGCCTTTAAAAGACTTGCCTTGGTCATGATGTCTGTGCACAGCAGTAAAACCCTAACTAAGACACTCAGAAGGAGATACTAAGTGGTCTTCGGAGGTGAATAGAAAAAGGGAACTAGAGGTGGTAAGAAGGGGAATGAGGATGCCTTTCTTTACTCGTGAACACGTGCTTTGGTAATTTTACCAGGCAACTTCCAGAAAAACATTACTTGACATATCTGAGTCTCCAATAAAACTAGAAAGTTCCACTTCAAATATGTAATATTGAGATATTAGTCGCTGCTTGGCTATCTCATGTGACATGTACAAGATGTCTCAGAGTCACCCAGCATGAAGAATACCTATAACCCCAGGAGCTGTGCTGCTTGTGCCCTGGACCACCTGCTGCCCAACTCTACTTGCCCTTGGAGGAGGTTAGAGATGAGGTGTCATGGAATCAGCCTCACAGATTCTGGGAGCAGTTGACAACTCCACAGCAAGCCTGTATGAATGCTTCAGCAGCTCGTTTAATAATCCATGGGGACACCCCTTGTACCCTCCATCCGCATCCCATTGGTCCCAAGCAAGAATCTCTTCTAAGCAGCAGTCCTTGATTGGCTGGCATTGTCTGTGCCAGCAATCCTTGGTCTCTTAAACAGTCCTCAATTATGTCCTCCTGCAGGAGTGGCCTTCATGGTTGTGTGGCCCCTGGCATTTATGCAGAGGTAGCCACCTCTGTTTCTCCTACAGAGTTAAAGGAGTGAAGCAGAAGTATAACCAGTTCAAGGAATCCTCGTTCTGCATAGGGAATTTGAAGTCAGCCTGGACTGTCTATAAAGAATCTTGCCCAAAGTCAAAGTTATTTTTAAAAAATGTGTGGAAGCCCAGGGTGTTAGCCTTCCTTCAATGTTCTGCCCAGCAGTTACCTGGCAATAGCCAGGCAGGCTTGGCTTGCTATAAAAGAGGCTGTTTGCCCCCTCCATGATCTCTTATTCTCTCTGATTCTCTTCTCTACCTGACCCCTTTCTCCCTGTCTCCCATTTCCCCTCCACCCTCTCTCTTCATGTGTTCCGGGTGGATTCCCCCTCTCTCCTCCTCTCTTTGTCTTTCTCTGTCTCTACTCCCTTCTTAATTCCCCTTCCCATTCACTAAACTCTATTCTACAGCATACCCATTTTATAGCTGATAACCTCAGGAGGAAGGGATGCCTCAGCATGGGCCTGCAGAGGACCTCCAATACCTTACCATACCTGGCTCTATTAAACATATCTTGGGTATATATATATATATATATATATATATATATATATATATATATCACAGCACATGGGGTACCTCTAAGTAGTAGAGTGTTTGCTTACCCAGCATAAGGAATCTAGACTCAGTTGTCAGTACCACAAAAATATACATAAATAAATGAACAAGCAAATAAGTAAATATGCACATCTGAATTTCCCTCTGTTAACTGAATTAATCAGGCTTTATATAGGCAGTAACTGCAATTGAATTTTCACAGTAATCCTTTACAGAGGGACATCAGCAGAATTAGAAAGCATTTGTATTTTGGCCGTTTTGTTTTTTCTCTGTTGTAGTCACTTGCCAAGGTCCAGTTTGGCATGGAGAGCAGTTCTGAGGGAGAGATACCTGGGAGCATGGAAAAGAACTACTCGGTGTTAAATCACAGATCTAAGCTGACACCTGTGTTCTGCTTGCTATTCTAAGAGATCTCTGTGTCCATGGCTTGTGTGTGTATGTGTGTGTGTGTGTGTGTGTGTCTGTCTGTCTGTCTGTCTGTCTCTGTCTCTGCTTCTGTCTCTGAGTATGTCAGTTCTCCAAACAATTCTTTCTTTTTTATCTTAAAAAATTCTCTGGAAGGCTCATCTTCTGCTGAGGTCCAGTCTTTTATTTTCCATATCAGTCCAGTCATTTACTCCAGGTTTCCTTTTGATTATCTTATAAATCAGCTTCCCATGACCCCAGCCCTTAGATTCTTAAAAGACAGAAAGCATACAGTTTTTCTTAACATTACAAAGAACTTCAGAGATCTGTCTGCAATTGTTAAACACAGACAATAAACTAGTTAGGTAGGACCCTGTCCTGAAATTATCATTTTTACCATACCTGGGCCTAACCTCCTCGCTCTGTCTTAGGCTGACCTTAAAGTCAGGAATCTGCCCACTTTTGTATCTTTCTGACAAGCTGGCTCCGAATGTAGCTGCCTTTGTTTCTTTAGATTCATGCAACCCCTCATAAAATTCATATTGCATCCTTAATTTTTTCAGAGTTGAGAAATTATATATTTTGAACTCGTGTATTTAGAGTTCTTTTCTATATCCTCAAGGGCTGTCCTGAAGGTTCTAGGATTTACCATTTTGCTGAGACATTAGCAGCACATTCAGCTTCTGGACTCATGCTGATTATTATGGAGTCATTGTGAAATATCTGTATTACTACACAAATGACCCTTAAGCCCACAGCAGCCATTGACTGCCATCCTGGAGGTTCACACTGGGGACCCTGTCCCAAGGGCAAGAACCAAGTCACTCTGCCCCCACCAGGGCCACTCCTGGCTCTGCAGTCAATTGCAAGGGAAGCCCTGAGGTCACAAGACCACCAAGTTGGTCCATAGTAGAGTTTAAGAGTCATTTCCTTGAGTGTTAGTGGTAGAAAAGAAATACTATGAGGCAATATCTCTGCTCTGATTTCCATAACAGGTTCTAAGAAGGGACCACTTAGAATGTACCTTAGTTTTGGTAAAATGCCATGTTTTGTTTGAGCTCACTGAGAGCAAGTGTGTTTATGTCAAGTGTCCCCTGATCCTTTTCTAGAGATGGGCTGCCTCCCTAGCTCTGTGACATACTGAAGGGGAAGAAGAGCAGTGCAGCCTAAAGATAAAAACATGCCCTTCAGGACAGAGAGAAGGAAAACTACTTCCAAAAGATGTTACTATTATTTATCCATGACGTAGGAAAGAAGAACCTGAACTTCAGTACAAAAATATCATCCAAGGATAGAAGGTTTAGTCAGGAACTCTAGCAAACTGACTCAACTTCCCCAGTTTATTTCTGCTGCATGTTGGGTACACCCGATCCTTTGCTATTTGTTCGTTTGTTTTGGAAACTTCACCCCTGGGGACACTGTGTTCTGTCTGGGACTCTGTCAATCAGAAAACCTACCTGGCTGCCTTAAAGGGGCTTCCCAGCACAATTCTTTTCTGTGTTGGCCAGTTCTTGGTATGGCGATCTCACCATTCTGCTCTTACTGGTCTTTCACTTGGAGACTTCATCTGGAGCTCTGCTCTGCTAAAGATTCTAGCTGGCTGCCTTAAAGGGGCTACCCAGTCAATTTATGCTGGATGTATTCAGTTGCTGGTTTGATGATATTTTGCTCTGTATGAATGTATGTATTTATTTTTTACCATAGCTTGTTCTGTACTTGATAAATTTGCTCATACATATGCTTTTTGATCATATAGACAACCCTTGCAATAGGCCTTTATTTTTGCACAGCTGCACCCATACAGATTACATTTGGGTCAGCAAATATGGTCAGGTTTTTTATTTCACTGGGAATCCTCCCAGTCTGAAGGGGCATCTTCTCCTGTGAGCTTGTTTGCTTTTACCATTTTATGCTATTTGCTTTTTTTCCTGAGTGTTGTTTTATCTTTCTTCTTCTGGATGTCTGTATTCAGTTTATAGGTTTCTCACTACCAACTCTTCAGTTCTTTTTTCAATAACCTCTTACCTGACTATCTGACATTCATTTCAATATGCATTTTTTTTTTCACAGAAGGCAGTCTTCTTTCACTTTTAACTCATCTTTTCACTTGAAGGGACCTTATGAATGAAGGGAATTGAATATATAAGCACAATGTTTATCAATGAGCTGTATGCTCATTCATCTTTAAAGTACCTTAAAGGTAACATTTCCTCACATTTAAGTAAGAAGTCTCACTTTTGACACAATCCTTAATGAAAATAGTTTGAATTGATTAAAACCTCAAAACATTATTTTACATTTACGTGGAAACGGTGTCAGAATACTATGCCTGGGGGAACCAAGTGCAATGAATCCAGAATATTTTCTGGAATATCCAATGTGGTTTTATGCCAATTACTTAAATCCTTCCCAGGTCTCCCTGTCATCTTCCTTACGTGCTTGCCTTGGCCCACATTCTAGCTGTGTTTGCTGTTATTTCCTTTCTTCTCTGATGAGACAGGGTCTCATTCTCTGTGATATTGGACTTTCCTAAAAATATTGTGTTACCTCAGCTGCCTTCATGATGTGTTTTATGAACTATGGAGTTTGATTGACTTTGAAATATGAACCATCTGCAGTTTGAAAAAGAGGACAATTTTGTTTTAAACAAAACAAAACAAAATAACAAAATGACCTAAGAAATTGACTCTGAATTTCTTTGTGACCATGTCAGTGTTGAGAATAGTCATTCACTGAAGTTCTCAGATCTGCCACATAAGCTACAAAATTATTTTAAAACTTTACACTCTTTCTTTTCTTCCTTCCTTTCTTCCTTTCTTTCTTTCTTTCTTAAGAAAGCTTAATTTCAGTGTGGAAGACATACAGTTTGGGTTTTATCCTTTCTGAAATTTTTGGTTTGACAGATTTAAGATGGACCTTTAATTACACTTGTATTTTTTCTTCTCCTTCCTTTCTCTTTTCACATTCATCTTTTTGTTTTAAAAAGTGTATTTTCTTCTATATTCATCTTTTTCTTTCTCTCATTCTGTGTGTGTGTGTGTGTGTGTGTGTGTACATGTGTGTACACGCACATGGGTACCTGCAGGGATCAGATGGCAGCACTGGATCTTCTTAAATTGGAGTTACAAGTAGTGTGAGCTGCCTTACGTAGGTGCTAGCTGTTGAACGCGGGTCTTCTACAAGGGCATCAAGTGCTCATGAGCCCTGAACCATTTTTTCAGCCCTCTTACCTCCTGAAGAGTAAAATGTAAAAACTGACAGAGAGGTAATGATAAAATTCTAGATGTGGGACAGAAAAAGAAGACATCACTAAAACTGCAAGTATGTGAACCGCTTTTGATTGTTTGCTTGTTTGTTTGTTTGTTTGTTTGCTTGAAAACGCACAAAGAATAACAGAAAAATGATTTCTTGAATCATTTAAGTTGGGATTTTCCTATTTATGGCAAAGTTAAGAAGTGGAAGTCAATAAGTTGTTAGAAGGAACAACTCAGGAGCCAGTGTCACAATTCATTGACATAATCTTGACAATTCTCTTCCTGTTAATGGGATCTTTGACTGACGATGTGATTAAATTATACATGGATGTGATACTTTGTATCTGGTGGAAAATGGTCTTGATTTCTAACAGATGAATGCTCTAATTTGACATCAAATGAAGCCACCTTTGAGAAATCAACTCCTGCAGTCTAGCTGAGGGAGAATTGTGCCATTTCGTTTATTCATTCCCAAGATAACAGCAGCAGCTTCAATAAAAATTATCTGTCATTTCCTGCTTTTGAATCATAGTCTCATAACAAGAAATGTACAGAAAAAGAGACATTCCTTCCTCAAATATATTTGAATCCCAATACCTTAGGTGCTGCATTTTGTAGCCAACAATTATTTTGCATATCTCTAAAGTAGGAGTGTTTTTAAATTGTTATCTTTCAAAATATTATTAAAAATTTGTCAGAGGTCTTCATAATTTAGAAACACATTTACTATTATTCTAGGATATATAATGAAAACCACTAAACTATAGATAGTGTTGAGTTATGACTCACAGGAAATTCTATATGAGAAGAAAAAATGAATACATAATTCATAAAATTTTAATACATAATGAACTGATAAAAATGAAAAAATGAACATTAAGTGAGTAAATGAAGATGTCTCCTGAGTTATATTAGAATAGGTTGTGGGTTAAGTGGTGTTAAATGTGAGTTTTAATAAAATTTGATATGTAATGTCAGAGAAAATGAACTACGATCTTTAGAAGAGATCCTCCCAAAAAGCAGAACCCCATTAACAAAGAACAATACTGTAACATGCAGTTTTCTATCTTAATAAACATATAAAATTGAAGGTATTTAACACATATTGTTAAAGTAAACATGGTATTGGTACAATATTTTAAGAGAATGGATATTTTAATAAAATTTTAATAAGATACACATGTACTGTCTTTATAAGAACATTAACTTAAATCTAAAAGAGAGGTACTAAAATATTTTGTATACCTAATTTATGTGGCAGAAAGCTAAATATTCTTCTTTTCTATAAAAGCGTAGTTAATTTGTAAAATAAATTTTTAGAAAATCTTTGCATGTTTTCCCCTTTAACTAGTCATGTGCTGCTGAAATTTCTTGTTTCAGACAGAGTTCCAGAGACTTATAAAATTAAGCAACATATTTAGAAATTTAATAAATGAGTGACTTTCTAAGAATAAAAATAGGTTTGATAAGAAAACAAACAAACATACAATATATGCAATCAGTCAGTTGTATCAAAAGAAACAAAATCCTGAGATATGGCAATGGAAAAATAAGGAAAATATTAATTTTAATAACAAATACAGTGTAGAGAAAGTATATTGTGTGTTGTATGGATACATCACTTTCAATAAAGAAACACCCCGTGACTATGGGAACGGGTAGACGGGAAGGTAGGGCGTCCGGTAGGGAGGCTGAATTCTGGGACATGCAGAAGGGTGGGGAATTTGCCAGGTAACATGGAGGAGATCAGAAGCATGGGAGCTGGGAGCAGAAGAAATCAGCCATGTGGCAGAACTTAGACCAGAATAAATGGGATATGAGCTTGTCAGAGAACAAGGCAACGCTTATGGCCTAGATACTTATAAATATATCTTGAGTCCCAGAGTCATTATTCCAGGAACTTGAGCCAAGAGGAAAAACACTCACTCAATACAGAACATAAAACTTTCAGCTCCCACCGCGCCCCCAAAAAAGAGGCGTATGATATTTACACAGCGACATTAGAATGTCATATGGTGCTTCCAGGTATGTACTGAACAAGACCTGTTTTACTTTTATATGATACATCAACCAATAGAACTAGATAAATTCAAGTATATACTAATAATGACAGAAATGAGAAATGTACACTTTAAACATAGCAACCAAGTAAGTCATCCTCCAGGTAATACAGATCTAAGATCACTGAAACTTAGAGCACAAATGTCACTAAGGAGATTGTATAAGATTATGATAGACTGAATAGGGATCTTCAATACTATATGGAGAGTGAGCTAAAGATTATAAATGATAACGCCGTGGGTTTTAAGATTAGTTTAACAGAATCAGAAAGAGGCCTGGAGAGATGGCTCAGTGGGTAAAAGTTATTTTTGCCAACGCTGACAACTTGAGTTTGATACCTAGGATCCACATGATAGAAGGACAGAAGGACAGAACCTATTCCAAGAAGTTCATGTCACACTTTCATCCACTAGTGTGAGCACGTATGCCTGTGCACAAGCACACACACACACACACACACTCACACATACATACACACGCATAATACCACATACATACAAGTAAAAAATAAATACAATTTAAAATTTTTATAACAAATAATGTAAAATAATTTTTAAAAAATCTGCTCCAAAATGTTAAAAGCCATCTATGTTTAAGCAAATCTTACCAGTTTTTATTAAAATAAGAAGTTTAGATTGTCATGGGTAAAGAAGTGAAATATGAGAATCAATTCCAACATTAGGTTAGTTTACAAAATGAAACCCATATTCATTATTAAAAGACATATACTTTGATTTCCTCTGTGAGTCCTGATACACATTTACAATTGCTGAGAGTGGATTGGTCAGGATAAATATGCCATTGCTATAGGCTTGACTATCTTGCAAACTGTATGACCAGGTGTCTGTTTTAAAATTTGTTTTTTTTTTCCTTACTCATATCAATTTTATGAAGGTATGATTTCTTTCATGGATTAATTCCTTATGAACAAATGAATAGCATTAGTTTTTGCTTTATACATTTTGATACCTAACCTCTCTTTTCTATTTATGTCTGTATACTGTATAACAATTCACTCAATTAAGTGAAAAAAAATATCAAGACCCAATTGTGATTGACAGGTCATGAATCACATATTATTCTATAGCATAGCATATCTGTTATTAGAGTTATTCTAGTTAATGTAAAAGAACTAATTTTGTAATATTAATGTTTTCCATCCAAGAAGACAGTAAAGCTTTCCATTTACCGGGTTCTTGCTTTCTAGGCTTTAACTAATTTTAAAGTTTTATAAAAGTTTTCCATGCTTATTTTTGACTTGTTTATGCATTTATTTAGCATTGCAGGACTCAAACATTGGGTTTTGAACATTGTTTAAAAGGAATATTTTCAGTAGCACACAAAGTTACACACAAAGAAAGCTAAATAAACTTTTTTGCAAAAGTTTCATGATCCAAACCCAGTAAGCCAGTACCACAAGACCCTCTGACTTAATTTATATCTAGTAGAACAATTATATAGCAATGAGGAGCTCTTCCCATTGTCCAAGGTTCAACCTCACAGTCCACTTCAGATTGGTTATTTTGAGAAATACGCAAAAGAAATCCAAAGACAGAAATAGAAGGTGATGACAAAAATTTGTTAAGGACACTGGGGCAATGAGTCTAGGCATGGGAGCAGTCCCTGAGTCAGTTACTGCTTGAACAAACTTAGACTTCTTGACAGAGGGGCAAATGAGAAGTGGGCATACAGTTGCTGAACATATTTGGCAGAAAAGATACGAGTTCTCACATGACATATGTTGTACCATTGGGCTATACATCCAGCCCACATCTTAAGTTACCAGGTATTGCTGGAATCTAGGGAAACCTGACAGTATTAGAAAATTGCCTCAGAAGTCCATGTCCCAGATGCTTTTCGGCAGATGAAGATGAGGGAGGTAGTGTGAAAGGATGGATCTTTTAGCAGCTATCTGCACCTTTCCAAGATACGTAATCAGTACTCTTACGTATCAAACATAAAGTTACTGTTTGTTTTGCAGCAGTACTTTGAAAAGTAACTTTTTTATGTTTACCTTCATGGTTCCTTCCAGATCTTGTCAGCTCTTCAGGAAAATAGATGAAACTAGAAATTGTCGCACAGTGTGGGGTAATCTAGGACTAGAAAAACATATTTAGTATTTTTTGTCCCCATCTTTGAATTTTTAGATATCATATTTTCATGTTTATGTTTGAGTGAATCCAGGAAGCCAGAAAGGAACTAGATAATGTATGTGACCCTCTCTCTCTCTCTCTCTCTCTCTCTCTCTCTCTCTCTCTCTCTCTCTGTCTCTCTCTCTCTCTGTGTGTGTATGTGTGTACATGGGTGCATACCCTGGTGCAGGTCTTAAGAAATGGGGGAGGGGATGAGGTGGGTTAGATATTTATGATATGGAAGTA
The DNA here is from genome assembly GCA_019843965.1 of Rhynchomys soricoides. NCBI lineage: Eukaryota > Metazoa > Chordata > Mammalia > Rodentia > Muridae > Rhynchomys > Rhynchomys soricoides. The sequence goes on along the minus strand of JADRCH010000231.1, from coordinate 973,493 downwards.
CAAGGGGTGAAAACTACAGCTAGATTATTTTAATAGAGATGAAGTGCAAGCAGGAATAGGAGAGAAGCAGAAATGTGAAGAAAGTCAAAGAAAGCTAAGGATGAATGAAAAAGGACAGAGAACCTTACTAATTACATGTTAATTAAAATACTACTTAACAAAGAAAAGAGGTTGAATGGAAGTACCCTCCATAGAGTATATAATAGTGTTCTCTAAAGCCATAGGTTTTCAAACCAATATTCTAGGACCAAGTGTCAGATAGCTTACTATTAGTTGGCATGGATGCCTCCAGAGGTGCCAAAACAATACAGGCTACTATCCAACAGAAGAGATTTTAGGAGCCCATTGATGACAATGTCACATATTTTGGACACAGAAAGCAGAGAAATCAAGCTATCTATTATTTGTTTATGTATCTATTTATGAATTTATTCAGTCATTTGTTTTATTTTTAAGCAGAGCTTGAAGTGAAATTACTATTGTATATTATATTTTTAATAAAAATATGAAAGTAACGTATGATTAAGCATTAATATGTGCCATTATCTTTCTATACACAACATTGCTTTGAAAGAGAGCATCTTCAACTTTTACAATCAGAGCACGGTCAATTCTTCAACTTTTAGTTAAATATTTACTGTCTTTTGTTTTTATTCAGCCTTTTATGTATAATTGATAAATAATTGTTGGGATTCATACCCCAGACAAACTGCTAAGGTTCATATTTTATGTACCATATCAGACCTGGCCTCTTTGTTCTCCCAGCATCCCTCAGTCCCTACCTGTGAAAGGGCATGGCTGGCATACCCCTGCCCTTTGTCCTGAACTTTGTAGCCAAGGGGTTGGGGGTCCCCTCCCCTGGAGGCTCTTCCCTATATAATCCCGACATTTTGGTCTCCCCCTCCTTCTCTCCCCCTCTCTGCATTTTCTTTCTCCCTTCATGCACAGGCTCGTTCTCTTTTTCTTTCCCCCCTCCAATATTTTTCTCTCCCCATGGCAACTTCCCTGGCTTCATTTCCTGGGACCATTGAATCCACCTCAAGAGCAGCTTCCCAATAAAGCTGACTTTATATATTTTAATTTGGCTAGAATTTGTTCATTTCATTGGCAGGGAATAACTTATCAATAACTTATATTTGCAAAAGTGTGATTGCATTTGAAGAGTGTAGATTTTTGATGCTCTTCAATGTTGTTAATATGAAAACAAGATTTCTGAAATAAGAGTTAACACTTTCATTTAATAGTTTTCTTCCTTTTGTAGTTTACTTTTGTTTCATAAAAATGTATATAGCAATTTTAATGTATGCCAATCATACTTATTATTTAAATTTTTATATTCGTAGTTTTAAAAGGTTATGATAAATTTGATAAGCCTGAATTTTTATGTCTCCTAGAGATAGATAATGTTCTATGGCTTGCATTTTTCTCCACATATTTTTGTCTAGTAGAGCCCAAATCTTTTGCAATTTCAATGAAATATTTTATATATTATAAATAGTACAGTGTCATACAGATATATTTTGAGTGTTTAGGGCGGTGGGTATTTCTGCAAAGATCACAGGGAACATAGTGTGGATCTGAGAGAGGCAAGAAGGAAGCCTGGTTAAACAAAATTCAGTAGCAGGTGTTGGTTCAAAGTCTGACACCAGTAGTTTATTTTAGGCATATTTAAGCACAGCATATTTTGAAAAAAGGTTCCTAGTGAAAATGAACTCAATTCCATGTGCACGACAAAGCTGAAGACATGATTACATTGAAACCCTTGTAACGAGCAAGGGCCAACTTTATAAAGATAGATTCTATAGCTGAGAAATCAGTCTCAAGATAAGCAACACTCAGGATAAGAATCTGGTGGGTGGGGATGAGCAGTAGATTGAGATAAACAGACTGAAGGTAAGTGGGAGATGAGTATGATCTGGCCATGAAGATAGCACGGAGGTCACCAGGCTATGAACCAGCTCTACGCCTAGGCTTCTGGACAGAAAACAGGTTATACGTCTCTCTCTCTGGACAAACTACCCTCTGTGTTTAACATTCCTGGTTTCCTTGGTGCTTATAACACAAGGTGATTACTAGGACCTACATCCCTCCTATATAATTTTATTCATTTTCACCTTTAAAATTTACTCATTTAAACTAAAGGAAAAGAAACTACAGGTGATATTTACCTCTGTATTGTAAACCAATGTATTCGACAATAGCTTATAAAATATAAAATATTTCTCCTATATTTAATATTTTTTTCAAAATTTGTTTTAAGCTTTATTATAAACGGTTGCAAATAAAAGAGTATCATACACTGAAATTAACCAGATACAAAATGCAGTAAGCATCTATACAGTTAGAATAGCCAGTGTATTTTCCTAAAACTATATTTCCTGAGAGAATAAAGATGTTCTTAAACTCTCTGGGATAAGGTTGATGTTGGTTTTAGTAATTGCTGTGATACTGCAGTTATTTCTTAAGCAAAAATTTTCAAAAGACTCCAAGTTAATTTTCTTGGTTGTAATTTCAATGTCAATATGTAGTAGCAGCACATACCAATTTATGATAGTAGTTACATCATTAAGAGAAAGTCATTAATGGTGATGGGCTAATACTCACAACTAAGGTTATAAAATCATTTATAATGTTAATGAAAACACTTTACATTAATAAAATCAAAGAACACAGGCATAAAGTCCAGTGGCACAACCCTCAGCCTACAACAGAAAAGGTCTTGAGTCCAATCCATAGTCAGAGAAGGCACTGCCTATGTTTTCTTCTAGCAGTTTTAGTATTTCAAGTTTCAAATTGGAGTATTTGATCCACTTGGATCTAATTGTTGTGAGGGTGATAGAGAATTTCTGAAGGGAATTAATAGAGACATGATGGTGGGTGTAATTTCATTTTTTTACATGTAGATATTCAGTTTTCTCAGCACCATTTGTTTTGAAAACCTTTTCTCTCTTGCCTCTTTGCCAAGTATCAGACAGCTGTGGTTAAAAATACTCATCTTTGGGTCTTCTATTTATTGGTCTACATGTATGTTTTTGTGCCAGTACCATACTGTTTGTATTACTACAGATCTATATTTCTTAAAGTCTGAAATTGCAACCTTCCAGTATTTTAGTTGTTGTTATTCAGGATTGTTTTGTCAATTTCCCTCCTAAGTGTCTACCCTGACTTCTCTCAGTGATGTTGCTTGTTCAGAGAGTTACAAGCTGAAATAAACAGTTTTTAACCCAAGGAAAGTGGTCATGGTGGTTTTTTGCTAATGGTGTTTTTCACATCAATACAAACCAAAATAAAGACATTGTGCTTCCTTTTTAAATGGTATTTCTTTCCTCCTATGTTCTTTTATCTCATTTTCTAGCCTTAACCCACACCTTCAGGGTATGCAGGAAGGCAGTTGTCTTAGTTAGGTTTTGTTTTTGTTTTTTCTTTTTTTTTTAAACTGGTAACTTAGAGTTTTACTTCTGTGAACATACACCATGACCAAGGCAACTCATAAGGACAACAGTTAATTGGGGCTGGCTTACAGATTCAGAAGTTTAGTCCATTATCATCAAGGTGGGAGCATGACAACTTCCAGGCAGGGATGGCACAGGAGGATCTGAGAGTTCTAAATTTTCATCTGAAGGCTGCTAGGAGAAGACTGGTTCCCAAGTGGTTAGAAGGAGGGTCTTATTGCCCACCCCCACAGTAACCCACTTCTTCCAACAAGGCCACATCTAGTGCAACAAGACCACAACTCCTAACAATGCCACTCCCTGGGCCATGCACAGTGGTGGTGGAAGAAGAGCAAAAGGACACAAGCAATATTAAATGGGGAAGGGACTAGCTTGGAAAGGGGTTGAGGAAGACAGGGGAAAAGAAACAACAAAACAGATCTCATGATGAAATAACGGATTTGTATGCTAATGTAAAGAAACAGCGAAAAATAATAATGCTTGTAATTTATTATTAGTTGAAAAGCAAGTCACTAGTTTTAAAATTTTTAAAAGCTATATTTTTCAATAAAGAAAGAACCACCATGAGAACTAAGAAGTTCATCATAAATGAATTGCTTTCACTCCTGATAAGATGTGAATATGTACACGTGTATCTAAATTATGCTAATGTCAGTGTCTAAAAATATGATGAAAACGTTTCTCATTTCCAAATGATTAACATAAATATATGTAAATTTGAAGTACATATATACATCAACTATGTTAAAACATTCATGTATATGTCTCTGTATTTTAATATAATCTTATCTACTGTATATGTAAACAAAATTTATGTTATAAATATATGGCACTTTTATCCCCATTGTACTTAAATTAACATATGAAAATTTATTTATAAGATAGTGCTTAAGTATTCAAAGTTTCTAGTTTTTAAGTCATCAAATAATTTTTAATTTATACTCAACACATAATTACTTTATTAAAGAACCCCAAATACACAAAACACAAGCTGATCAGATAGAACCAGAAAAATCCTGAAAAACTATTAAAGGCCTTCACATTCTCCTCTAGGAATTTCATTCAAAAATAGGCATGCAACAAGCAAAATATCAGCCACGTGGAGCTAGTTGACTTTTATTTTTCCACTTTGATAAGATTCTATTTAAATATTATAATTTTCCTTTATTTGGTGCACGGAATTGAATGTTTTTAATGAGTTTATGCATCTGTAAAAACATAAGCACTATCTCACTTTACAACATTTTCATTATCCCAGAGAGATACCTTACAAACCATTTTTAAGCCAGTTTTCACCCTCAATGCCACTATTCGTGCTCATCTGCAGGTTATCATCAGTTCTCCATGTTTTCCAATTCTGGAACTTTTCATAAAAAGACATATGCAATATGTTGCCTTTGTGACTGGCTTGTTTCACTTAGTGTGGTGTACTGGCTAATTTTATGTCTACTTGACACAAGCTAAAGTCATCAGAAGGGAGAGAACTTCAGTTGAGAAAAATGCCAATCTTAGTTAGGGCTTCCATTGCTGTGAAGAGACATTATAACCAAGGCAACTCTTATAAAGGTAAACATTTTAGTGGGGTTAGCTTAGAGTTTTAGAGGTTCAGTCCATTATTATCATGGCAGGAAGCTTGGCAACATCCAGGCAGGCATAGTACTGTAGGAGCTGAGAGTTCTACATCTTGTTTTGAAAGGCAAGCAGAAGAAGGCTGGCTCCCATGTGGCTAGGAGAGGGTCTCAAAGCCCACCCCTATAGTGACACACTTCCTCCAATAAGATTACACCTCCTAGTAGTGTCATTTCTTAAACCAAGCATATTCAAAAACCACCACAATGCCTCCAAAAGGTCTGGCTATAGGCAAGACTATATTGGGTTTTCTTACTTAGTGATTACTATGAGATGACACAACCCATTATGGGTGGTACCATTCCTGGGATGGTAATCTTGGCTTCTATAAGAAAGCAAGGTAAGCAAGCCTTGAGGAGCAAGCCAGTAATTAGCTCCAGACTCCAGATTCTTATCCTGCTTGAGTTCATGCCATCACTACTTTTGATAATGAATTATTATATGGAACTGTGAAAGAAATGATCCCTTTCTTCCCCAGGTTATTTTGGTCATGGTGCCTCATCACAGTAATGGTAACCCTCACTAAGACAAGTGGTATTATGCTGTTGCATGTAGGCATTTGTATGCCCATTAAATTAATAATATTTCAGTCTGTTTCAAGCTATTGGTTTAAAGCTACTATGAGCTTTGTATGTATTTTATTTGAAACATCATTTTTATTTCTTGACTTTTATCAAACTTTTGGGGTCCAGTTGACCCACAAACCAGAGGCACATTGATCTCAGTCAGAAAGAGATAGTTTATTGAATATTAGCCCAAGGACTGATAAAATCAGGGATGCAGACCAGACTTGAGAGCTGAGACTACGACCCTGAACCAGAATCCTACAGAGCTTTTAAGCCTGAAATCCACAAACCTCTGGGCCAAGTTATTCCACCAATCAGGATTTAGAGATGTAGACTTCCTTAAGAATATGTCTTTGCTGTACATTTATTCTGTTCCTGTGCATTGGGTTATTCATCTGTGGCAGGACAACTTGACTTCCCTAGCAGTCATATCTTAACTTGCCAATCAGGATGTCAGTTGCTCCTTCCAAGTAGGATGTCAATTCCCAGGCAATTGGTCCCAGGTCTCAGGTCCAAGCTTATTGTGGTGAACTACACAAAACAGTTCTAACTGGCCTCTATTGTGATTGATTTCCAAGAACATCAAAGCATAGAACATAACAGAATTTTGGTTAATGGTTGAGTCAGGCATGAAGTTTCTAGTAGCAGATACATGAGACAAGTTTCTTTATAACATTAATCACAGCATAAAATGGCTGACTAGCCAGGCAGCAGTTACCTAGGCTTTAATAAAACATATACCTCTGCTGTATATTCCATGGGCCTCATACCAGCTAGTGTATGCTGCCTGGTTGGTGGCTCAGTGTCTCCGGAGACTTGAGACCCTAGGAGGTGGGGAAGCCTGGCAGGGATGGGCTGGGGAGAGGGGAGCATCCTCTTGGAGACAGTGGGGGAGAGGAATGGGATCAGGACCTGTTGGAGGGTGGACCAGGAGGGGGATAATGACTGTACAGTTAAAAAATAAACGTAATGAAAATAAATAAATAAATAAACAAATAAAACATATACCAAGAAATTAGAGATTCCTTGTTTTATTTTGTTTTGTTTTGTTGAATTTGTATCATACATATATTTTTCCACTTTGATAAGATTCCATTTAAATATTATAATTTTCATTTACTTGGTGTACAAAATTGAATGTTTAATCTTGAATGGTTTAATTTGAAAATTTGTCATAAGGTATCTGGATATATCTTCAATAGATGGAACATTCTAGAATGTACTATCTGACCCAAACAAAGCTATATTAAATATATATTCTAATTTTTCATGTTCATTATGTTTAATTATTTTTTAGAAATCTTTGGAGTATGTATTTCTCTTCCTTTTGCCGTATACATTTACTGTTTTTTTATTTCATAGTCCAGATATTATAACTTGTCTTTCATTTATATATTTCTATTCACTATTATTCTCTCCAAAAAGATTTAGATTCTGATAAGGAACCTTTGTGAATAATTGTTCAAAATAATATCTTCCTCCTTCCACCTCTCTCTCCCTCTTTATATTTTTATTGTTTGAATGTATATACACTTTATTAATCTCTTAAAATTTGAAACTATGCTTGTTTCTAATCTCTCTCATCTACATGTTTGGCCTCAAAACAAATTCCTTACTTTAAACTTTAGTTTATTTGAAAATGTATTTATTATAGTGAAATTTCCTGTATATGAATGCAAGTAGTTTTACATTTTTGCTGGAGCAAACCTTTGCTAGATATCAAAAAGATGTTTTTTGAGTTGGCTTTTGGTATACTACTTTTACTTATACAGTTATTATGTTTAATTGTCATTCATGCATTATCACATAGGAGGTGTGCCCACACATGTACTTCATGGACCCAGTGACCTCACTGAAGTTTCTGTTGATGTGTATGGTTTTTACATCTCTGTGCTGTTTTATATATAGGCATATATATGCTTAGTTATTTCTCTTAAACATGTGCCTCTCATTTCTGTTTTCTGTTATAGTATATTGTCATCTTATTGAGTTACCTAGTGTCTCCAATGCCATAGTGAACTGATGCAGAACATGAATCTTCCCTCTCTTTTGCTTTGTTTTCTTCTACTAAGGAACAAGAAATGGAGTTTCTCTACCGACTGAAGTAATGGCTTGAGTTCAAACCAACCAACCTATGTCTTTGCCTCCTAAGGTCTTTAAACAGAGAGTAACATGAATCATGGAAATTATTTAAGACAGTCAGACAGAGCTAATGGGACATGGTGATAGAGATGTACACCGGGACCCAGACCTGAAAGTAATTGGCAGTGAGTAAAATGAGATTTCATCATTATCTTCTGAAAGTGGTGGGTGAATAAAATGTCTGTAATCAGATGAGGAGAGTGGTAAATGCTTTGCTTTGAAAAGCTCATCATACATGTAGCAGAAATGAAAGGGAAAGACAAATGATGCACAGGTTAGTTGTGACCAGCAGGAGGATGAACAAAGTTTGTTCTTACCAAAGAGCATGAATGGAATAAAATACTTCTAGTTCTATAGCATTTAATTCCATCACATTAAGGGAAAAAAATAATGAGAGAAGGCAATTCACAGTGAGACCTTCATAATGAGTTAAAATTCAAAGCAGGACTACTGTTATTCTTGCATATTTAATACACCAAAAATAAACTACATTTCTGATTACACAAGCGATAATATTGTTAAAACAGAAGGATCCACAAACTACATTCATCAATTTTATTTTCAACTTTAATTTTCTCACATATTTCTAGTCAGAACATATATTCTGATCTTGGGAATAATATGTGAAAATAGCCTGCATGGAGCCAAATATGAATTGTGTTTCACAACTTTTGAAACAGTCCCTTTTATTTTTTATTATATTTTATTTTCGCGAGCATGTGTGTGTGTGTGTGTGTGTGTGTGTGTGTGTGTGTGTATGGTAGATTTAAGTATGCCTGGAGGCCAGAAGCTTCAGATGCTCAACATCTGGAGTTACATTCAATTGTGAGCCAATTGACAAAGGTTCTGGCAACTGGACTAGAATCTTCTAAAAGAGGGATAAGTGCTTTTAACTGCTCAACTATCTCCAGACTCCAGTCTAATCTTTATCCTTTTCCTGTTGCACCTCCTCTCCCCCCACTCCTCCTCCTTTCTCCTTTCTCTCCTCTCTTCCCTCTCCTCCATCTCATCCCCTCCTCTTCTAGTAACAGAACACTGCAATTCTCTTCTCAAAGCTCATACAAGTCTTCAAGTTTGAGAGTTTCTCTGCAGACATATCTCCACCTTTTTCAAGACCTGACTGATAGGGATTGTGGACTATGGGATTACAAGTTCTTTCCTTCCAGTATGATAGTGAATCCTAATCTCCATGCCTTCATCTTCACTGAAGACTGTGACAGATCTTGAATACTCAGAAAGCCACTCACCTTGAATTCCATTCCTTGTCTACAACCATGGCTGCTTCGCTTGCAGTAACAGCAGTTTCCTTTTGCACTGACTAACCCACTGATTTTATTTCATGCTTTGTACTAAGTTTATACATGGGATCCTTAAGAGATTAAGCAGAATGAACAATCATACTATTTTACCCAGAAGTCTTAAGTACTCATACTCCCCAAAAGAAGCCGGTTCACCTGTGTCTCTGGTAGGCATTGGCTCACCTGTGTCTCTGGTAGGCATTGGTTCACCTGTGTCTCTGGTAGGCACTGGTTCACCTGTGTCTCTGG
>JADRCH010000231.1:944846-964147 GCA_019843965.1 Rhynchomys soricoides | reverse complement strand
CCTGTGTCTCTGGTAGGCATTGGTTCACCTGTGTCTCTGGTAGGCATAATGCCATGGCTATTTTTTCAAGCAGAATATGTTTCATTTCAGATGACTGACAGCTAGTGACAATCGCAGGTGGGCAGCCATGCACAGAGTTCAATTCCAGTATGAGTTCCTAAGGCTTCTGAAAACATTCCCATGATTGGCATATGACCCCCGTGACTTCCCATTGGCCTTTTCTACATCTTATCTGATGGGATAAATTAGATCACAATCCATCTTAAAGGCCAGTATGGTAATTTAAACTTTCAAATATCTATAGAAAGAAAATGATGACTTTAGCTTAAAGTAAGTGATGGATCAAGAATTTAACTACTTTATTGAATAAGTGTTCCCATTACTCTCAAGGATAGACTAAAAATGAAATCCCCTTTCTTTATGTAGTACAATAGCTTTCTCGACTTTTTAGTAGAGAATTAACAAGATTTATCTACAAACAAATCTACAGTTTAGGTTTTAATGGAAAAATTTTAAATATATTATAAATTTCTCCAAGACTTTCCATTCTCTTCAGAGGAAATAGTTATTCCGTGGCTTGAAATTATCACATTTTATAAATGTACTGTAGACCCATGTGTTTTCTTTTAAATGTTAATTTGAGGGTTCATGCACATATGCTTCATAACACACAGGAGAAAATTATCATATCATATGACAAACTTTAAGAGAAAAATTAATTCCAGTTACTAGACTCATTTTTTATGGTCAAATTAACAGTTGGAAAACAGTTTTTTATTATAGAAAGCTTAAATGGAAAGCCACAAGAAAATTTAAATATTAGAGTCTTTCAACTTAACTTTGTTTTTCAAGATTGGAAGTTAAACTTGAGGCTTTGCACATGATAAACAATAAGTACTCTGTGATTAGCCTACATTTTTGGAGATGGCCCATCTCATTTTGAAGTTGAGAATGACTTGGAATCTCCTTTGCAGCCTAGGTTGGATTTGAACTCCTGATGCTCCTTCATCAGTCCCTTGAACATACATATTTCAGATACTTATCTTTATGTTCACCCTAACCATTTCATTACACACTTTTGTAGTCCTCGTGGAATAGATTCAGTGTGCCTAAATTTGGCCACTTTAAAATCATAACCCAAGATACTTATGACCTAAAAAATATGGTTTAACAATGTATACAGAACAACATATTTACTTTTAACATTAATCACACCTCTCTGGTGTATCCTTTCTTCTGTTCTTTCATATGTAATTTATCCATATCACAAGAGAATGTGTTTAAGAATTCAATCCAAAGGTTTTTTGGTTGGTTGGTTGGTTTTCTTTTGTATTTGGGGGTTTGTTTTTGGTTTTGTGGGTATGGAGTGGGTTGGGGTAGGGTACAGAAAGTATAAGGAATACCACCTCTCAGAAACTCTCCAACTCTCTTATGAGGCTCCAGACACAGAAGAGATACAATGACTCCTCCATCAAAAAACTCACAGGAATAGTATGTGGAGCTAGACACTCAATCTAGTCACTGTGAATCTCATTTGGCTTGGGTTATTCAGGAGGAGAAAGACATTAAAATCTCCCCATGGGTGAAAAAGGTATTAAACTTGAATTTGTGGAGAGCTTTGCTGCCTAATGAAAAACATCTGGCTATTTGGAAGCAGACAGATGCTCAAATAAATTTTTCATTGTTCATTAAAAAAATGCTTACCACTTTGCTTGACTCTCTGTATATATTCCCAGAAAATATAAAATGTTTTATTCATTCATGTGTTTGAGTCACATGTGTAGCTAAGGATCAGCAGATGCATAAGGTCATTCTGTTACTATGGTTTATTGCAATTGTAATTAACAAATCATGCATGTAAGGATTTTGGTAGGGTACTTACTGCCTTTGCCTTGCATTAGATTTGATTGTCAGAGAAAACCCAAAGGGCCCCTTTAACTTCTCAAACACAGAGAACTAAAAGAAGTTCTTTTAAAAATGAGGATTAGGTAAAGCCAGGAAACTAGAAAGTGGTCTTTTTTGGAAAGGACACACAAAGTTAAACAAGACAGCAGATTGAAGGTAAAAAGAAAATAGAGACATAAAATATCGTGGTGGTAAGAGAGGTCTCTAAGAGTTGGAGGGGAAGGCAAACCTAAAGCCAAGTTATAGAAAACCATATAGAGGTAAATGATCTCATAAAGCAATTTTAAAAACAAGGATAATTAGCAGTGATTAAGCTGGGTGTGGTGGCACAAGCAGAGGAAGTTGGATCACTGAGTTCAAAGCCAACCTGCTCTACAGAGCATGTTCCAGGATAGCAAGGGTTACACAGAGAAACCCTGTCTCAAAATAAAACAAAAAAGTAAACAGTAGGAGACATATAAAATGTAAACAGTAGGAGACATATAAAATGAAAGAAGGAAAAATATTTGGGGCTAAAAGATTAAACTGAAGTAGCAGCAGGAAGTTGTGAGAGAGACAAGGATAGTAGAATGGTTAACTAAAAGTAAGAATGTAAGAAACAATTATTGAAATTTAACAGTTGGTATCTAATTTCAAATACAGTGTAAAGGATTTTGAAAGGATTTGCCCTGCAGAGATGGGCAATGTTATTTCCAGAAGATATGGCTTATTAAATAAAAACCCCATAGGATGGCATGGAATACCTTCCTATGAGTCTTTGATCAAGGAGACCCCAAAGGTTTCAAAACTAACACAGCCTATTGGCTTTCCCTCAGTTACCCATAAAACCTACATGGTAAGATCCTATTGACTAAAAGCACCATATGTTTTAGTTATAAGACTCATCTATACATGTACATATGGGCAGTATTAAAGGAACTTGGTGGATTCTAAATATAGATATGAAGTTGGGAGGGGATCATGTTGGGGATGATATGGAAGGAATTGGGAGGCAAGGCAGGGGTAGATAAAATCGTATTTCATTGTATGCATGTAGGAAATTCTCAAGAAAAAGAATAAGTTAAAAATACATTTTATATTTCCTTTCAATGATTTTTAAACTCACATATTAAAGGAGGCAGATGGAAATGACAATGGCTAGCATACAAAGGGATTTAAAATGTAGATGGGTGAAGAGATAGACAAAATGAACATGGTGCTAAACAGAAACAATAGAGATACTTCATTCGTGATGCTTAGGAATCTACAATAAAGATTTCTAGGTATTTACCAGTTTATTTCAAAAGCTTTTACTTTAAATTGAATTAGTTAAAGAATCATAACTCTATTTAGATGTTCAACCAATATAATGTGTTACAAAATTAGGAACCATGATGAAAATTAGATATTTATGCAGCCTTGAGCAATCTCTGAACATATTTTGTTTTTGTTAAACAACGTTTCACTGTGCTAACTTCAAAAACTCAGAATTTGAAGTATCTTGTGAAGTAACATATTTCCTTAAATCACTGCATCTCCTCCACAGTTCATTGGATAATGTATTTGTTTTATGGCCATTCAGAATTGAATGTCCTTGCTCATGTTGTATTTCTGTCTCTTTGGGACATGATTCACGTGTCATGAATATCATCTTTCCCCCAGTCATACTGCTGTGGAGCTTACTCAGGTCAGATATAACCGTTACCCCATGAGACCATTGGCAGCTACTCCCAGTTCCCTCCCTCTAGCTGTTACCAGTGGCTAACCTAATTCTATCTGTACAAATTGTATATTATAAACAACCTATAAATACAACTGTGGCATCTTCTCATCTGCTTCTGACTCCATCAGTTACATGAATTGTCAAAGTGTTTACATTGAAAAAGTGCCAATATGTTATGCTTTTCATGTATCTGAATGACATTCCATACTTCACATTCTGTGACTCATACATCTGCTAATGACCATTTTGGTTGGTTATATTTATTTATTATTATAAGTAATAAGCTGATATGAAATATTAGGTTCCAAATAACTGTGTACATGTGATTTTTTTTATTTCCCTTGATTTATTCTAATCTTCCAAATGGAATTGACGTATACTAATAAAATTATGTTTTGTGTGAGAAATTATTTTTGCCCAATTGAATGGCCATTGAAACCTTAAAATAAGTGTACATGTATTAATATATTTGCATGTATGTATAGTGCTTATTTTCTGTAAACTCTCAATTATATTCCATTGATCCTATGTGTTTGTTCTTGTTTTGTGATCCTATGTGTTTGTATTATATGATAATCCCTTAGAAATCTATTTGTTTTTTAAGACAGAGAAAGGGTCTATCCAGATGGGAGGGGAAGTGGGAGAAATTGGGAGGGGCAGAGGAGAAGAAACCACAATAAGGACACAGTATGTATGAAAAGATATCTATTTTAAACAAAAGAAAAAATAAAACAATAAATAAAATACTAGATCACATTCTTTCTTTTCCCTCGACACCTTTCATCATGTCTCCCCAATTTAATCCATATATATATACAAGGACTGAACCCCTGAACACTTTGATACTGGATAACCAATTAGGAGGTTTATTCCTGGAGAAGTTATTAATTCATTATAACTATTTATAACTATTCACACTCAACTTCTACATTTTTAAAAAGAAATTGTGAAAGACTTGTGTCTTGTGTCTTTAAAGTTGTGTGAAGTTTCTTAGGCAGTTAGCTTTTCTTTCTGGGATCATTTTATATTTCCATGTCTTGGGGTTCTATCATCCTTTGTTTCTTCTAGAACAGTGTTCATTGTTTGTGTAGCTCTACTAATGTGTGCATTTCATTGAGTTAGCTAATGTATATACTGGCCTATAGTTTTCTACTATTCCTTTTAAATCCTTTACTTTTATAACATTGCTTGCAATGTTTCTCATCCACTTACTATTTTAGTACTCCATCTTTACTTGTTTTAGTAACTTTAGGTAAACGCTTTCCCATCTAAAGTGATCTTTTTAATGAGCATGATTATCATGATTTTAGCTTTTACTATTTTCTACTGTGCCTATTGCTATTATATTTCTTTAATTCGTATTGTCTTGGTTAGTTCATCTTTTCCTACTTCCTGGAGATATATAATATTTTTGGGCATAGCACATATTTATATCTATTACATGATACTGTGAATAATCATGAGTCTCTTGATTTTATCTAATTGTAACTTAATACCCATTGATTATATTTTCCCCATATCACTTGGTATATTAAATTCTCTATAGTCTCTTCTGAACCACATCCACTTTCTATATATGAGTAATACTGTGAGGTGTTTGTCTTTTACATTTATCAAAGGACACACATAATGTATACTGCTGTATGTTTTAGGAATCGTGGGTTGCCAGTCATTCTCAGCACTGAACTTTCCCTTACCCAGATGTGACTGCTGAACACAGTTCTCCCTATGCATAGGAAACATAGTGCTTTGGGACTTTATTTTAGATTATGATAAAATGCACCTAAGAATTTTGCCAAAGTGAGTACCAGTAAATGTACAATTGAGAAGTATTAAATGCATAATTGATCTTGGGGGCAGCAGCTCTTATTTCCTCTAAAGTTCTGAATTAATATTCACACTAAACAGTTCACCATCTCTTCTTCCCACCATCTCTTGCCACTTCTATGCTGCTTATATTTATAAATTTTATGACTTTAGTTATGGCCTATGCACAGAATAATTAATCACCCATTGTTTGTCCTTTTGCAGCTGTCTCTGTAAAAATTGTATTTATTTTCTGGTATATGGTGTGGGAACACAGGTGTGGAGGTCAAAGGACAATTTCTGAGAGCCAATTCTCTCCTTCCTTCATGCCTTCTGGTAATCAAATTTAGGTGAACAGATTTGTAGGGCAAGTACTCTTGTGGACCTGTAGACCAGAGGCTTTCCATGGAGATCTCTGGCCAGGCAAGGTGGGAAGGTTCAAGCAAAGGGGAAAGGGCACTAGCAGAGAGGGGTAACTGGTGGGAGGCTCACTAGCCAGGAGGGTGTGCAAAGGAGATTCTGGTAGCATTTCGGAAGAGAAGTTCTCTCCCCTGGTGGTGGTGGTGTTACAGCTTTTATGACAGAAGCTCTCAGATGGCAAAGTAATTCTCACACACACCTTTATTCCTTCTGGATAGGATCTTTATATACAGTTTTGGGGTGGATTGGGGTCTGACAGTAGGTGATTCCTATTGGCTTGGTCTGAGAGGTTAGGGATGCCTTATCTACATGTGTAAGGACTTGGAGTGTTGCCTCTATGTGACTGATGGCCACGAATCTCTCTATAGGGGAATGTCGGGGTGCGGGGATTGTGGCTACATGACAGGGGCCTGGTGCCAGGAGCAGGCAAAGCTCCTACAGTCGCTTCAAGGTCTGAGAGGCTTCTAGAATTAGCTCAACCTTACCAGGCTTTCTCTCAGGACCCACTGCCCCACATCCTCTGACAGCTGGATCATCTTTGCTGGCTAGGGACTTCTTTAATATTTATCTATGTGGTAACATGCCAGGTTTACTCCATAGGAGCAAATAATATTCCTTTCTATATGCATTTCATGTTTCTTTCATCCATTCATTTGTTCACAGATACTAGGATTACACCCATGTTTTTGCTTTTGTACATAAGGCTGCCATAGAAATTGGTGTATATGTGTTGTTTTCAGACCTTGATTTCAATTAATTTGTGTATATAGCTAGAATAACTGCTAGGTCATATGTCAGTTTTATTTTTAAAATTCTGTTACATTTTCATTGTGTGTAGGCAGAGGTCAAGAGTTAGTTCTCTCCTTCCATTATATCAAGTCTGCAAATAAAATACAGAATGTCACTTGTGGTACCAGGGGCCTTTATCCATAAAGGCAGGAGCCTTTATGGGAGCTGAGCCATCTATCCAGCTCTGATTTTTTTTTCTTCAGCATCTAACACTGTATTCAGCATACCATCATGAACAGCTAGATCATTTTACAATCTTACTACAGTGTCAAAAGGGTTCCAGTTGTGTTTTAAAATGTATATAATTGAAAATTGAACCATCTACATGAAAATGAAGAACTGTCTGACTCATTTCACTAAGCATAATCATTTCTAGATCCTTTCAGGTTGATGCAAAAGTTATGAGATATATATATATATAGATATAGATATATAGATATATAGATATATAGATATGAATGATCTTTTAGGAATCCTATGTAAAATGTAAACCATAAACTCATAAATGATCTTACAACTGAAGCAGCAGCTGTGTTAGAGCTATTCCGTGGATATACCTAAGAAATATAATTTTAAGGAACAAATTTAATATGAGTTAATATTTTAAAATTTAGTTTAGGAATTCAGGGTTTTGTGTATCAGGGATATCATTAATGTTTGTTGTTGTTGTTGTTGTTGCTGTTGTTGTTGTTGTTGTTTTGTGCCCTTAAAGTTCTGGTTCTGAATAACACTACATAATTAGTTAATTTTGTCATACCGTAAAACACCCTCAATAGTATCAGAATAACAGAACTTTAGCGAGATCATGAGCAATCATCATTGCTAATAGATTTAGACTTTTCCAGTTCTTTCATTATCTTCATTATAATGAAATATATAGGGCTGCATTAGTTCTATATCTCAGTTAGGGATTCTGTTGCTGCAATGAATTATCATGACCAAAAGCAAGTTGGGGAGAAAGAGGTTTATTTGCTTACACTTCCATTCTTTGGAGGAAGTCAGGATAGGAACTTAAACAGGACAGGAAGCTGGTTCCGAACTGATTGCACAGACCATGGAGGAGTGCTGCTAACAAACTGTTTTACTCTTGATTGCTTGTTTAGCCTTCCTTTCCACAGAACCAAGGACCTCCAATGCAGGGGACACACACTACAGGCAATGGGTGGGACCATCTCCCTTCAATCGCTAATTAAGAAAATGCCATACACCAGAGTTTATGAAGGCATTTTCTTAATTGGGGCTGCCTCCTTTCAGATAACTCCAGCTTGTGTCAAGTTCATATAAAACTAGCCAGCATTACCTGTATGGCTAATTGGAATTTACAGTAATATCTAATGCCTCTCTATTAATTAGGTAACAGGAGGATCTTTCGTTTTTACCTTAATTGTGTGTTAGGGAGGACTTTATAAATTCCATTATGTTTGGCCATTAATAAAATAATTATCTGTTTCCCAAATGTATCTCCTGTTTTCATATTTATTATATAAGTTTTAATTTCTACCTGCTATTACTACAGATGGTCCTCAATGTTTTTGCAAAGAAACATTCTAATTGCTTGGTTACTTATTAAGTACATATTGATATTAGAAATGTTAAGATCAATTTGTGAAGAGGAAAATATAAGGAGAGGTGAGCCATTTATCTGACATATGAGTGGGAAATATTTGGGTGTTTTTGCCTACCATTTAATTTGAATCCCTGTAGCAACTTTGTAAGACATTTAGTTTGCATGACAGATCCTTTATGGATATAAAGGATCAAGTAAATTAAATCATCCTAAAATCTCAAGTAAACTAAGAAAGTAAAAGACATATTTAAATGTGGATACAACCTCAGTCATGCTTTCTGTATTGTGTGGTCACCTAACATGAAGAAATATGTTGTATAATTTATTATAGAATCACTTTCACATAATACGGAGAGTAACGTTTTCTATGTTTTACCACCGAAATGTTGACTCTAAGTCTCAATCTTCCTTCAGTGTTAACATATCACAAGCCATACTTGACCAGTCCATGGATCCAGATTTTACTGTATCCTGCATTTCTCTAATACATACAGGCATTAGACATATCCAAAGTTTAGTGAGTACTGTGTGGTTATGCTGGTATTTCCATTAAACACCAGTTGAGGTTTGATTAGGACATACATACAGTACTTTTATATTATTGGAAAGCCATAATTACATCTATTTCATAATTAGTTCAGTGAGTTTCCTGCTGATATGCACCCCTGCATCCATATGAATGTGTGTAGCCACTTCTACTTCTCATAGCTAGTAAACAGTAAACACTATCCCCTCTGTATTTGCCACTACAGACTCTTGCATATTATTTATATACTTACAAACTTGAGGAGAAAGAAACCCAATGACAGTGGTATTTGATAAAAGGCAAATCCTTAATTGCAAAAAAGAAATTACAAAAAGAGGAGAGAACAGGTTTCCCTGAGGGTGTGATTAGTAATTCATAGCTGCTAGGAGCGAAAAAGTCATTTTGTCTATTAGGGTCACCAGCAAGTTCAACCTCACTGTAGTGAATGGTCCCCACACCTAAGAGTATATAGATAACTCAAACTGGGCTCAAGGTGTTTGTTTTGGTTTGGTTTGCTTTGCTTTGCTTTGCTTTGCATTGCTTTGCTTTGCTTTGCTTTGTTTTCAAGAGGACACAAAGTTGAGTGTGTAAGGAAGAGACTTAGGGCTACACAGAGTTGTGGGCGTGTATCAAACTACAGTATATAAGATTCTCAATTATTTGTGTGTGTGTGTGTGTGTGTGTGTGTGTGTGTGTGTGTGTGTATACAAGTGTGGGTACTCTTAAAACACAGAGATATCTGATCCCCATGGTGATAAATGACATATGGTGGTGAGACACCCAGTGTGTTTGTGGGTAGTCTGGAAAAGCAGTTATCACTTAAACACTAAGCCATATCTCCAGTCCTAATGTGGGAATGCTTAGTTTAATTGATTTTAAGTCTGTTTTCTTTTTCCATTTTAGCGCTAAAATAATATAAAATACTGAAAAGCCAGCAGATGACCAAGCATGTTATGTAATTGTTAGGGATTTCTCATCTTACTAGTTTATGCAGAATGTAGGTTTAACAAATGAAATCACAGATAATTTTAAGGATGGTTAAATTTTATATATGTACATAAGTTTCTTTAAAACTAGTATATCCAGGTTAATAAAAGATGCAGTTATGAAGATGAAGGGAAAATCTAGACATTAAACCTTGCTAACATTAAAACTAAAATAAAATATAGAGTCTTTGTTGTCTTCAAATTACTACATTCAGTTGAAGAAGTAAAAGCAAAGGGATATAAAACACATTTAGAATTCTAAATTTTTTTAAAAGCACACTGAGGAGCAATCCCACTAAGGTAGCTCACACCCCAAAACTTTTAAAAGTACACCCTAATAATAACTGGAGAAAAGAAAATAATTACAATGTGCCTTTGAAGTTAGATAGGACTGTTTGCTTACTGTACTAATGCTAAGTTGTAATGCAGTGCTGCTCCAAGGCACAGAGATCTCCTATGTTGCCTGAGAGACAGTGGTTGCCATGTTGAAAATAACAGCCTGACCAGTACACATCTGAAAGAAGCTTGCTCATCTTCAATGGCTGCTTCTTTTTTCTTCAAAATGCTTTTGTAATGAAGCATTTTAATTACATGCATAAATACACGAGCAAATGTACTAGCAGTGATTTAAACTTCTATTTAGAATAGAACAAGAAAGACTGAATTTTTGCAATTATAAATTCTGCTCATGCAGTTAGGAAAATGGAAAGGAAGTCATGGCGTCTCTAAGATATGATTTTGTCTTTTCTTACGTAGTCTTTTCATCTTGGAAAAAAAGATTTTTTTTTCAATAACACAAATAATGGTAATATTTAATCTTCTTTTAAAGTGTTCTTTTTTGATACTTTATTTACATTTCAAATGTTTTCCCTTTTCCAGGTCTCCCCTTTGGAAACCCTCTATCCCATTCCCCCTCCCCTGCCTCTATGAGAGTATTCCCCCACCCACCCACCCACTTCTGTCTTACATCCCTGGCATTCCCTATATTAGACCCAAGGGCCTCTCCTCCCACTGATGACCAACAAGGCCCTCCTCTGCCACATATGTGGCCAGTACCATGGGTCTCTCCATGTATATTCTTTGGTTGGTAGTCCAGTCTCCGGGATTATTGGGGGTTCTGGCCAGTTGATACTGTTTCTTTCTCCATGAGGCTGCAAACTCCCTCAGATCCATCAGTCCTTTCTCCAACTCCTCCACTCAGTCCAACAGTTTCTGTGAAGTGAATCTTGGGTATTCCAAACTTTTGGGCATTCCAAACTTTTGGGCTAATATCCACTTATCAGTGAGTACATACTGTGTTTGTTCTTTTGTGACTGAGTTACCTCATTCAGGATAATATTTTCAAGTTCCATCCATTTGCCTAAGAATCTCATGAAGGTGTTTTTAATAGCTGAGTAGTATTCCATTGTTTAAATGTACCACATTTTCTGTATCCATTCCTCTGTTGAGAGACATCTGGGTTGTTTCCAGCTTCTGGCTATTATAAATATGACTGTTATGAACATAGTGGAGCATGTGTCCTTATTACATGTTGGAGCATCTTCTGGGTATATGCACAGGAGTGGTATAGCTGGGTCCTCAGGTACTATTATGTCCAATTTTTTTGAGGGCCCACCAAACTGATTTCCAGAGTGGTTCTACCAGCTTACAATCCCACCAGCCATGGAGAAGTATTCCTCTTTCTCCACATCCTCGCCAACATCTGCAATCACCTGAGTTTTTGATCTTAGCCATTCTGACTGATGTGAGGTGGAATTTCAGAGTTGTTTTGATTTTCATTGCCCTGATAACTAAAGGTGTTGAACATTTCTTTAGGTGCTTCTCAGCCCTAAGAGTTTCCTCAGTTGAGAATTCTCTGTTTCGCTCTGTTCCCCATTTTTTGTTAGGGTTATTTGGATCTCTGGAGTCTAACTTCTTGATTTCTTTGTATATATTAGATATTAGCCCTCTATCAGACATAGGATTGGTAAAGATGTTTTCCCAATATGTTGGTTGCCATTTTGTCCTATTGACAGTGTCTTTTGCCTTACAGAAGCTTTGCAATTTTATGAGGTCCTGAGGCAGAGATATATTGTTTCTTAAAACATTCCTTCTTAATGTGTAACATTGGAGCCAACAAAGTGATATTTGAGCTAAGTAAGTGGACATCAGACTCAAGAGGACCAATGGTATTGTGGTGATCAAATCGGTGGCCTTCCCAGTACAAATATATGAAATCACATGTGATAGCTGTTTTTTACATCAACTTCACACAAGCTAGAGTCATCTGAGAGGACAGAACATCAATTGAGATAATATCCTTATACAATGGTTGTATGTAAGCCTGCTGAAAGTTTCTTAATTAATAATTTATGTCAATGGACCCCTGTGTGGTGCCACTTTGGGCCTAGTGGCCCTGGGTTCTCTAAGAATGAAGGTTAAGCAAGCAATGAAGAGCAAGCCAGTTGATGATGCTTATGTACAAGATTTGGGGTTCTTCAGAAAATGGAGCATTGTTGGAGGAAGTGGTCATGGGGAAGGGAGTATAGAGTGTTATTGGAAATATAAACCTTTTATTAACATCACAGGCTGCATTTTTTAACATGCTACTGAAATTTTTCGTGCTATTAATGTAAATATGTGTTGGATGTTATTCAAAGAAAATGCCAAAGTTAGAAGTGGGAGGGAACCTCCGTGAAAGTCTGATCATACATAATTTGGGAGATTCATATGCATTACATATTCTGGGGTTGTGGGGGCATTTTTCCTGCTTCGATTGATGAATGTATGTTATTGTGCCAAGTATATTTTATTAGTGTATATGATATTAGTTCTTCAACCAAATTAAATTTAATATTTTTCTTCTACATGTGTGCATGTTCATGTGCATGTGAATGCATGGGTGTCCATGAGCATGTGTGTAAGTTCATTTGGTGTCCAGATGACAACCTTGGGTGTCATTCTCTGGTGTTAACCATCTTGCTGTTTTTTTTTTTTTTTTTAAATTTTAAGATAGGATCTCTCATTAGTGTAGAACTTGCCTATAGTTTAGACTGGTTGGCCAGTGAGTCTTAAATATCCTCCTATTCTATCACTCAGAAGTGGTGAATTGCAAACATTTGCTATCATTTCTAGATTGTTTTGTTTGTTAAACATAGAGTCTTCTTGAATAGAAAGAAATGACTTTGCTGTGTGATAAACAATGGAATGACTGCCTGGACTGTTATACCTATCAGAGGGTCTCGTCAGTACTTTTGACACAATATAAACATCACTACACATTTTAGAAAAACTTACAAAGGACCAAGTAATTAATATTTACCATGCCAGATTCTTCTAGGATGCTATTCTGGTAAATGTGGACTATTGTGTCATTTGCTTTTCTGTTGACCAAATATCTGACAAGAAGAAACTAAAGGAAAAATGGTTATTGTTTTCTTACCATTTGAGCTGATAGAGTGTATCATGGTGGGAAAATGTGCTAGAAGGAGCAGAAGGCCCTAGACACACTGCACACAAAGTGAGGAAGTAGAAGGTACATAGAAAATGGTTCTGCACTGTAGAGAGCATCTCTTGTGTACTGTATGGATGCAACACCTGTCAATTAAAGCTAATTGGCCTGTAACCAAGGCAGGAAACAGAAGCAGGGACATCTGAATAGGCAGAGAGATTTCTGAGATAGAGCTGGGTGAGGGAAGATTGGGTTCCCCAGGAACAGTAAGAAAGATAAGCATGGAACCGGAGCAGAGTTAACCTGCCAAGTTTAACAACTTACATTAGAAAAAATGGAGGAGGAGATATTTGGATAATGATCCAAATATTATGGCCTTGGTATATGTCAGTATAATTTGAGTCACAGCGTCATTATTCTGGAAACATGGGGCCAGCAGGAACAGCCTGTAACACTGCACACACATACCCTTCCTCTCTGAGCCACTTCCTCCAACAAGACTCCATTTTCAAAAGATCCTCAAACCCTCAATATCAGCATCATAGGTTGGGACTTAAGTATTCTAACAATGAGTTTTAGAAAAAATTTCAAATTCAAGCAAAATAATTGTTGTTAGGTTCAGTTCATAAATTACTGTTGTCTGAAATGATAGGTCACACATTCATGAGTTGATTTTTGACACTGACCAGACAACCCACCTCCCCCAGCTGGTCTTTCATTTCTGTACTTTATTTCTTACAGGATCCATTCTATTGGTTCACATTTCTCATACACTTTTTATTAAAACCATATTGGTTGGCCTCTCCTCAGCGTCTCTCTCAAATTCTATTTTGAATTGATTTTCTTATTTCATTCAGTTATTTGTTTTTGATACCTTGATATATATATTTCCAATTATTGTTTTGAATTCTTTGTTAAGAAGTTATTCCATTTCACTCACATTGGCTACCATTACTCAGGGATTGGTAATTTTTGGAGAATACAGGCAGGCTTGATTTTTTTTGTATTGTTTTTGTTTCTGCTCTGGGACTTACAGAGTTGGGGTTAGTTTTTTGACTGAGGGTTTATTTATTTATTAATTTATTTAAGTTACTCTTATTCAGTGGATTTATTTGTAATATCCAGGACTGGGCCAAATTTTGAAAATGTTGAGAAACTCTATCCCCAGTTTTCCCCAAGAATCAACTACTATCTTTAGTGCTTTGATATCCAAGTGTCAACAAAGATTTGGCCATACTCACATCCACTGACACATGTTCTAGGCTCCCTTATATCTAGATGCCCTAGCCTGAGTACACTCCAGCCTGTCCCTGCCTCGCCAACTCCACTACGGGTTGCGGTTCCCATCGTGAATTGATTTTTCACAGCAATAAGACCACAGCAGATCACTAAATTGGGAAATTCTATTTTTCTGTCTTCCTTTCTTTCTGGCTCAACTGTTCCAGAAAAGCTGGATGTTCACATACAAAAGAAGGACAGGTCTCATATTTCACTATTCAAAGTAATTATCTCCAAATGAACAAAATCTAGAAATGTGAACTAAGACTATGCATCCTTTAGAAAAAAAAGTTCTGTATTAAATGTTTCACTATCTTAAAATGGTGAGTTTTAAGTTTATTTATATTGTTTTGCTCTGATTTAGTAAGAATTAGCACTTAGAAGTATCAAACACTTCAGTAAAAGAAAGCTTGAAAACTGGACACACACACACACATACACACACACACATTTTCATTTTCTTTTCACTGTTTAGTCCTGCCATTCCCCACATATGGACTCTCTATTTCAGTGATTACTATCCTTGTTTTCTTCATTCCATTCAAATGCATGAACAAACAGCAAATCATAGACACATTACTCTGTATTTAACAATAAAAGTGGCTGCCTGAGTTGTCACTAACTAAATACTATCAAAGTTATATATAAAATAGGTTTTTGTGGAAAAATGTGATGGTTATTATTGATTATCAGCTTGACTAGATTTAGAATGACCTCAAAGACAAACTCCTCTAGGCACATGTGTGAAGAATTATCTAAATCGGGCTAACATGTAGTTGTGCCTGTGAAAGGTTGTGTTGATTTGGTTGTACAGCAGAATCTGTGCTTCAATCTTGAACTGCACAGAAAAGAAGAAGCTCCCTGATCACCACCATTCACATCCCTCTACTTCTTAACTAGGTGCAGTGTGACCTTCTGCTTTTAAGCTCTTGCCACGAAAATTTCTACACTATGACAGCTACAACCTGAAACTGGAAGACAATGTGAGGCCTTTATCACATAAGTTGATTAGGTCAGATCATTTTCCATAGCATTATAGAATATATCTATAATAGGAGGAAATAAAAAAAAAGAATATAGTAAATTAATAGGGCTAGCATTATTGTTAGAAAATCTCTGAAAATTTTGGAAGTGCAAGTAATAAATAAAGTACCATGAATGTTGTATAGCAGTATTTACATTTATGAAATTCACCTATGATGACATGAAAGAATGAAAACACGAAGCTGTTGCAGCCATGAATGTGATCATTAGTACCAGAGTGAAGCTGGAAGTCACAGCTGTTGATGCAGTAGGGCTTCATTGGCAGGGATTTGATTCACATTTCTTTCTAACCTTCGCCTCAATATTATACAGAGGATATCAAAAGAATACATCTGATACATATATGTTAAATTACCTTACATTTAACAAAAAAATAATTCTCAGTATCTTGATGGAATAAATTATTCTGGTTATCAGATTTTAAATCACCTTCTGTTAAATGATTTTACATACTAGAAAGGTAAAGAAATTTGAAAATCAACTAGTATACTCTTTACATTTTCTGTGTATCTAAAAAGGTCCAAAACTGAAGTTACAGAAGGTTGTAAGCCAGTACTCAAGGTGCTGAGAGCCAAATACAGGTCCTTTGTAAGGCCTTTTATTGGTTTCAAATGCTGAGCCATTAGTCCAGACCCTAGCTGATGACACTATTATGAGAGATAATAGCCAACATTTCTGTAGTTAAAATTCGAGATGTTTACACAGTTATGACAAAACATATTCTTCAGGTGTGTGATTTATAAAAATTTAGTATTTATGGGAGTCATCTTCTTCCTCCCCTCCCCCCCCCACACAAAGAAATCTGAAAATTTAACAGTAAAATGAAGATTTCTAGATTTCTATGGTTAGGAGAAGAAAACATGTGAAAGACAATTTTTTTGTGACATGCAAATAAATCCACAGCAGTGCAAAAGCAGTAAAATTTTCTAAAGGATTAAAATAAATGGAAGGAATTATAAAACTATCTCCAGAGTAAAACACATAGAAAGCAAGTAGGCATGAAATTAATAATTATTTTCAAATGCCAAGATATTGAATTCATTTAAAGCCTGCCTTTAATAAGAAAACTAGAAAAGAACATTTTTGCACAATTAGATAGTAATAGAGAATTGGTAAAATACCCATTAATAAAATGTAGCAAAGTGAATATTTTTTAAATGAGCATTAAAAACCATTAGGTTGAGATAAAATTATTTTAATATGATGAGGGAATTATCTCCCTAATTTGACAAAAGAATTTATTTTGAAATAGCAAAGTAAGGTAGAACAAGACTGCAATTAGGAAAAGCACAGACTGTCTGGTTCCTTTGCCGAATGCACCAGCCTACAGTATAAATTACTTTCATTTACTTTAGTAAAGATTTTAACACAAACTAGAATATTAATGTATGAAAAGTTACAAAATGGGGTGCCCATAACTATCTCTAAGCTTGAGTTTCTACAAATTCAATGGACCCACAAATAATTACTGTCTCCTAACAGTATGGAGTGTTCCGAAGTACCAAACATAAGTAGTTTCAACTAAATGAACACAGCCAGAGTGTAGATGCTTGAAACTTTAGCTTTTCTGTTGATCTTCCCCAAATAAAGTAAGCTTGTCTACCTACCTTTGTCTGTTGGATTTGAAGTCTCAAGCAAGTCTACTCCAAAATAGATCTTCATACCTTGCTTCCTATGGCCCCATTCTCTGTCCCTTTGTCTACCTGTATCAAGAGAACCTTAAAACTGCACAATTATCTCTATTTGAGAAGAAAAAGGATGTTTGCTACAGTTCTATAGAAAGTACTTTCAATTTGCTCACTGAAAACCATATTTCTAAGAAGTTTAAAAGACAAATTAATGAAAATCATTCAAGCAAAAGCTTGTCAGTTACAAAAATTGCAGATAGAAATCACTGTAAGTCAATGAAATTGATTTTAAAACCTGTCAAAGTACTTTGCTGGTCACTGCATTGAGCATGCTCCCTTTCATTTATTTACCTTTGAGGATCTTTAGAAGCAATGTTTGTTGATGTCTTTTGCCCAGTTAAACAGAGCACATGTTTTATTGCTGACTGAGAGTTTTAAAATTTAATCTAGATACCCATCATTTATCTGATATATGAAGTACAAATATTTCTTTTGGCTGTATATAACAGTCTTGATCTTGTTCCTCATATCAGACTAGCCAAGAGTAATAAATAATTTTGATATCTAAGTTGTTGCTGTTTTGTTCACGGACTGTTCATGACTTGTGTGATAACCTTTGCCCAGTTCTAGAGCCTAAAGACTTTCTTCTATGTTTGCTTTTAACAAATTTCTAGTTATATGGACTGTGTAGACACAGTTTATACTGACTGTCATTAATTGCAGAAACCTTTTAACAATCATTTCAAATATCCCCTTCATTCTGTTTTTTTTCTTCTGGTTTCTCAAGCAAGTGTCACTTTCTTTTTAAATGGCTCAATGATTCCTGGCCTTGTAATCTCTCCATTTGTCTTTCTGGAATTCAGCTTGGGGAAATTTGTTTTTTATCCTCAGTCATGCTCAAATCTTTTCTCATTTATGGAAAGGCTGCGGATAAGCCGATCTGTCACTGTACCCCAGCTATAGTGTTTCTGACATTTAGTTTTATTTTTTGATGTGTCTCCAGTGCATCCACTCTCTGCTTACACTGCCACCAGCTAGTCAGTGGTCCACATTTTCTTTGTTAGAATGTTACCATTTTAACCTTAGTCATTTGAAGTTAACAGGATGAAGATGCTGTCTGTTGCACATTTGAACATGTCTCTGAAGGTAGATATTTCCATCCAGGCTGGTTTTCCCTACATCTAAAATTACTTGACTGTCTGTTTTTGAACATGAAATATGATACACTGATTACTACCAGGAAGCCAGAAAAAACACATAGTCATAAAAACACTGTATTGCTTATGTTAATGTAATAGCTTGTCTTTAATTCACTCATACTTGTTACAGATGCAAATTTACCTAATGTACCTTTTCTACAAGTACTGGCCATCAAAAAGAAACAGAATCTACCATCTCTTGTTAATGCAATAACCTACATAAAGCCTTGTTGGTAAGAATGTAAGGTGTGAGACATGGCCAAATTTCTCTAATACTTCTGTTATATGTCAGTCTTTCTTAAGTCTCTCTCAGGACTATGACCTCTGATCATCTTTGTCCTGTAACATCCTTCATCTTTCTACTGTATATCTTCATATTTCCAGTCTATTTCTTGTAATCACTGAACCCTGTTAATTCTGATAATTTTCATCTCTCTGTGAGAGAAAAAGCACAGTGAGAAATATTATCCCTTAATCTAGAAAAAGATATTGGAATAAATCTGAATGTTGGGTCCTTTTCATGAAGAATATTCTGAATACATCTGACAAGGACCACAACCCCCGTTTCTGACACACTCATCAGAACATTTCCCACATGTTCACTTTGGAGTCCTGAAGATTGTGACAGTACATGGTGGAGAGATTTGTACCTCAGCCTCAAAGAGTTACTCTCTGTTATAGTGGGAACAAAGCATCCTCCATCAATCTTTAAATGATCACTGTGTACTCTGAGCAGAGGATGGTTGCACTAGATTGTGCTTTGGGTGGCCATATATCAGCCAAGTCTCTGTCCATGAGTCTCTCTCCATCTGCCAGGAGGCCTGTCACCTTACTTTTCTGAAAGGGCCAAGAAAAAGTTCAGATTGTTCAGCTGCTATTCCTCCTCCTCCTCCTCCTCCACCACCACCTCCTCCTCTACCTCCTCCTCCTTCTCTTCCTCTTCCTCCTCCTCTTTCTCCTCTTTCTCCTCTTCTTCCTCTTTCTCTTCCTCCTCCTCCTCTTTCTCTTCCTCCTCCTCCTC
>JADRCH010000231.1:789719-944836 GCA_019843965.1 Rhynchomys soricoides | reverse complement strand
CTCTTTCTCTTCCTCCTCCTCCTCTTTCTCTTCCTCCTCCTCCTCTTCCTCCTCCTCCTTCTCCTCCTCTTCCTCCTCCTCTTTCTTCTCTTTCTCCTCTTTCTCCTCTCCTTCCTCTTTCTCTTCCTCCTCCTCCTCCTCTTTCTCTTCCTCCTCCTCTTCTTCCTCCTCCTCCTTCTCTTCCTCTTTCTCTTCCTCCTTCTCCTCCTCTTCTTCCTCTTCCTCCTCCTCCTTCTCCTCCTTCTTCTCCTCCTCTTCCTCCTCTTCCTTCTTCTTCTCCTTTTTCTTCATTGTTGTTATCATCATAGTTGTCATCATCATCTTCATTTTCTCTTCTTCCTAAACCACCTCCTTTTATTTTCTTTTTCGTGCTATTAGAATAGAATTAGTGATCCCTAAATCCTTTACATTGGGCACTAAAACTAGGTGTTTACTACCATTCTTTTTATTGCTGAGTATCCAAATTTTTTATGTAATATTATTTATATCATTTAAGAATACATGAAGATAGTTATATTGTGTTCACAACCCAAAGACACAATATGCATGCCAGCACACCCTTTCTAAAGGAAGAATAATGGGTAACATTTCAATGTGCACAACAGACTCTAGGACATATGCAATAATATTTCTCACAACTACTTTGCATTTTTTCTCTTTCTCCCAGTTTGATATGTATTTTGTTGCCATTGAAACTCATTTGTGAACATTACACCTAAAGGTTCTCTGAGTCTATGAGAATAATCAGAAGAATTCTCTTACTTTCATCAGATCACACCTACCTATGAGCACACACACTCATTTATTTAGCCATCATCACTTCTTATTTCTCATATGCATTGAATCACTGCTGCTCTATTTTTGGTTAGTGTTCCTTCTCTGAAAATTTGCACCTCATCATTTCTGGTGGTCTCTTCTCTAAAGTCATTTTCATCCTGCAGGATTATTGACCTTATGTTGTCATTCATGCCCTCACCCATGATAATCTCAAGAACTCTATAAAAATAATGTCTCTGGACCCCAGTATCAAATATACTCTTCCTAAATATAAAATAAAATGTGGCAATATGTTTTGAGCAATTTTTGGAAGAAAATAATTGAAGTACTTAGTTGGGTACTGTAATATTCTTATAAAGTTCAATAATCATGATGAGGAGGACTATACATACCCCTGTCTCAGAAATAGTATTCTTGGTGTAGGTTGGGTCTAATAAATCGAACAATACATTTCAAATAGCAAGAACCTTTTGCCCTCTGTACCAGTATTCAGCCACAAGTTCACTAATTTCATCATCTTTCTTATCTCCTTTCACTTAAGGATTTAAAAATGCAAACAATAAGGCATGACAGAAATGTTTTCATATCACATAAATTAGCAAAAGCACAGATAAATACATGTAAAAACCACTAAGTCTGTCTTCAAGCATCACTTTTCAAGTGAGTAGATAAAGAAAGGTTTGTAGTTTCATTCCTACATGAAACAAAGCTTCAATTGATTGATTTTTAGAGCAGCTCAATCCTTTGACTACCATTTAATTGATACCCAGTATGAAGTTCTAATCAATATTTAGAAGTGCCTATAAAGAACACAATGTTCTCTCTGAATCAACTATTAACATATAGATATTATAAGATATTTTTTAAAAAAAAACACTTAACCAATCTTTTTCAAGGTCAGAATCAATCAGCTTGTTAGATGTCCTTTATGCCAATGTTAAGTATATGTTTTCTTTTGCTTTCCAGCATCATGATCATTGACCCTTGCAATTCTAAATACACAGTATTTATTCAAATTGAGTATATTGCCAGACAGTTCAGATAGCAAGTTCCACAGAAGGGGACTGATAGATAAAAATAAAACATGGGGAAGTTGGGAGTATCTGGCATCAAAACTGTCTCCGTAGGAGCCAAATAAGTAAAGCATGGGATGAAATGAATTGGAACCGAATCTATTTGCATTACGGATTGAACATGATGTGCTCAGCAGGAAAGCTTGAAACACTTGACTGAACAATAGAAAAATAACTTGAATATTTCAGTAGTGTGCCAGAATTCACAATGAGCATCAGATGTATATCCCATTTGGGTCATTTTATTTCTAAAGCTTGGGAGTTTAATGTAACATTTAAAATCATATATTTCTTTTGACTTTAAAGGTAGAGCCAAGAGTTCTAGTACAACTGAAGCTTTGCCCTGGATAATGCTTTTGTTTGCTAGTTTCTGAGATTATTTTTATCATTATTGTGTTTACAGTTTCGTGATGTTAATATATGATAACTTTTCACTTCTGCTGCTCTACTCTACTTGGTTCACACTAGGGGTGGTATCTGAAATGTGGAGCAGGTCTTAGGTCTTTGAGGAAAATCTAGCATTGTCCTTTTTTTAAACAATTAACTTCATTAATAAGAACATGTGGCATTGTGTGATTTATTTATTTTAGTTTTTGTGTAAGTATGCTGGCTAAAAATTGATATGGTAGGCTGGATATTTGGATATCAAAGGTTTATTTACTCTAAATAAGAGACATTAGAGGTCAAGAGAGAGGAGCAGGCATACTGGTAATCTAGAAGCCACTTTCCTTCACTTGAAAGCAGCCATGTTCTCTATATCCTAACGAGATTTCTCTTCTGGGCATTGAAGCACTGAGTGACAGGGAAAGCTATCTAATTTCCTTCTCTGGCTTCTGTGTGAACATCTTAGCAGTCATGGACATATGCCACACACAGAGAGACAATCTTGTTGTCTTCTTATTATCAAGGTACTGATTATATCACAAAATATCATTCAATATTTTTATTAGTTTTGCATTACAATGTAATTTACAATATTTCTTCCTTACCTTCCTTCTTCCAAACTTTTGGAGATACTCATTCTAGACATCTTTTAAACTATAGCTCCTTTTAAAAATTAATTATAATACATGCATATGTGTATATATACATATGTATTCATAAATATAATCAGCTTAGTCTGAAAAATAATACTTGTTGGTATATTTTCAGGGTAAAGTACAAAGAACATCCTAGTTAGGATTTCTATTGCTGTGATAAAACACCATGACTAAAAGGAACTTGGAGATGAGAGGGTTTATTTCAGTTTACAATTACATATCACAGTTCAGGAAGTCAGGGCAAGACCTCAACACATGAAGTTGGAGGCAGAAACTGAAGCAGAAACCATGGAACAATTCTGTTTACTGGCTTGTTCTTCATGACTTGCTAGCTTGAGTTCCTCTTCCATCTAAGACCCTGGGTCCAGTGGTAGTACCCCCACCCCTTCCCATGGTCTGGGTCTTCAACATGAATGAAGCATTAATCAAGAAAATGTCCTACAGACTTGTCTAAAAGCAATCTTATACAGGTGTTTTCTCAATCGTGGTCCCCTCCTCTCGGATAACTGATGAGTCAAATAGACATAAAACTATTCAACACAAAGGCATATTTCCAAATATACCCAGTATTTAGGGCATTGAGATCTAGAGTTTTGAAACACGAATGGAAAGGAACGGGGCTAATACAGTTTACAACACTGTAGAATAATCAACGAGACCTCAGCTTTTCAAGTAAAAGAAGTGTAAAAGCACAGAGTGATAGTGGAAAAACATTTTCAAGGATTTTGTGAATAGTCTCTGCTTATTATTATGACTCCTTTGTTTAGAATTATCATTGAGGCCTGAAATGGGAGTTCAGGGAGTAAGAGCCATTTGCCCGAAAGCATGAAAACTTTAGTTTAAATCCTCAGCACCCTTAAAAACTAACAAACAAACAACAACAATAACAACAACAACAAAAAAAAACCTGCCATTGCAGAACATTCCTGTGGTTGCTCCAGGAAGATCTTGAAAGTTCACTGGATAACCAGCCTAGAGGAAACAATGAGCTTCAGGTTCAGCAGAGACCCTGTCTCCAAATAATAAGGCACCGAGTGTGGGGGAAAGAAATCTAATTTCCTGCTTTGGTTTCTGTGTGAACACCCAGGCAGTCATGGACATATGCCACACACACAGCATGCAACATACATACACACATACTGGCCGTGCAACATACATACACACACACTGGCAGTTTGTAGAGAGTTAGGACAAAGAAGTTACCTCTGTTGAGGTATAAAATAAGAAAATCAATGTATATAAAGATACCATGAATTGAAATAGAAGGGAATTGCTTTTCTAATTAACAATACCTACTGTTTGCTTGAATGAATAAGGAAATTAATGAATTAAACAGGTTTAAAGGGCCTATCATTGAGATTTTATTTTAAAATGCTATTATCACCTGAAACTATGAAGAAGATAAAGTGAAAGGTTTTCTAAAGAATGCTTAGAACATACTTTTAGGGGCCTGGAGAGATTGCTCAGTGGTTAGGAATATTTGGAGCTCCTCTCAAGGACCCCAGTTCAATGACCAGTAGCAAGCATCTGTAACTCCAGTGCTAGAGTATCTGACACTACATTCTGATTTTCAAACACACCAGGTATACCCATCATGCACATGCATAAGCAGGCAAAATGTGCATATACAAAAATATTAAAAATTAAAAAGAAATTACTTGTGGAAGATTTTGTAATAATTCACTAGAAGCAAATAAATAAAATACTAAATTGATCATGGAATTTTCTAAAAGCTTCTATTATTATGGCTCTTACAAAAGGTTCATTTATTGCCATGATCCTCACTTTGTGATTTTGAAAACTAAATATGCTTTCTCTGCAGTCCAGGTGCTAACCGAAGAAAGTGAGATGTTTATGGTGCCTGTTTAGATTCCTCGCTACATGAAAAAGCTTCACTGGTTAGAAACTTGTTTGCATTAGAGACTACTAGACTGAGGTAATCTTTTGCTTTGCCTTCATTGTATTTGTACGTGTGTGTGTGTGTGTGTGTGTGTGTGTGTGTGTGTGTATTGTGGGTATACATATAAAATCTGTAATCTGTGTGCAGAAAATATTGAATCACATTATACAGAGATACATACATACTTCTAATCATGTAACACCTATGTCTAACTTTCCAAAATATGTTATACAGATTTCTTATAATGTTGATAAAATAATTTAAACAATGCCATTCAGTAATCAATCACATAGGTTCTGCATTTAATCTTTATTTTTATATTTTTATTGATTAAATTTTATTTTAAAGTTCCATTATTAACTTTTCATAAAAATATACAGAAACAAAAGTCCCTGCAATATAGGAACAAGTGCAAAAGATACAAATTAAGCAAACAAATAAACAAGCAAGTACACCACAACTCTTCACAGTTTCTCTACTCTCAAAACCTTTCTCATCGGTGTGCGTGTATAAAAACATTTGTGTATCTGTCTGTGCATATGACTTCACACACTTAGTTTCATCACATGATAAAAATAACCCCTAGTTACAAACTTAACATTTCTCATGTTATTTCTACAGACTGATTGACATAGACAGTGGTTTTCATTTGATGTTTTCCACACATATGCCAACATTTTCTCCTCCAATGAGTACACTGACTGATCTTCATCCATAGGTATGTCTGGGTCCATGGCTTCTACTAGTGAAGTGTGAGTTAATACACATGTGACCTATCCAGGAATCTTTGGGAAAGAAATGACTACTTTAGCATATGCTCCCCTTCCTTTGGCTCTGACAATCTGCACATTAGATACTGAGGAAAAACTCTGGATATCTTTGATGAAAAATAATGGGGACGAATAGGGAAGATTGTTATTTTAACACAATGAGACTTTTAGATTGTCATGGAAGAACATCAAGACTATTCTGTGCCGGTGCAAGCAATGCAAACCCATCTATTTTTAATATTGCATGAGTAATTTACAGCCATATGTCTATTTATGTTCATTTCTTGAGTGCTGGAATATTCTTTGGGTAGCAGATTGCTTCATACCTATATATGTAAAATCAAAATTTCAATTAGTGCAAGACAACATTCTTAAGTGAGACTTCATGTTCACCTGGAAACTTTAAGGCTCAACTCAATAATTCTTTCACAGGGGTAATCTGCAACCATTGGAAACACAGATATTTACATCATGATTCATAACAGTAGCAAAATTATAGTCATAAAGAAGCAAAATATTAATTTTATGGTTGGTATCACCACAACATGAGAAATTGTACTAAAGGGTCACAGAATTAAGAATGTTAAGAATCACTGGCCTAAAGTGTTCTTGTTGTTGACAAAAATGATATTTAGGAATTAGTCTTGATGAGTCGAACACAGAAATGTGAGGAATAATGGTGATTAATGTTTTAAACAAGTATAAAACCCAGAACACTGAGATACAGTATAAAACTTGCCAATGTACCTATTT
The DNA here is from genome assembly GCA_019843965.1 of Rhynchomys soricoides. Taxonomy (NCBI): domain Eukaryota; kingdom Metazoa; phylum Chordata; class Mammalia; order Rodentia; family Muridae; genus Rhynchomys; species Rhynchomys soricoides. The sequence goes on along the minus strand of JADRCH010000231.1, from coordinate 938,523 downwards.
AATTACTTTATCTTATGGGACAGCTACTAATGTGTACCTCATTTCACCGGTAAGTTTCATAAGAAACAAATTAAAGAATTGATTTTCCTGTGAAAGCAAGACTCCTAAGGAATGAAGTTAATGCCTTCAGGCAGCAAGAAATCAAAGTGTATATCCATATAGACCTAAATGCACATGCACACACATTCACAAACACACAGTCATGCATACACACAATCACAAAAGCATGTACACACATACACACATGCACATATATACATAAGCTATTGTCCTGACAATTTTCCAGCACTGGAAAAATTTAGTTAAAAGTCTGATAAATGAGTAATAAAATGTGGTTTATGTACACTGTGATATTTTCTCCAATTGTAATGAAAAAAATAAATGATCAAATTTGCAGGTAAATAGATGGACCTGGAAAAAAAAAAACAATTCTGTTTGAGGAAACCCATAACAGATCCGGAAACACAATTGTCACATGTTCTTTCTTGTACCTGGACCCTAGCTTTGAATCTTTAGATGTCTGTAATTAACTTGGGGTACCTGGGGATGTCAGAAAACTAGAAAAGGCCATTGCTAGGTGGGGGTGGAATGGGGGAATTCTAAGAGTCTGAAGTTGGAAAAATGATTTCAGGAAAGATTTCAGTGGCAGTGGGTTGAGAGGAGAGGAGACAGGATGGAAAGTGCCAATAACTAACCATAAGTATGTTTGAAAAAGCCATATTAGATCCTTCTATACATATCTATGAGTTTAAGTGGAGATGCCTTATGAAGGGTGAAATGGGAACTTAAGTGTTCTTTGGAAAGTCAGTTGTGTTGGATGGTGTTTTGCTGGGGCAAACACATAAAGGAGTGTTTTTCTGACGTGCACACAGGTGAAAGACTAAGGCAGACTCATGAAGGAGTGTTTCACTGAAGCAGACACAAGAGAAAGGATGCTCTGTGAAAACAAGCACATGAGAGGACACATGATGAAGGATTCTTTACTAACAATACAGATGTATTGGTCTGCATTTGTCAGGACTCCATAGAGAGAAATGCACCAAAAAACTTCTGGTGCTGTGCCACAATTCCTTGCTGCATGTGCTTAGGCAAGACATGTGGAAGACACCAATGTTTGAAGAGAGTTTATACAAAGGACTCTATGGACAGTGACAGAGGCTGAGCATGGGTTGCTTAGAGAGCTCGCTGTGCAATGCTTGTGGGTCTTGCATCTTCACTGATCATTGTTTCCCTTGAGTGAGCCACAGCTGAGAACTTCTTGGTGGTTCTGGTTCCTCCTGCTGACTTGAGGTGAGGCTGAGGACTGGCCATCTCTGCTAGGTAGTGCCACTGCTGATAATTTCTGTTTGTTATACCAACTCTACTAAACTGAACTGCCAGTGTATCCGTGAAGTGTTTATGTGAAACTCCAGTGCTAGGCTTAGGGTCTGTCCTTCTACTGTTTGGTCAATGGGTCCCAGAGACCCCAAAATAATAGAGATTATTGCCATTGTATTTAGCTGTCCACTAGAGCTGGTTAGTAAGGTCTTATTTCTGAAGACATCACTCACTTGGAACAAAAGACACGAGGAAATCAAACTAGCTTTAGCTGGAAACTCTCCTCTCTACTGGCTAGCTTTTATAGTGATGAAAATTGCAATACAGACTGCTGAGGAAGAAAGTAATCAACAGTCTTACTCATCTTTGCACCCTGTGGGCTACAATAATGAACTCCCTGAAATATATGTCCATAAGTAAAATAGTGTGGTGAATTTTATGAGACTAACCAACCATAGCCTAATTGGATTTAACTTTTGGTCCATAAGACTCTTGCCTGATACTATAAACTGGTCAACAACACATGGCTAAAAGGTCATAGACTTTAGTAAATAATCTACCTTTGTTGTTTTGCTAAAAGAATACAATATCAATATATGCATAGATGAGTAGTCAAAGAAACATCATTTTACAGTGAAGGAAAACTAATAATGGGAACCCCCAGCTAGTCAAAGTATATAGTATGATTAACATTGGAGTACTCAGCCTTAAAAATGATATCTGTATCATGTTCCCTCTTTATGTGGCCAGGGGAATATGGTAAAAGAGGGGGAAAAGATTGTAAGAGTCAATAAACAGTGTCTTCTGGTTATGCCAAGGGCATGCTCTCATGAGCTCATAGTTTTTGTTGTTACCTTCACAGGACCTACACAAGATCAAGCCAGGAAAAGTCCTTGCATAGATGAGAGAGAGACTGATGAAGCTTCACCACTAGTGGATGACCTTTGACAGTTGAAGGCTGCTACAGCAAGGTGAGTTAGTTTTCTTCGAGAGAGTGGTCTCTTAGGATGTGCATTCTCTTACAGTCAGCTGCATATACACAGAAAAAAGGCACTGCCCTGACTGGTGAGAGAAGAATGCAGTGGACATCTGAGAGGATGTGTAGGGGGAATCAAAGGGCAATATGATCAAATCCCCTCATACAAACTATGAAATTCTCAGGAAGTATAAACATCTTGAGGCAAACAGCCCTTTGAGTTTAGTGTCTTTCCTTCCCACTCCTCTGCCACAAATCTTGATCCTCATTCTTCCTTAGAAAAGGTTTCAACTTATGAATAGGCGGATGATCAGAATTCCTTGTGTTATAAAATCAAGCTGCATCGAATATACAGAAAATGTACAGAAGATAAACATGTATGAATTTGGTGATTGTTATAGAAACGCATATCCAGGAAGCAGTTGTTATGACCACTGCCTGCATATTGTTTTATTCTTCTGCGGTGAGCATTGACTATATCAATACTTCTTAGCTAGTGTTTCCTTTTACTTCATATATCTATTGATTAAAACAAAACAATGTTTCTGTAACATCCTTATTACATCCAAGCACTTGACAGGGCTCAGTCATGGGGCACAATTTTCTAAAATTAAAAATTCTTTTACTGTTTGAACTAATTTACCTCAAGCAGCTACATTTAGGAGTTTTACTTTTCTTACTCATGAGCATACATATAGCTGTTAACTGGAATTTTTTTCTTTATTATGCACTGCATTCAGAAGTAAATTACCTATGCATGCCTGAGTCACATGCTTTAATTGTATTACCATCCATATATTTGACATTTTGTATAAGACTCCAGTTTTAAAAGTTATAGCTACGTCAAGAGCAGTTAGCAAACCAAATCAGCATTTTAATGTTTTATTTATTTTTAGTTTATTTTTTATGTATTCGTGTTTTGCCATTAGCAGTCAGAAGAAGGTATCAGATCCTGTGAAACTGGAGTTTTAGATGCTGATGAAGCACTATGCAGTAGATGGGAATGGAACCTGGTACTCAAGAAAGACAATAAATGTTTTTTTTAACTACTGAACCATCTCTGTAATTCCTCAGTCAATATTGTTAATTGAATAAACTAATTTATTTGCCTTACATAAAAAGATCTGACTAGTAAGATGGCGCTGTGGGTTAAGGTGCTTTGCAACTAAGCCTAAGAGCTTGACCTTGATCCCCAAGACTCCTACAATGAAAAAGGAAAACCAATTCTTGCAGATATTCCTCTTTCTTCCACATGCAGAAATTCATGTATGCACATACATGCACAATATGATTGTGCACATGTACATACATATAAAGGTTATAAAATTTGTGAAGAAAATAGTTGAATTATGAATTGAGAAGAGATAATTGGCCATAATAAATTACTTAATGCATCAGTGAAAGACTATGGATTGAGAAGGGACTTGACAGAGGTGAAGAGAACAGGGTCACTTGCAAGGCTCTCATCAGATACTTTAACTGTCTCATAATAGAGGCACAATGGGTTTCACCAATCAATTGGCACATAAAATCAAACAAGAAAATAAGAAGCTTTGGAAGGTTAACTCTATTGCCAAAAGTCATGATAAAAATGTAATAAATCATGCTTCCAAGATCATGTTCATTTTATTATTCCAAGAGCCACCAAGGACTACAATATAATGCAAGCTATAATTTCAAGAAGGAAAATAACACTGGGGGAAAACAAGGTGAAAGTACAAGCAACTGTCTGTATATTTATAGTGTTCAGGATACTGGGATTTTCAGAAACTCTCACCAGAGAAGGCTGATTCTCTGTCTCACTCACGAAGATGAAAGCAGGAAAATATACTGCTAAAACTGCTCTGAGTCATTTCTGGAGAGGGTAAAGAAGAAAAGAGTCTCTTTAACCTGCACATTTTCAGCATGTATCAGGGAACCAACTTCAGCCTGTTAAATATTGGAGGCCAGAAGATGAATTAGTGGGTCTTTGTTTTAAAAAGTAGGACACCAAGATCCATGTGGGCACATACTGAATGTGTTCATTCAAAGGCTTGTACATGCTGCCTCCAACTTTCTATTTCCTGTCATTTTATATATTCATAGCCATTTTAGTGTAAAAGAAAGCAAATATGACTATGTACATTAACTAAAAAGAGTTGTCTATGCAAAAAAGTACAATAAATAATAAATTGTTAGAGAAATTTAAATTTGAATTAAATATTAACACACACATGGATATACACACAAACACACACAATTGCATAGGGAAATTTCTACCCATGAATTCTTAAAAAGAGGTTAAAGACATGGGTTCAGGATTTAATTTCCTGCTTCACATTGATGCTTCACTTACCTAAATGATTTGAAGCAGATGAATAAACATCTAAACAGGAAAATGCACAAAATTAAATTATAATGCCTGTAAAAGTTAATTTAAAAGCAAATTGATGCCATGTCTACAAATCTAAAACAGAATAATAAATAGCATTAAAAGATACAGTTATATTTGTCTCAGGAAAATGCAAATCAAAGTACTATGAGAAATTTGTCTCTCTGCTTCCCACCATTGGCTGTGATATGACCAACAGCAAGCTCCCACAGCCCAGCTGCTGTGCCATTCCCACCCTGAAGTTGTGCTCTAAAATAAGTCCTTCTTCTCCTGAGTTGCTTCTTGTCAGGTTTTTTTGGTGACAGTAACATAAAAAAAAATAATAATAAACGTTTTAAAATCTGTACTGAGAAATAGAGAATTTACTGCAATAAACCGTTCCACATGCTTTGTAGGCATTCATAGAAAGAACTGGGAAAGGTATGGAACCATGGACTGAAGAGATGTTAGAAACTGTGGTTCAGCTTAGTGGGAATGGAATACCAGAATGCACACAGGAAGGTAGACAGGAAGGCTCTGCTTGAGAAAGTAACAACAACCTCATTGAAAACAAAGTAGGGGCATTTTGTGACCATTGGACTAGAAATCTGGCTACAGGGCTGGAGAGATAACTCAGTAGCTAAGAGCATTTTCTCCTCTTCCAGAGGACCCGTTAGTGCAGCTCCCAGAACTCACATTGTCGATGGACCACAGTTCTAACCCAAGGGGACTTGATTCCCACTTCTGACCTTTGATCACCTGAGCACATTTGCATGCATACAGACAAACACATACTCATATATTTTTTAATCTATGAAGAGAAAATAAATAAATATAGCTGCATTCTGTCTGCATCCTTTTAAACAGAGTGCATCTGAATTTTAAAATACTGAACTAAGTTGCTTGGAGTAAGTAATTTTAAGATAAAACAATATATATTTATCTTGTATTACTTTTCACTCTATTTAGTGACCTTTGTAATGAACAGAGTACCCAAAGTGCATAGTAGTGAAGGTGGGTAAAGTGCTGTAACTGCCAACGAGATTGAAGCTGCTAAAGAGAAACTCAGCAGTCCAGTTTTTTGTAGCAATAATAGCAACGATGCCTTGAGAGCAACACATGTATACTGAAACTATAAATTCATAGAAGCAAAGGGTGTGAGGAGGAGACCGGAACTCAGAGGGTTACTGCAAGAGGTCCATGAATGGAAAAACCATGGCCATCTAAGGATGGAAGTTTCCATGATCATCCAAAAGGATTCATTGTGGTCACTGCAGATAAAGGTGCCAAGCGTGGAGCAGAACTTGAGCAGGGAGCAGAATTTGGCAGCAGTGTCTACACTGTATTGATTTTTGTAAGCATGCAAGTTGGAAAAATTAAGGTGATAATAGAAGAATGCACCAAAGTTCCAGTGAGCAGCTCAGGCCAGGCGATATGTGACAGGATTAGACTCCAACCTAGAAGGAACTTGGAGGCCATTGCATTAAGTTGTGAAGGTTAAAAACAATACATCCCAGAATATATGGGCAGTAAAAATTGGTTTCAAAGAATATATATGAAACAATGTTGAGTGAGTAGTAAAGGGGTGAATTTGGGAAGAATTTGAGGGTGACTGTGATTGAAACACATTGCATGACTCTCTCAAAGAAGTAATAAATATCTGAAGACAGGTATATTAGTAAGGGATCTCTAACAATATACCGAACAAATCTCTGTATTTACAGAAATTATATTTATTAGAGTAACTTACAGGATGTGGTCCAGCTAATCTTATTGACATTAAGCAAAAATATCTCACTAGAGTGCTTCCCCTACTTGGAGTTTAGTTAATTCCAGATGTAGTCAAGTTGACAACTAAGAATAGCCATCACGGTAGAACTAGAGAGATTGTTCATTAGTTAGGACTATTCACTGTTCTTGTTGAAGGCCTGAGTTCAGATCTCAGCCCCCGTGTCAGATAGCTCACAACAAACTGTAACTCTAGATCTAGGGCATCTCAGACCCACTCCTGGCTCCTGAAAGCATTACCCTCATGTGCACAAACACTGTCCTTCCCATATACACATATATTCAATATTTTTTTAACTAAAAATTTTTGTTAAAAAGACAAAGCCACAAAGTATAACAGAGTTATGGAGAAACAGTCTTTGCACTTTATTGATGAGGACACAACTTAGTCTAATTGTTTCAGGAAAAAATATGCACTTCCTAAAAATTTTATATTAGAACTCCCATATGATCTAGTTAAATGTTCCTTATATCTACCTTTACAAGACAAGTGTTTTTCAGGTGTAATCAACCAAGAAAATTTTTCTTTTGATGTCTTACAGTGTCTTATAAGGAAAACTTTAAAACATCCAGTTTTAAAATTATTTTTTATAATTTTTAAAAGTATGCAAACTCAATCATTATTTTGAAAGTCAGACCGTTTTCCCCTTATGGCTTCTACCATGTGTTTTTATGAGCATTTTATTTTACATCTAGCTCTAAACTTTCAGACAAAATAAACCGGAAGTATTTCTCATGCCATAGAAGAGTTAGCCATATCAGTTCATCAACCTACATGAAATTCCAAACCTTTTAACTTTGAACAAGAAGCTTGCAGTTTATGCTTCAGCATTTTACAGGCAACAGGAAAAGGTAAACTAAATGTCATCAAAATTTAAAGTCTGTCACTAATATGAAAGTTTAAGCTACAGACTGTGAAAAACACTTGTCATTTATAATTCTGAGTAAAACACTCATGTCCATAATATAAAGAAGATGTTATATTTCACTTATAATATGACCCATTACTGAACATCCAAATGCACAGATGGCAAATACTCATATGAGATGTTCAACATCTTTAATCACAGTGATATGAAAATTAACACAATCGAGTACCAATTCTTGTCCGCTAAAACTGGCAATATTTAAAAGATTAATGTAGAGCTGAAGAGATGTTCAACAGGCATTTCTCAGGCAGTGAACCAGAGTGTGATTCTCAGCACCAATATTTAGGAGGTTGAAAATATGTAACCTCTATTCTAGGGGATCTAATGCCTTGTTCTGGTCTCCACTGGCATGCATTTACACACACACACATGCACAAATACACAAAAACACGTACATTATTAATAAGAAAAATGAAGTCTAAAAATGATTTACAATGTATTTTATTATCTGTAAGTTTTTCCTAATTAAATTTGTTTAAGATGCATAACATGTATTTTTACATTGTTTTATTTATTTACATTCTAAAAGTTTCCCCCTTCCCAGGATCCCTTGGCAGAGGTCTTCACTCCATCCCTCCTCCCTTTTTCCTCTGAGAGGTTGCTCCTCACCCACCACTCTTATCAACCCACTGACCCCTACCTCATGCTCCCCTGCGAACCCCATTCTTGGGGCATCAAGTCTCTACAAGGTTAGGCTCATCCTTTCCCCCTGAGGCCAGACAAAGTAGTCCTGCCTCATATATGCCGGGGGTATGTTCCAGCCCGTGTATGCTCTTTGGTTGGTGGCTTAGTCTCTGGGAATCCTGAGAGTTCCAGCTAGTTGATACTGTTGTTCTTTCTCTGGGGTTGCCATCCTCTCCTGCTCCTTTAATCCTTCCTCTAACGACTGAATAGAAGTCTCTGACTACAAGCCAATGGTTGTCTGGAAGTATCTGTGTCTGTCTCAGCCAGACAGTATTAAGAATATACTTGAGACTTTTGCCATTCTTTCTTCTTTTCTTTTTTTTTTTTTTATTGGATATTTTCTTTTTTATATTTCAAATGTTATGCCCTTCCCAGTTTCCCACCTGGAAACCTCCTATCCCATTCCCCTTCCCCCTGCTTCTATGAGAGAGTAACCCCACCCACCCACCCACTATCACCTCCCTGCCCTGACATGTCCCTACACTGGGGCATCCAGCCTTCACAAGAACCTCTCCTCCCATTGATACCTGACAAGGCCATCCTCTGCTACATATGCAGCTGGAGCCATGGGTCCCTCCATGTGTGTACTGTTTGGTTGGTGGTTTGGTCCCTGGGAGGTCTGGGGGTTCTGGTTGGTTGATATTGTTGTTCTTCCTATGGGGTCACAAACCCCTTCAGCTCCTTCAGTCCTTTCTCTAACTCCTTCACTGGGGGCCCCGTGCACAGTCCAAAGGTTGGCTGTGAGCATCTGCCTCTGTATTTATCAGGCTAGGGCAAAGCCTCTCAGGAGAGAGCTATATCAGGCTCCTGGCAGCATGCACTTCTTGGCATCCACAATAGTGTCTGGATTGATGACTATATATGGGATGAATCCCCAGGTGGCACAACCTCTGGATGGCCCTTACTTCAGTCTCTGCTACACACTTTGTCTCCATATTTCTTCCGTGAGTATTTTGTTCCCCCTTCTAAGAAGGACTGAAGCATCCATACTTTGGTCTTCCTTCTTCTTGAGCTTCATGTGATCTGTGAATTGTATCTTGGGTATTCTGAAATTTTGGGCTAATATCCACTTATCAGTGAGTGTATACCATGTATGTTCTTTTGTGACTGGGTTGCCCTACTCAGGATGATTTTTTCTAGTTTCATCCATTTGCCTAAGAATTTCATGAATTCATTGTTTTTAATAGCTTTAGTACACAATAGTACTCCATTGTGTAAATGTACTACATTTTCTGTATTCCTCTGGAAGGACATCTGGGTTATTTCCAGCTTCTAGCTGTTATAAATAAAGCTGCCATGAACATAGTGGAGCATGAGTCCTTATTACATGTTGGAGCATCTTTGGGGTATATATATATATACCCAGGAGTAGTATAGCTGGGACCTCAAGTAATACTGTGTCCAATTTTCTGAGGAACAGACAGACTGGTTTCCAGAGTGATTGTACCAGCTTGTAATCCCACCAACAATGGTGGAGTGTTTCTCTTTCTCCACATCCTTGCCAGCATCTGCTGTCAAGTGAGTGAGTTTTTTGAACTTGGCCATTCTGACTGGTGTGCGGTGGAATCTCAGGGTTGTTTTGATTTGCATTTCCCTGATGACTAAAGATGTTGAACATTTCATTAGGTGCTTCTTGGCCATTCGATATTCCTCAGTTGAGAATTCTTTGTTTAGCCTCATTTTTAATAGGGTTGTTTGATTCTCTGGACTCTACCTTCGTGAGTTCTTTGTATATTTTGGATATTAACCCTCTATTGGATGTAGGATTGGTAAAGATCTTTTGCCAATCTGTTGGTTGCTATTTTGTCCTATTGACATTGTCCTTTGCCTTACAGACGCTCTGCAATTTTATGAGGTCCCATTTGTCTATTTGCTAATCTTACAGAATAAACCATTGGTGTTTTTGTTCAGGAAATTTTCTCCTGTGATCAAGGCTTCTCTCTCCTTTCTCTTCTGTTAGATTCAGTGTATCTGGTTTTATGTGGAGGTCCTTGATCCACTTGAACTTGAGCTTTGTTCAAGGAGATAAGAAGGAATCTATGTACATTCTTCTACATACTGACCACCAGTTGAACCAGCACCATTTTTTTGAAAATGCTGTCTTTTTTCCACTGGATGGCTTTACCTCCTTTGTCAAATATCAAGTGACCATAGGTGTGTGGGTTCATTTCTGGATCTTTGATTCTATTCTATTGATCTACCTACCTGTCTCTGTACCAATACCATACAGTTTTTATCACTGTTACTCTGTAATTCAGCTTGAGGTCAGGGATGACAATTCCCCAAAATTATTTTATTGTTTTATTGTAATTATTTTATTGTAATTATTGTATTTTAATAATAATTGTAATTATTTTATTGTTGAGAATAGTTTTTGCTATCCTGGATTTTTTTGTTATTCCAAATGAATTTGCAAATTGCTCTTTCTAACTCCCTGAAGAATTGAGTTGGAATTTTGATGGGAATTGCATTGAATCTGTAGATTGCTTACAGCAATATGGCTATTTTTACTATATTAATCCTGCTAATTCTTAATAGTGTAAAATGTTTCCGCTGGACTGTAAAGTCGGTAGCTTCTTCTCAGCTCAGAACCAAACAAGAAATTGATTTTATAACAGGAACTAACTAAAACTTCCAAATTCATACCAGGCTCAAGAACTGGAATTTTAAATACTAAACGGTTATAAAGCACTAAGACTTTGAGAGTTACTCACTTAACACAAGGTGTGTGGAGAGATGTTTTCATTAAGTAAAGTAAACAATATCATGCAATATTTTGTAGATCAGTGTATTAGGTTTATTCTCCTTAATCTTGTCTCTAAGTTACTAAGCAAATGATGAATGTGTCAGATGTTTGCCAAGGTTTTGTTTTCATGATAGCTATGCTCATTGTGCTTCAAAGAGCTCATATAAGCAGTTGTGTAGTATCTTTCCTAGAATGAAGAACCTCATATCAAAACCGAACATGTCAGGAATGCAAGATTTTATCCAGATTTATAGCACCCTATTACATATACAATTTAAACATTTTCTCCCAGTTTCTACAAATTGTCTCTGTATGTTTTGACAATATCTAAAGACAAATATATTTATTTGTTGCTGTGTTTACTAATGTCCCACACTCTACATTTATTTATATTTACCACTAAATATGAAAACTTTCATAAGTACTGGGGTTATTGTCTCAAGTTAAGGTATTATTGAAGATAAATGAATGATAAATGTTAATTCTCATGTATTACATGTTTACATGTTTAAAATTTCACTCATCATAATATTGTTATGCTGTGTATATGAAAGTTAAACATTCTGACTAAATGAACAATTTGACTAAATGAAAATTAAACATTTCTCTAGTGACCCTCAAAGTTAATATTGATAACCTTTGAAATCTCTTCAATATCTTAAGTGAATGTTTTATTTTTCCTTCTTATAGGAATTTGAATTCCTTCTTATAGGAATTCAAATTGCATAGAAACAGAATTAACTATTCATGTAGGCTCTGTGGATAATACAGTAACTTCAATACTCAAATCTCGACTTTCATTGTCATCCTCCACACTTGTACATGTTCAGTAGATAAAAGAAATAATGTCACAAGCTTTGGCTAAGTCATTGTATCTCTGCCACTTTTCCACCAAAACTTGTAAGAACATAAAATGACAGAAAAGTTTATTGTCAAAGAAAATGAAAATAAATTTATATAGTAAATAAATATATTCATTATTTTTAGATGAAAATGACATAGACCACTTATTTTCTTATTTTTTTCATGTGTGTATGTGTACACATATGTGTGCATATATGTTTGTATGTGTGTATGTATGCACATGTGCACTGAATATGTGCGAGTGTTTCTTTGTACATACAAAATGTGTTGGTATGTACAGAGTGGAACCCAGGAGCCTACAACAAGTATTTCCTTTATCTCCCTCTTTTTTGTTTGAGGCTGGGTCTCTCAGTGAGCCCAAAGCTCATGGATTGGCTAGATGGTTTACTACTATACTCTAAGAAACTATCATTCCACCAACACACTTAGCTTAATACATGGTTGCTGCAGATCTGACGTCAGGATTTCTTCAGTCCTACTTATTTTTTGAGGCAGGCTTTCCTCAAGCACTAAAGTGTAGCTTGGGTTTGCTTTGTTATGCACACTGACCTTGAAATCATGATGAATGACCAGTAACAATCTCAGAAGTGCTTAGATTACAATTGGGTACATTTACATACGCTCACATGCTATTTAACTGGATTTAGTTTTACAGCTTAATATGACTGTCAAAAATCATACACTTGCAAATCTACCCTTTTTCTCATTTTATTTTGTTTTACAATTAGAAGTTTCTGTTCATACCAGTTTTCTAAGGTCAAAAATGGATAATTTAGTCCATAATTACATATTACAAAGTCCAAATATGCTATCTTAAAAAATCCTACAAGAGTAAATTAGGAAGCCCGTGTGATATCATGAAATTGTAGAGCACTCATATCCTCACAGCAAGCCTCCTAGAACTTAATTTATCATTTTCACGATAACTAGAAATTACACAAATTTTTTCTCACATTTCAGTGAATCAGGCTTCTCTGCTGCCTTTGCTAACCTCAGTTCACTTGAAAAACTACTAAAATAATGGTTTATCAACATGTTAATTAAGGGTTGCTCTGACCCCACTCACAAACACTGAGTTAACTCATTATAAACATGTTACATAGGTGTTATTATATATAAGCAGAGTTTTACTGTTTATAAAGAAATAGTTTTCCTAACACTGTTTTGTCTTTTCTCATGTTTTGCAATCATTAGACCAATTATAACTTTTCAATATGATAATCTTAATCATATAGCCAAACTGAAATTCCTCAGTCTTCGTAGCATTACCATTCATACTGAAGATATGCATTAATCACCCCAAAGTCACAGTAACCTTTACACTTAAATGTTTAACCCACAGAAAGTTTTGTGGGAAAAGGTAATCCAGAGATGCCAGATTTGGCCTAGCCTGAGCCACATGTGATCTCTTAAGTATACAAACCATGTCTAATATAACTTTTGGACAATGATTTTTAAATTGCAAAGCTTGAGTGCCCTATAGATTCCAACATCAATCATGGGACCCATAACAGCAGGGACTCCAGAGAATTCAACTAAAGCTGCTCAGTTTGAGTGATTCAGATACTCAAAGAATTTATTGGGAAAGTGTAATATACTCAACTAGAACAAAACTTTCAACAATTCCTGTTATAGACTGATGGTGAGCACAGTAACCTAATTAGTCAAGTTTATTCTTCCCCATGGTTTTCTACTGAGTTGGATTTCTATGGGCAATCATCCTTGTCTCTGAACTGTCTTGTCATAGAAGATAGTAATAGCATATCATGCTGTACTGAAGACACAAGGAAGGTTTCAAATGAGGTACATTTAGAACAGTGGAAGGTTAGTCATAATAAATGTATTGATGTCAATCAAGGATTCATCTTACTTTGATGGATATTTTATCTGTTTAGCATTCTATGATGGCTCAGAATTCTGGTAGTGTCTTATATGAAGGTGGTTTTTCCTCTTTGTAGAACTATATGGGAAATTATAGCAATAACTTTTGATGCATTGATCAACCAACTAGATTATTAAAAGTATAAAATTAAAACTAGAGGAAAATTGAGTGTTGAGAGTTAGTCAGTGTGTTCTACGTTGCAATCTGAAAGCCTTGAGTGTCTGAAGCAACAATTGCAGCTATAAATATGCAGTCTAAGAAAGAAGAATAGTCAGGAATACATGATCTAAGATCATTTCAATCATTGAAAGAGAAGTAAAAACCTCAGGGAAAAGGGAAATTGGTGAGTAAAATTATCACAGTAAAACACAAGGTTCTTAAAGACTGGAGGAACTAAAAGATTAAGAACACTTGAAATAAATTAATCATGAAACCATAAGTGACCCAAATTATTAGAATTAGAAGTAAAGCATAAAATATTACCAAGCATCATAAAAAGAAAACATAAAATTATTAGAAGGTACTCCATATAAGCAAATTATAATCTACATAAAACTGGTAAATTCATAGAAACACAAAATACTGAAACTGCTGTAAACTCATAGAAAATCTGAAGGGACTAATAATTAGTGAAAATTGAATTAACCATCTAAAAATATACCTGTAAGCAACGTGCAGACCCATGTTGTTTGGATAGTAAATTCTAATATTCAAATAACGAATACTGGTCTTTATCAAAGTATTCTCAAACTAAAAGAAAATAAAACTTTTGGCAATATTTTTATGTGCTCAGCATTTTCTTGAAAACATAATCAGAGAAAGTATCACAAGAAATTCAATCTCTCTACCTAAAACAGTCAGAAATAAGAACCCAAAACTCTTCAGCTAATGTAAGAAAGTGAACCCACAAATATATAAATAGTATTATGTGCAGTGCCATGAGTTATACCAAAATTAAGACATGACTTCACTGTGGATAATTAATTAATACAATCCATCACTACAGTTAAATAAAAACCTAAATTTTACACAATCACCTCTGTAGGTGAGCAAAAGCACTTCAAATAATATATTAGTATTTCATGATAAAATGCCCAAAAAGCTAAGAACAGAGTGAACCTTGCAGATATGACAAAAATATTTGTAAATACGTCTCTGATTAAAAAAAATATTTTACTCCACAGAATTTAACAATAAAAAGATAACCTAGTTTTTAAAATAGCTTAAAAACTGTTTGTCTCACAAAAACATACACATGTACATACTAAGTACATTTGAAGGTTTTTAATATCATGGGTCACCAGAAACATGTAAATCAAAAGTTTATTGTAACACTACTTTAAAGAATCTAGAGCTCCAGATGATACATAAAGCCAATGACCCTCCTGGAGGTGACATGGTGAAGCAGAAGTGATGGAGATATTAAGTGGTGCAGTCATTCTAGGGAGAAAATCCCCAGAATTCTCAAAGTGCCGTGATAATACCTAGAAATTTTAGTCTTAAATATATATATCAATTACAAATGAAACCATATATCCACATGAAACTTGTTTGTAATGTAGTAGAATAAATAAATATTGACTAGTGGATGAATGAATATGCAAAATCTTGGGCCATTTTACAATGGCCCAATACCAATTTTCAATTAAAAGGAAAGTATACTAAATATTAAAAACTCGATGAAAATTGAAAATATTATTTACTGAAGATAATTCCATCCATATTAGATTCAACATATAGCCACAGAAAGTTCATCAGTTTGTGTCAAGTCTACAAAGCATGGCCAGGGAGAAAGGCCCAAGGTGTCTGTCCTCTTTTTAAGACTATGAGAAAGTTGTAAATGAGCTAGGATGATGAATGAACAAAACTGATTATACTGAAACCACTGAATTGCCCATTTAAAGGGTTTAAATGGTATGATACATTCTAATCAAGTTAAAAAGCAAGAAACAAAAACAAAAAAAACAAAAACAAAAGCAAAACAGAAGTGAAAATAACATGAATGACTATCACATGGTAAGTGGTGAAGCAAAGCATAGTCCATCTACACAGGAGAGTACTGTCATAGAACATAAAGACATAAGATAGATAGATAGATTGATAGATAGATAGATAAATAGATAGATAGATAGATAGATAGATAGATAGATAGATAGCCACACAGGATAGATTAATTTCAAACATCTTAGAGTAAATAGTATAAAAACCTAAAACATAAGTTGTATGATTTGAATTATATAAGCTTAAAATCTAAAGTGACATTTGTACTTAGCAAAAAAGTACTGCTTGCCTCCAAAGTTTCTCACCCTCTGCATACTGTTCATGCTCAGTCCTAAGTTGGATATCTCTGTCTAACCCCTTCTTCAAGACCCCTTGTTGCAGTAAATCTCCAACCCCAATAAACCCGTGCAAAAGAACACACAACTCAGTTATAATATTTACAAGCTGAACGCCTAGATTGGGCAGATCTACCATTACACTACTCTATTCCCTAGCTATGAGATCCCTTGCTACTTGTGACTCCTTCAGGCCATGTGGTTCTGCTCCATCTTCCTTCCACCTCCTCTTCCTCTGTCTTCCTCTCTCTCTTCATCTCTTCCTCCTCCTTCCTCTCTCTCCCTCTCTAAAACCTCCAGTCCCATCCTTCCCTTCCACTGCCCAATCACAGGCTCTAGCTTTTTTTGACCACTTAAAATGGAGAAAAGGTTCACATAAAATCACCTGAGTACATGATCAATCCACTCCTCCTTGGGACAGTCCCTCTTGAGAAAACTAAATTAACATCAAAATACAAACAAAACCAGGACAATCCACAACAGCTCTGAGACCTGAGCAGAAGAGGACTCAGGGAGATTTTAAAGCCAGATGTGGTGAAAGGATGTTTTCCAGATACAACAGGACTAATACGCATATGAATTTACAGAGATATGCAAAACTTACCCAGGTTCAGCCTTGACCAAATCTCAGCACTGAGAAGGTGAGGTGAATACAACTTTCTAACGCTAAGCAAGAAGCTATTTGCAACTTATTCCCCAAAGACATGTCAATGGATAACAACACCCCACTCCAGGGAAAGCTTCATACCTAGGGGTAGCCAGCTAACACAAAATAGATCTTGGGTGTGCAATGTGCTATTTGTCCTGATAATTTTTGTCTTAATTTATGTCTGCTTGTTTGTTTGTTTGTTTGTTTTTATTGCCAGGTTTGGGAAGGGTGAGAAAGACAGAAAGACACAAAACATACACACATACACACAAACACAAAGGTGGGGGGAAGAATCTGGGTTAGTAGGAACTGGGAAGAGTCTGGAAGGAGTTGTAGGAGGAAAGAATACAATTAGAATATACTTATAAGAAATTTGCTAAAATAAAAACCCCAGTTTTCTAAAGATACAAATGGAAAAGAACAGAAAGAGAAAATGAGCAAACCACACAAATAACATTTAACAGTGATTAAATTATTCTAAAGCTCAGTTTTGTTACTATTTTCCTAACTCTATAACTTAAGCATCCTATTTTACATATAAAGGAATTAGATGTTTAGATTACACACCAATAAACTATTTTAAAGTAACATAGAATTTTTTTCTTTTTTCTTTTATAATATAAATCATCCTATTAATGATACTGTCTGGAGTGATAATAGTAGATATTTTTGCCTTTGTCATAATCTTGCTGTAAGAGATTCATTTCTTTCATGATAACCTAGGGCTCTACGGTTTCCACTCACTTCCTTGGTCAGAGAACTATACATCCTACGTACAATGTGATAAGATTCTGCTCGAAGTATCACAATTTAAATTTTGATGCTGAATTTTAACAAATGCATTGCTGTTTAAATTGAGACTCTTATATTTTTAATAATTTACTCATTAAAATGTTTGAGAATATTGCTTTTATTTCATTAATTAATTTATTTTTTACATATTCACTTTACATCCCACTCACTGCTCCCCTCCTGGTCACCCCCTTCCACATTCCTTACTCCATCCCCTACTCCCCTTCTCCTCTAAGCAGGTGGAGGTCCCTCTGAGTATGCCCTCTCCCTGGCACATCAAGTTTCTGCAAAGCTAGGTGCATCCTCTCCCACTGAGGCCAGACAAGACAGCCCAGCAAGAAGAACATACCCCACATAGAGGCAATAGCTTTTGGTATATAGCCCCTGCTCCAGTTGTTCAAGACCCGCATGAAGACTAAGCTAAACTTCTGCAACATATGTGTGGGGAGCCTATGTTGAGCCCATGTATGTTATGTGGTTTAGACTCTGAGAGCCTCAAGAGCTCATATTAGTTGACTTTGTAGGTCTTCCCATAGAGTTCTAATCCACTCTGAGGCCTGCAATCCCTCCTCCTATTCTTCTATAAGAGTCCCCAAGCTTCATCCTGTTTGTCTGTGGGTGTCTGCATCTGTCTGAGTCAGCTGTGTGGAGCCTTTCAGAGGAGAACCATGCTATACTCCTGTCTGCAAGTGTAGCAGAGTATAATTAATAGTGTCAAGGATTGGTGCTTGCCGATGGGATGGGTCTCAAGTTGGGCTGGTTATTGTTTGGGCATTTCCTCAATGTCTGCTTTATCCTCAGTGCCTGTATTTCTTATAGACAAGATACATTTTGGGTGGAAAGTTTTGGGGATTGGTTGATGTCTCTACTGCTCCACTGGGGTTCCTGCCTGGATACAGTAGGTGGCCTCTTCCCCTATTCTGTGAGTTGCAGCTAAGGTTACCCCCATTGATTCTTGGCCATATCCCATATCCTAAGTCTCTGTCTCATCCTGGAGATGCCTGCTACCTCCCCTCCCCCATCAGTTGCAGATTTCCATTTATTCACATGGCCATCTCTCCTGTCTTTCCCCACACCTGATCCTGACACCCCAATCCCTCCCTATCACTTCTTCCATACAGTTCCCTCCCTCAATCTGACTATTTTATTTTCCCTTCTAAGTGAGATTCAAACTTCCACTTGTTTAATGTATTTAGGTTTGTGGAATGTATCATGGGTATCCTGTATTTTATGGTTAATATCCACTTATAAGTGAGTACATACCATGTATGCAAATATACCCACATTTATCACCCTGCACAAAACTCAAATCCAAGTATATCAAAGACCTCAACATAAAGCCAGATACACTAAATTTCTTAGAAAAGAAAGTGGGAAATATCTTTGAACACATTGGTACAGGAGAATAGAACACCAATGGCTCAGACTCTAAGATCAACTATTGATAAGTGGAATCTCATGAAATGGAAAAGTTTTATAAGGCAAAGAACACATTCAATAGGACAAAATGGTAGCCTACACACTGTGAAAGGATCTTTATTAACCTTACATCTGACAGAGAGGGCTAATATCCAAAGTTTATAAAGAACTCAAAAATTTAGAAACCAACAATCCAAATAATCCTATTAAATGGTGTACAGAGCTAAACAGGAATTCTCACAGGGGAATCTCAAATGGCCAAGAAGCACTTAAAGAAAGGTTTGAAGTCCTTAGTCATCAGGAATATGCAAATCAAAACAACTTTGAGGTTCCATCTTACACCCATCAGAATGACTAAAATCAAAAACTCAAACGATAGTACATGCTGGCTAGAATGTGGAGCAAGCAGTACATTCCTCCAAAGATGGTGAGAGTGCAAACTTGTATAACCTCTTTGGAAGTCAATTTGGCATATTCTCAGAAAACTGAGAATAGTTCTACCTCGAGACCCAGCTGTACTATTCTTAAGCATATAGCCAGAAGACATTCCACAATCCCACAAAGACAATTGCTCAACTATGTTCATGGTAGCTTTATTTGTAATAGCCAGAAACTAGAAACAACCCAGATATCCCTCAACTGAAGAATAGATAAAGAAAATGTGGCCCATTTTCACAACTGATTACTATTCCACTATTAAAAATTAAGACATCATGAATTTTGCAGGCAAATGGATGTAATTTGGGGAAACCATTCTGAGTGAGGTTACCCAGACACAAAAGGACATGAATGGTATTGCTTGATTGTTTTAAAGTTTAAGCTATATATGTGCATACTTAACAATGATGGATTACATTGTTTATAACTGGGATCAGGCTGTTTTATATAATTTTGAAAACATTGTGTCCATGTGCACAAAATACATTTATTTATTTGTGTATTTTTTTCAGGCTTCATTTTTATCTGGCATTCTTATCAATGTATTGCCGACTTAATTGTTGAGATTTTTTTTATTTTTATTCTTGGATATTTACTTTATATACATTTCAAATGTTTTCCCCTTTGGAAACCCCCTATTCCATTCCTCCTCCTCCTCCTGCCTCTATGAGGGTGCTCCACCACCCATCGACCCACTCCCATCTTCCCTCCCTAGCATTCCCCTACACTAGGGCATCTAACACCCACAGGCCCAAGGGTGTTCTCCTCCCACTGATGGCCAGCAAGACCCTCCTCGGCCACATATGCGGCCAGCACCATGGGTCCCTCCATGTGTATTCTTTGGTTGGTGGTCCAGTCTCTGGGAGCACCAGGGGTTATTGAGAAGTATGTGAGATGGCATCCTTCCCTCAACATTTTGGCGAAATTAACTAGAGAGAATGAAATTCCTTCTTGAAGATTTCAAACTAAATTTGAGGCTAGCTGTATACCCACATGATTCAGCTTTGCTAGATTTTAGTTTTTCAGGAATGTATCCATGTCATAAAGATATACATCTAACATCTTTATAAAAATCTGCGGCTTCTGAGGAACAGCATTTGTTATTATTAATAGTAATTTGTGTCTTTTCATTTGTTTCAATTACTAGTAGTTTGGTGCAGGACAACGTGTTTTCAGTTACTCTATTTGGAGACAAGCATAAGTTCTTTGGTAGCCATTTATCATTTCCAACTAACAACATTAGTATATCAAAAGGGCAAAACTTACTACGAAGAACTAAGGTAATATACCTGTGGTGGGCTGAATATGCTTGGCCCAGGGAGTGACATTATTAGGAGGTGTGGCCTTGTTGGAGGCAGTGTGTCACTGTGTGGATGAGACCTTCCTCCTAACCATGTGGGAGCCAGTCTTCTCCTGTTTGCCTTTGCAACAAGATGTTGCACTCTCAACTTCTTCTGTACTATGCTGTAATGCTTCTGCCTTGATGATAATGCACTGAACCTCTGAACCTGAAAGTCAGTCCCAATTAAATGTTGTCCTTATAAGAGTTGCCTTGGTCATGATGTCTGTTCACAGCAGTAAAACCCTAACTAAGACAATACCCATGAAGAAAAATGTTTCCTGTATTTAATAGATTTATACACAGAGAGATAACTCCATATGCAAATGTATAGTTACAAAGTGACTTGATCCTGTTCATATTTGTGAGAATATATTAATATATTACCATAATCACTATTCTTTATGTACTTATCTTTACTTATCGTTGAGTCAATTCTCAATATGCCTTAGTCATGCTATGATATAAGTTATTTATATTATTTTCTTGGGCTCTTAACCTCAAAATGTTTATATTTGTCATTTATCAAAATATTTATATTTTAAATATATATCTCCATATGTGTTTATCTCTGGATATGACTATATTCTTACATTTAGAAAAATATTTTACTAATTGGCACTGAAAGGTAAGAGATAACATCATCTCCATACATATTTCCTTATAATTTACATACAAATGTGCACAAATATTTGCATTAGTCCTAAAACTTTCTTCCTGCTTCCAGGTGCCATTGTTTGGCATGTAAAATTTTACTTATAATTGAAGAATGTTTAAACATGTGTCTGACCTACTATAATAGCTGATAGATTATTATCACTATGATTCAATAAATCACATTTTATTAATATACCATTTGCATGATGAATTTCAAAACTTCTTTGTGAACTAGAATTTTTATTTATATATATTTTTAAGACCCCCCCATTCCAAATTCCCTAAATAAGTAATAGAACAATAACTTGGTATCAAGGTTTCTTCTCTTTCTGCCACATTTACTTTTTTTTCACATTTGGGAACTGTCTATTAACTATAGTTTGTATTTTCCCCCTCTGGGCTTTTAAATTGCCATTATGTACTTTTGAGACAGAAGACT
Source organism: Rhynchomys soricoides (assembly GCA_019843965.1). Classification (NCBI taxonomy): domain Eukaryota; kingdom Metazoa; phylum Chordata; class Mammalia; order Rodentia; family Muridae; genus Rhynchomys; species Rhynchomys soricoides. Next base: position 916,918 of record JADRCH010000231.1, on the reverse strand, counting down.
ACTCTGAATATATTATCATGCCTTTTTAAAAATAAAAACTATATTATATACTCTAGAGTGTATTAGTTATAGCAAATAACTGACACATGAAAATTAGAAGAGTTTAAAAGACATTTATTTACAATTATTTATCTAAATACTGCAGATAGGTTGAATAAAGAGAGTCCAAGAGCATAACATATATGGTGCAGAGTGATCCATATCCATGAAGATAGTAGAACAATGTTAATGGCTAACCACTACAACTAGAAATTAGAGCTGTCTGTCATGATAGTGATGCTGAGGATGATTTGATCTCAGGACACAGACACCCTCATACAATTGTGAAATAAATGGTTCGTTTACCTTGCACCCATCTCATCTCACCTGGATGGCTGACCCTATCTCCCATTGACTTCATAGCAAAGCAGCCTGCTGTTCAATTTATATAGGTAAGATTTGTGAGGCTAAAGGAAAGATAAAACATGCTCATAAGGGAAAATGGGATTTTAAAACAGAACACTGGTTATGAATTGTGATTTCACCCTCTTTTTTGACTCCATAGTTTTTCATCTTTGTTTTAAAATAATTGTTTTTTAGGCTATCTTACAGTCATCCTTCTGTATTTCTCTTATTTTGATTTTCCTTGCTTCTTTCAGCTACGTCATATATAGCCTTTATTTAATGTGATGTGTGTCTTTGCACACCCATGTGTGTAAATGTGTGTTAAAATTGTACATAAAATGCCCCTCAAAGATCCTTGTGTTTGAACCTTGGTCGTCACCCGATAGTGCTGTTTAAAGAAGCCTTTATTTGGAGTGGTAGCTTCTAACTGGAGGTTATGAGAGCAACAATAATATTGTAGGTCATCTATCAATGCGCTTATGTGAGTAGGCTTTTGCTGGTCAGCTCTTTCTTACTGCAGCATAATTTCAAGAAAATTAGCTTCCTGGAGTTTAGTCCAGTATCACTTGGCTCCACTGGTTTTTGGCTTGTAAGTTTCAGAACATAGTGGTAGAGAGTATATAGTAGAACAAGGTTACATATATCAGACAAGTTTCAAAGGCAAGAGAGGGGGAAAATGATTAGTCTTATTGAACAGTATCCTCCTTCATGGACACAATCTAAGGATGAGCTTCCTTCAGGGTTGCCCTGCCTCCTAAGGATCTGTCCTAACAGCCACACCAACAGGGGTCCAAACTTCTTCAACATGATAGCTTTTGGTGGTGGTGGTGGTTATTTAAGTTCCAGGTCATAGCAAAGCTCCATTGAAGAAAATGAACACACAAATAATGGGAATTGACTGCAGATAGCAATTTCATGTAGACTTCAGGCCCTTCTGAAAAATGAACCTTTCAGGTGAATTCATTTGTATATCTACCTCCTTGTGGCATGCTCCAACCAAGTCAATTTAATTCTCTCACTTTCAAAAACTGGCTCAAAATCTTACCTACTGATACAGCCCACATTTTTTATTGGTACTCTAGATGGAATTTTGATATCTATGGTTTCATTTCAGTGGGGACTCAGTAAATACAACACACTTATTTTTATGATTTATTGTACATAATCTGTTTAGTCTTACTGGTCAAGCAAATCCACTACATACATTTTAGTTCAAGAGGGGACTAAGAAAAGACTCATGGCCAAGGCAAAGCCCTCCTATCCTGTCTTACCAAAGACACAGAATGCATAGAGAAGGGAGTTAAGACACAGAACACAGGGAGAGATGGCATTCTCATGTTGTATTTCCTGTTTTGAGCCCGAATGACCCACAGGCAAGTCTTAGAGAACAGTCTAGCCCTAATAGGGCACACAGCCACTACTAGAGTAAAATATGTTCTCAAACAGAATATGTATATTTATTTTTAAAGACCCACAAATAAAATATTAAATTTAAAGGTTTCAAAATAACCAAAGGAATATGAGTTAAAGTTCTGGAAAGAAGTACAACCTTGCACACAGCTCTCTGCAATGCCAATTAACTCAGTTGTAATATTATAGGTTCAGAGCCTAACTAAAATTTGTCTTGGGCTAACCTCCATCAACCCCACAGTCAATAGCACCATCAAAGGTGTCCCACATTTTGTGTTTGTAACCTACCTAGCAAGTGCCTCCACAATGCATCTAAAACATATTTAATTTGTGATCTTCTTTGTCCTGTGTCTTCAAAAATCTTTGTGAACCTGCTCACTAGGACATGGAAAGATTAAATCTGTGTTCCCAGGGCAATATCACTCGTACTTGAAAACATAATGAGCTATCCTCATCTCCATTGAGATGGTGTGTGTGTGTGTGTGTGTGTGTGTGTGTGTGTGTGTGTACAAGGAGAAAAAATATTCTGAGTTTCTCAGTATTCTGTTAATGTAGCAAATATCTAAGATAATTAGCTTTTTATAGGCACATTTTTATTTTGTCTCACAATTCCAGAAGCTTTGGTTAAGGATAAATTTGGTGACTGAGGGGAAAGTGGAAAGAAATAAAAATTGCATATATGTATGTATGTATATATATATATATAATAATTATATATTATATATAAATATATGTGTAATTTATATATATTTTTACTATAATCATATATATATACATTAATTTTACCTCATAGCTAAGGCAAGGAAGAAACCAGGCTGCAGCCATTCCCTTGAGAGCCTATGCTAAATGACCTACAACTCCTCCCTACCCATCGCTCTACCAATTGTTTGTAGTTGCTATCTCCTTCCAATAATTCTGTCTTGGGATATAAATTTGAATCCCATGGATCTTTGGAACAACACACAAGATGCTTATATTTTCAGTTTCTCAAATTAACCTCGAATGTGTTCTGCTATAATATTTTCATGCATGCTTTGTGACTGAAGGTCGATCACCCTTTACAGTCTTCTCCCCTTTCCCCTCTGTCTGTGTCCTGCTCATCACCCCACCTACACAAACATGCAAACTCATACCCCTCTTCTTTCTTTCGGATCATACATCATTTGTTCCCTTCTGTTTTACACACACACACACACACACACACACACATACACACACACAAACACACATACTTTTTTCTCTCATGCTTTTATTTCTAGGTTTTTGTTTTGTTTTGTTGTTTTCTGGCCCTTTGATGGCACACATACTTACCAATACATCGAAATTGCAATCAAAAGTTTACATATGTAAAACAAATGGCATTTGTACTGTGCTCAGCTTATTTTATCTTACAATGATTTATAATATCATCCATTGTTTTCTGTGAAATCATGAATTCATTTTTCAATATAGTTTAATAAAATTTCTTTGTATTTTAAACCACATTGTTTTTTCATTTTGTCTAATGATGGACATCTTATCTTATTCTTTTTCTTTCCTATTGGGAATATTGCTATAGTAAACATTGACATGCTATTATTTCTGAGATAGATTTATAAATACCATGGAAGGGTATAAGAGCATCCCATGGAGCTCCACACCGATCTCACAGCAGCTGTGCCATGTGCATCCCCACCAGCTGTGTCTGAGAGCTCCTCTTTTCTTATACCCTCATCAGCAGCCATCGTTGTTTCTTTTCATGATGTGAGTTAATCTGGAGCACAAAGGAAGCTCAAATCAGGCTTAATTTGCTTTTTCTTGGTTACTCAGGAAATTAAATACTTTTGAAAATACTTATTAAGTGTTTATTTCATTTTTGGAGAATTATTTATTCAAATAATCAGTTCATTTTTATTGGAAATGATTTTATTGTGTAGTATTTATACTTCTGCGCATATTCCCAATATTTGTCCTCTGTTTGACATATAGTTGATAAAGGTTTTCTCATGTTCTGTGAGCTGTTTCTTTGTTCTGATGGCTGCTTCCTTTCATTAGATTGTCTAGGGATTTGCAAATGTTCCTTATCTTTTCAGATATGTACCTCTGGGGTTGGCAAAGGGTGCATACCTTTAACCACAGCACATAGAAGGCAGAGGTGTGTGGATGCTATGAGTTCAAAGGTAGTTTGACTTCTATGCAAACCATGGTTTTATACTGAGACCCTATCTCAAAAGAACCCAAAAGAAGAAGAAAGAAGCTAAATCTGTTTGATTTGTTTTACCTTTTGTTACTTTAATCTCCAGCTCCTTAATGTTCATTGTTCTTTCTGTCTTACTGTTACTGTGTTATGGCTATGAATGTCTTTTTCTATTCTGGCTTAATTTTTGGTTCATTTTTCTTGCTTTCATCGTTGTACTTATCACATGCAAAGAGGAAGCCATGTGATAGCAGAAGTGGGTCCTTAATTCTCCATTTATAACTGAAGAAACAATTTGCACAAGAGCTTCATAAAATTTAGATCTTCACACTCCCTTTAATCTGATTCATATGCCCTAACTGTAATCGTAAGAAAAGGAAATTATATATTGGATTTGACCAATTAGAATTTACTCTGGGATAGAGTTTGTAAGAACGTTCTTGAAGGATGATGGCTGAGGAGACGGACAGATGGATGGAAATGTGAGTCAATGAATGAATTGACTAATGAGCAGGTGATAACACTCTTGAAAACATTTCCAAGAGTGATCTTTTCCTATACAGATAAATTATAAAGCTTTGGCTAAATACATACTCAAATCATGAAGCTAATATTAGGACCTCCATTGCTAATTTCTCTTTAAATCAGATATACACATACTAAAGCAATTTATAATTTTTAATCCAGGTCTTATTTCATTTCAGAACTATTTCTTGGTAAGTGTTGCCACAATTGGTCTCTTGAAAGAGAACCTGCTTTTAGACATGTAAGATGAATCTTTAAAAGACATATGGTCAAATCTAACTATGTTTTTCAAATTGTGGGATAAAATGTTAATAAGAGTGGTTTGGGGAATTTGTTATAGAAAGTATATGGATTTTGTATACTGATTTTGTATCCTGCTACTTTGCTGCAAGTACTTATTAGACCCAAGAGGTTTCTAGTGGCATTTGTAAGGTCTTTAAAGTATAAAATCCTGAGATAGTGAGATGAATCAGCATATAATGATAAATTAGTAGTACAAAAAAAGTGCCTTTTTGTGACTTGGTGAAAGATAAGAATCCAGGTGCAACAGAAGTGCCTTCATTCCTATAAGATAACAAACTAAAGGAAAAAACATTAATTATCCTAGGTGGGATTTTCTTTGGAAAGTTAGAAGCAATCTGATATGTACCTGCATCCTACTGCTTGAACCAAGCCAGCATTAACAATAATTGCTAGAGAGGTATTCTGCATGCTGGGACACAGGTGTCTCTGCCATTTTTTCAAGGAACCAAGACTTTCAAATTTCCATCTAAACTGTGGTTCAAAGCTCCATGAACCTGTAACTTATTCATTTTTATACCTTAAAAAACACTTGGAAGTGGCTGCCAAAGTCTTCTACTAACTCAAATTGTAGTCTAGCCACTTTCTGACATAGCTATAATGACCACTGTATGTCTTGGCAGATGAATCTGTTAAAACATTTTCTTTGGTCTGTCTTCCCCTAAGCAGGGAATTCCTTCAGTAGCATTTTCTCTTCATAGACTCTTTAAATGCATTTGTATTTTAACACGTTGAAGCCTCTGGTCTGTAGAGTCTCATTTTGGGGATACCTTTCTTACTGTCCCAGATCAGAAGTGTTTCTCGAATGATGATAATCTACTTAAAACTTACAGATGCTTTCTCGGTTCCACCCTTTCTGTAGCTTTAAGTTTTTATGAGATTTTCTATTAAATGGCATCATATACATGTATAATTTATGTGCTTTCTCACTACAGAGCTTATTTGGGACTGTTAAGAAATAAACTTCCTAAAAAAAAGAAAGAAAAAGAAAACCAGATGTTATGCTGTCTTAAAATTTCATTCACCAAACAACTTAACCCATTGATTCTGAATTCTGACTTACTCAGATTCTCAGCACATGGAAATAATGTGGCCATATTCTTTGTCAGATTATAACATAAACTGACAATAACTAGTCCCCATTTGTATATGCTTGTATATGTGTATCCTCCAGTTTGTATATGCTTGGCCCAGGGAGTGACCCTATTAGGAGGTGTGGCCTTGTTGGATTTGTTGTGTCACTGTCGGCATGGGCTTTAATACCCTCATCCTAGCTGCCTGGAAGCCAGTCTTCTCCTAGCTACCTTCAGATGAAGATGTGGAACTCTCAGCTCCTCCTGCGCCATGCCTGCCCTGGAAGCTGTCAAGCTCCCACCTTGATGATAATGGACTGAACCTCTAAACCTGTAAGATAGTCCCAGTTAAATGTTGTCCTTATAAGAGTTGCCTTGGTCATGATGTCTGTTCACAACAGTAAAACCCTAAGACACCATTACAAGCATGTTCCCCTTTGAAACCTCATGGTCTGGTCTCTGCTGTCCAAATTTCCATCAGCATTATGATCTTCATCACTAATGCCTGTCAAATCTGATTATAGCATTCTAAAGTTTCTCTAATCCACAGCTCCAAAGTCTTGTATATCCCTCCTACAAATCAGTTCCAATGTCATACAACATGAGCAAGTTGATTGGATAAACAACCTCTCCTCTAGTACCAATTATCAATATTAGTTATTTTTCTCAATTGCTCTGTTAAAATCCCTGACAAAATCAATTTAAGGAAGGAATGGTTTGTTGTGTCTTACAATTTTAGAACAAATTTCATTAAAGACAGGAAAGGCCTTGAATGAAGACGCAATTAGCTACATTTTGCCCCAGTCAGGAAACAAAGGAAGATGTTTTCTCCTCTTGTTCTCCTGCTTTCTCCATTTCTTTTCTCTTTGTTTAGTCTGAATGGCCTTGCCTCCAGTCCACAGGGTGGTGCTGCTCACCTTTAGCATGGGTCTTGCCTCCTTAGTCAAATCAATTTACACGACTGCCCAGACACACCCATCTCGTAGGTAGTTCCAAATAGAGTAAATTTGACAATGACAATTTACCATCATTTAGGAAAAAAGTCTAGATTTATTTTTAATTATTTGTTGTGTTACATGCTTTTTCCTTTTAATATAAAAACCAATGAATGTAGGCTTCTTAATTTTGATATTTTAGCAAACATATTTGGTACAGTGGTAATTGCTAGGATTATGTCTGGTTTCTGGAATGTTCTGAGTCAAAAAGAATTTCAATTCCCACATAGATGATACTGTGAAATGCCACCTCCTCGCATGTGCAAGAGAATGTTTTTAAAGGGGAATTAGAAAAATTCAGTGCTTCTATTTATTTTAAATCTGCCTAATCATCCTGCATGCAGCATGTTGATTTTTATAATTCGTAGGGAAAGAAAATGAAAAATGTTGCTAATTCAAAAGGGACTAAAGCTAGGTAGGACCATGCAAATATTTGCACCTTTGATTTGTGCTGAAACAGTCCCTTAGCTGTGACACTAGAATATATCAAATGTTCTTCAAATCTAAGATGCATATTAATTTTCATCTTCAATAAGTCAACTTGCTGAAGCTCTGTCTCTTTTGTCCAGAAGAAGCATCAAGTGAGAATATATCACATTTAATAGCACTTTATAAAATTTCATGTACAACCAAGTATCTTTCAGATACAACAGCAAGTTCTCTGTGGCATCATTTCATTATGACATCCTATAAATGTCTTTCCCTATTATCACTTCCTAAAACCTTTGCATGTAGTTATTTACTTTTCTCTGTCTCTGTCTCTGTCTCTGTCTCCGTCTTTGTCTCAGTCTCTCTGTCTCTGTGTGTGTGTGTGTGTGTGTGTGTGTGTGTGTGTGTGCAAGAAGCTCCTCAGGAAGTGCATAGATGTACATAATACAGATTCAGATACACCTTGGACCCCTTCCTTGCTCCTGGAGGAGACCCCATAGTTCATCTTCTCTAAACCCACAAGCCATCAGAAGGAGCCCATTTTCTCAGTGACTCTCAAAGTATAGAATATACTCGTCCTTTGAGCATATTTTGTGAGGTGAAACAGAAGAGGTTTTCTTACCTGTACAGAGAACATTGTTTATGGCTCTCTTTCCCATAACACTCCAGAGAGAAGCCAGGGTTTTCCCCTGAGCTGAGCTGTGCTGGCAGGGAGAAGGTATTGACCCAGGGAGATATGTAACTTGTATCTTTTACATTTCAGTAAGTCAATTCATGTGATTATCCAGAACACTAAAACTTTGTATCAGTTTTTGAAATTACAGAAAAAAATTGTTATGGTCATCATTTTCAGTCTTCACTTCTATAATTTATAGATTCTAATTGTCAGTGGTCTACTGAAACATCTACTCTTGAAGTTTATCTCTTTTAGGAAGAAATAAGTTTAAATACCATTCTGCATACTTTAAATGTGGTATTCTTGGCATCTGCTATTTCTTTTTCCTTAGTGTAATCTTAATAGTTCTTGAGCCCATTACTTTTTATTGGATGATAATTTGTTCATTTAAGTTGGAGAAATAAATATGTACTACATGCTGTTTCTTGTAAGTTTATAATTTTTCTATCCCCGAGGTTCTTGGATCTAAAAAAAGAAATACCTGGGAATGTTAACAGACAGATGACCTTCATCTAACCTCAGTAACATGATGTAAGCTCCCACTGGCTCTGGATGACTTTTGTACTAGAATGCATCTTCTTCTGACTGCATGTCCATGAGGTTTCACCAGGGTTTCTTGAAGAAGAAGAAGGAGGAGGAGGAGAGGAGGAGGAGGAGGAGGAGGAGAAGTCTTACTAACTTTGGCTAAGGAGTTAAATAAAATTAAGGTTAAATAATAACAGAGATTTTTGTTTTAAAGGTGTGTTAGAAGAAAATGATAGAGAACACAATGCAGTTCATATGCTGTGTTACACTGGAATGCTTCAGTTGTTTGTACATTTGTAAATATTAATTTGGAATTTCTTTAGTCTAAATAATGTCTTAAGTACAGGCCCAGAAGCAGTTGGACTTTGATAATGGAGAGCTCTTTACCACTATTTGTATCCCAAGTCACATTCATGCCAAAGTAGAAAACATGTCCTATGGTTTTGCTTTGGACAAAACAGCAAAAGTCTCTAAAACAGTGATATAACTTTCATTGCTCATGGTGCTCAAACAGCCATCCATGTAAGGGATCTATAAATTAGATCATTTGATTTCAATGTGGCTGACTATAAAACAGCCAAAGATATTTTTTTCTCCTTTCTCTTTCTGGATTTACCTCTTTCACACTTGAAATCAACACCTCACATAATTTTTGCCTTATTAATAGTTACATATTTTTAGAACCAGTAAAGATATGTGACATTTATGCTTTTACATCAAATGGCTAAGAATAACTTATGAACTAGACATTTAGTAGTTAAAAAAAAAAAAAAAAGAGTAGAGCATAAAGTTCCAAGTTTTTGGTTACATGAGTTTTTTTTTTTTAAAAAGGAGGGGGGCTTCCTCCTCTTTCTAATCTACTTGTTTGGCACTAAGCAGGACACATTTTAATTTTATGCTTAGAGGCTGGATGAGATCATATCTAAAGTCCTTCAGCCTTAGCATAGAAGTGCTTTGTTTGCTAAATGAGTAGAATGTCTTTAAACACCACTTAATGCAAGGAGGACATTCTAAAGTCACAGAAGAGTATTTTAACAAAGAATTAAGGAGAGTCCAAATGAATTAAGCATTAGACCAGGAAATAGCAAAGCATTTAGTTTAGAGAAACACACAACTATTTGTTCAAGGGTCGTAGACCAGTCAACAACTATGAAAAATGTTCCCCATCTCCATTTTATCCAGCTTTCTAAAATGCTCTCTCACAAGCAGATAGTGCACTGTGATTTCATTAGTGAATAGAATTGCTTTTGTATGAAAAAAAGGGCAAGAGGAATCCACTATCACCCCACAGTAATACTTATTAAACTATAAATACATATTTTATTGTAACTGCAATGACTACTAATACACTGAAGGTGGCAATTACCATTACTACTACTACTACTACTACTACTACTACTACTACTACTACTACTATTATTATTATCGTGTGTTAATAGGGGAAAGACAGTTACTCTAAATTCATTGTTGATTGAGTATAGAGTGGCAGACTCCCTGGACACTCTCAGGCCACAACAGCCAGGAAATCAGGTAGGTTAGCTACTTACCTTCACTTATCCCTCCCTTCTTTCAAATCTAATCTTTCAGTCTTATCCCTACCTCTTCGGCAGACAACCTGCTAAAGCCACACTTCCTGTCTGTTTCCATCTTCAGTGGATCACACAGATATTCCATTCCTAAATTACCTTCCACAATTCACTGCTTGATCTCAGCCCCCAACTCAAGAAAGCACTTCTAAGGAACTCAAGCCAGGGAAGCCAGTGATATGAAATATAATGCAGTTAGGGGACCCCAAGCCAAGGTACACCCTGAAAAAATTACAATTATATCATGCAACAGATCTGTTATAAGGGGGCTTATTGGGGGATGGGAGAAGTGAGGACCTGAGTGAACATGTAGACAGGCAGAAAGACTGGAGCAAAGGCATGAGGGCAGAAGAAAAGGGAGTAAAAAGCAGCTAAAGAGGGGGTGTGTGCTAGGAACAGAAAGAGGGAGAGAGAATGCTGGGAATAGTGAGAGACTCAAGGAGAGAGAGAAAGAGAGAGAGAGAGAGAGAGAGAGAGAGAGAGAGAGAATGGCCGGGGGCCATTTTTATCACCACACACACTTGGCACACCTGGCTACTATGGTAGCAGTATCATGGCCTCTTCTTACTCTCTGAGACCATTCTCAAAGCACTGAGTAGATCCTGGTGGAACACCCTGCTTTCCTTCCTCCTGTAGATCCCATCATACTACCACATCCTAGTCCATCCCCATTCCTAAATGTCAGCTCCCAACACCTGGAAGCCCAATGCTCATCCCAATTTGGATCCCCAAATAAGTTCCTATAAAGTAACACACAGCAACTTCACTCTAAGAAACAGAGAGGAAAAGAAAAATCAAGGGAAAAACACCTACCCAACGAAGACAAGACCAGATATCAGCAAGTAAAATTAAAATCTTTCTGATCCCAGATGCTTAGACAACAGAATAAAAACACAATTATCATTAACAAAACATAGTAACACCCAGGAAAATATATTGTCCCTAGAGCCTAGTGACAATACCACAGCAGGTCTGAATATTCTAACATAACTGAAGCACAAGAAAAAGACCTTAAAAAGGCCTTTATGAATATGACACAGGTCCTTGAAGAAGAAATTAATAAATACTCTTTAAAAATCTATTAAGATGCGAACTAAAAGTGAAAGAAATGAATAAAATAGGTTAAGGCCTGAAATTAGTAATAGAATCAATAAAAGAAAGCAAAACTGAAGGAATTCTCAAAATGAAAAATTTAGTAAGTCAATAATCTTAGAGCCAAACCATACCATCAAGGTACAAAAGATGAAAGAGAGAATTTAGGGCACTGAAGACACAATAGAAGAAGTGGATAGATCAGTCAAAGAAAATGTTAAATCTAAAAATCTTTTAGCACAAAATATCCAGGAAATCTAGGATACTATTAAAAGACCAAGAAAAAGGAAGAAACTTGGTTCAAAAGCACAGAAAATATTTTCAACAAAATCATAAAAGAAAAATCTCCTGACATAAAGAAAGAGGTGCCTATAAAAGGTGCTAGAAGGAAAACTCCAACCTAAGGAGGTTGACCACATGCAAGAAAACACAAAGAATAATAACCAGAAAATATAAAAAGGGAACTCACACACACATACACACACAGAGAGAGAGAGAGAGAGAGAGAGAGAGAGAGAGAGAGAGAGAGAGAAATCAGGGTCCATTCTTCTGCTCCATCTAAGAAACACACTTTAATATCAAGTATGGCCGTTTTCTCAAGATACAGAGTGGGGAAAGGATATTCTAACCAAAAAAAACCAAAACAACAAAAAAACAAAAACCAAACCCTAAGCAGCAATCTGGTATAGCCATTTTAATGTCTGATAAAATAGACGTAAAATCAAAACTCTTTATAAAGGATAGGGTAGGACACTACATACTCATCAAAGTAAAAATTCACCAAAGGACATTTCACTTCTTAACATTTATGTCCCCAATTCAAGGGCACACACTATTGTAAGAGAAACAGAACTAGAGCTTGAATGGCATTGATCCTCACACATTGATAGTGAGAGACTTCAATACACCACTCTAACCAATAGACAGATTATCAGACAAAAAAAACTAGACAGAAAAATATTGGAGAGGGATGATGTTATAAATTAAAGGGATCTAACAGATATTTACAGAATACTTCATCCAAACACAAAAGAATATATTTTCTTCTCAGCACATCTTGGAACTTTCTCCAAAATTGGCCACAGATTTGAACCCATAGCAAGTCTCAACAGATACAAGAAAACTTAAATGATACCATGCACCTTATCTGATCACCACAGATTCAAACTGTATAGCAACAGTAGAAATAATAGAAAGCTTACAAACTTAAGGAAATTTAACAGCTTGCTTGTGAATAAAACATGTGTCAAGATAGAAATTAAGAAAGAAATGAAAGAATTCCTAGAATTGCATGAAAATGAATACACAACAGAACAAATTTGTATAGCACAGTAAGTGTGATTTGAAGAAGCAAATTCATACTACTAAGTGACTATATAGAAAAATTGGAGAGGTCTCAAACTAGTAACTTAATAACACACCTGAGGGATTTAAACAACAACACAAAAGAAATCACACACAAATAGACCAAAGGGTAAAAAATAACCAAACTCAGTGCTAAAATAAATAAATTAGAAACAAACAAAAGAATCAATGAAACAGAGGGTTGGTTCTCTGAGAAGACAAGTAAGATTGACAATTCTTTATCCAAACTAACTAAAAAGCTAATATAGAAGTTCAAAATTAACAAAACCAAAAATGACAAGGGTGGCATAATAACAGATACCAGGAAATTCAGAGAATAATAAGAACATACTGTAAAAACCTTATCTCCAAAAAATTGAAAAATCTAAAAGAAAAAGATATTTTTTCATTACATGCCACTTCCAAAAGTTAAATCAAGATCAGATGAGCAAGTAAAGCACAATGATAACTCCTGGTGAAATAGAAGCAGTTATTAAAATTCACACACACGCACACACCACAAAAGCCCAGAGCCATATTGTTGTAGCAGAATTCTTCCAGACGTTCAAAGAAGAGTTAATGCACTTACTCTTCAAATTATTCTATATATTTGAAATATAAGGAACATTGTCCAAATAGTTTTACAAGGATGTATTACTTCTGATACCCAAAACACATAAATACCCAACAATCTAAGAAAATTACAGACCATTTCCATTCTGAACAGAAATACACAAGCTTCCTTATAATCTCTTAAAATATTTCATCCCAGAGAGGCAGGGATGATTCAACATATATGAATTAAATGCAATCCAATGTATAAAGAAACTGGAAGTTGAAAATCACATGATCATTTCACTAGGTGCAGAAACACCTTTAACAAAATCCATCACCACTTCCTGATAAAAGTACTGGAGATTAAGGATTCAAGGGACAATACGCAATAAGCACAGCAGTACATTACGTAGCCTAACTGTAGGTGAAAATATGTGTGCATTTACTCAATCTGTAGAATATTAGCCAATAAAACACTGAAGTCATAAAATTGTACATATTTCTTAATAAAATATCCTCACATCTATAGGTTTACTTTAAAAATTTTAAATAAAACTTTAAATAAGTATTTTTCCTATTTTTCCTATTGTTAACAGTCTTATCAAAATATAAGCTACAAATAAACAATTAAGGGTTTTAATACGGTACTATAGTCCATTCCTCAAAGAAAAAGGGAAAATACAACAAAACCATATTGTAAAATTTTCTATTTGTTGGAAAGCTATTTGACTTTTTATATTTTAGAATTTAAACTAACAATTACAATATTACATACTTGTAATTCATAAAACATCATGTTAAATACACATATGTTCTATGGTAGTTTGCAAATGCTCATACCAAGGGAGTGACACTATCAGAAGGTGTGGCCTTGTTGGAGGAAGTGTTTCACTGTAAGGGGAGGCTTGGAGATCTTCCTCCTAGCAGCCTGAGGATGCTCAGTCTGTCCCTGGCTTCCTTCACATGAAGATATAGAATCCTCAGCTCCTCCTGCACCATGCCTGTCTGGATGCTGCCATGCTCCCACCTTGATGACAATGGACTGAGCCTCTGAACCTGTGAGCCAGCACCAATTAAATGTTATTTGTAAGACTTGCCTTGGTCATGGTGACTGTTCACAGCAGTAAAACCTTAACTAAGACAGTCTGTATAATTTTTCTATAGTTTCAGTCAGAAAATTACAGTTACTTAAAAAACAAAACAAAACAAAAAAACCAACAACTATGTGACCAATTCCCTTTTCTCAGGTCCCACAATTTCTGCATTAATGGTCTTTAAGATTGTTGACAGGCATTCAACATGGATTCAGGAAAGAAGTGTTACATCAATTTCTTTGCATTTCTTTCTCTCTGTCTCTTTCAATTTGTCTCTATCTTTCCAGCTGTCTCCTCTCTCTGTCTCTGTCTCTCTGTCTCTCTGTCTCTCTGTCTCTCTGTCTCTCTCTCTCCTTCCCTCCCTCCCTCCCACACTACATCCACCTATCTTTCTCTCCCTCATACCCCTTTTTCCTGTTACTTTCATTTTCCTGTCACTCATTCTCTTACTCTCTCATTATCTCTTCCTCTTGCTCACATTTCTTCAGCTTTGATGAATTCCACTTAAGAGAAACAGTGTTAGAGGCATGAGGAACCAATACTCAGTTTCTTAGAAGAAAAGTAAGAAAAGAAGGTTAGATTTTAGAGAACCTAGCAATATCTAGTGAGAACTTGCTGTCACTGAATAGCTCCTGAAAGATTATTTTGTAACTATAAGATTTATAGGATCACAAAAATAAAGCCAAGGTAGAAGTTATCTTATTTAGCTACATTTTCATAAATGAGGCTCAGGTGCTCAAGCACCCTTAGCTCTTGCACACCTACATCCAGATAGATAATTTATAAAATTGAAATGAAGCCCAAAATCTGCTTCCTTATATGCCACTGACCATGATGCTACGTTGCAACTTACCTAGCTTTCTGCTACTTTTTAACCTAGGCACATGTTATTCAATTCAGTCTCCAAGAGTTGAGCTAATGGTTAAATGTACATCTCTTTGGAACAGGCACATCTTTTTCATGAAGCACCAGACGACTATAGAGGGCTCTGGCATGAGTTATTGGGCAACTCTACATGAATGATCTATGGGAGACAGTATGTGAGGCTGTTTGCTTTAATGAGGGAGGAGTGATCTACAAGAATGCTGGATGCTTTTCTGTGAGTTAAACCAATCCATCTTACACTGAGAAAAATGGGGGGAAAATAATCTTTCAAAGCTACTTGACAGCCACTCCGATCAATGTGCCATATTTGTTTAATGAAGATGCTGTGACCAGTCCATTCATAATCATCCATTTCTCTACATAAAACATTTCCTGACTTGCCTTGTCAGTTGGGGAAGGGACTGCTAATGTGTATCCTGAAAGAACTTGTTTCTGCCATAGCTGATCAGGGCCCTGCTTGCTACTTTCTCAAAAGTGATTTGATGAAGGCTGATAAGAAGCATTCACATGAACGGCATGTTCAGTTTCCTCCTGGAAAGCCTAGTGTTGTTTATGTAAACAGCACTGTTTAAAGCTTATCACCCTCAGTTTCTGTTTAAACAGAGGATCATATTTTTTTCAGCAAATTTTAAAAATAAATTTGGGGATTTCTAACTCAAAAAAAAGCTTTTGCTGCTTTATTTATTTATTTATTTATTTATGCTTTCAATAAAGCCAACATGCAGTTTCCTCTTCCTCCATCGCTCTCATTATCAAACCACTTCCCCTCTCCCCAGGAACCCCTCCTCTCCTTCCTTTCAGAAAAGAGAGGACCTCCCAGGAATATTCACTGAACATGGCATAACAAGATACAATAAGACTAGGTATAGAGCCCCATATCAAAACATGGTCAAGGAACCCACGATCCTAACATTTGACAAAACTGATTTTAACCAAAAAAGTCATCAGAGATAAAATGGTTGCTTCATAGTCATCAATGTAATAAACTATCAAGAGAACATCATAATTATAAATATGTGTGCAATTACAGCTACGTACTCAATTTGATAAAACAGACAAAGGTAGATGAAAAAGCACACATTATTTCCAAAAAGTGATAATGGGTGAACTGAATACTCAGCACTCCTCAACAGACACGTCATGTGGAAACAGAAAAAACTAAGCAGTGGAAGACTACAGCTGAATGACACCATAAATCAAATGGATATAATAGACATCTACAGAAAATTCTATTCTTCTCAGCAGCCTATGGAACTTTCCACAAAACTAATCACGTATAGAAACACCAAGCAAGTCTCAACAATATCATATTCTGCATTCTGTCTTATCATGTCGAAGAAAACTGGCTATCAACAATGAAAGAAACAGTACAATAGATACTAATGAAATTTAAGAAATCATGTGGAAATAAAACAGCTACTTCTTCAAGTTTCTTAAATTTTTCCCTATATTATATACTAACCAGTTATAGTAATCATAAATTCCAGAGGGCTGGCTTTCAAATCTTTATCATTCTTAAGACCACTATCCTAGTTTTCAGTGCTCTTCAGGAATCTAGAATATGCCAACCCCATCAGTATTCTGACACAGGCAGTGGAGAATACAGTGTTTAGGGAATGCCTTAGCAAAAATAACGATTGTTTCCTTCCTTCAAGAGAATATGGGAGCTGCAACCTTTTTCTCTCTATGTACATAGAGAGACAAATGTGTATGTATTACAGTAGCTATTACTTGCCAGTGTTTCTTTTTTTATAACTTACTGTGATTCTTATCTGCTTATGTTGTGCTGAGCTGAAGTGTAGGTCTGAAGCATGTGATAGTTTGTTTCCTTAGATCTTCTTTCTTCTCAGAAGCCCGGGAAATCTATGCTAGTACAGATATTACCATAACTTTGAGCTAAGAGAGACCACTCATGACCCACCTTCCTCCCTGAGAGAAGCTCAGTTTAGGGCTTCCTCCCAATTCATTGATACAATCTGAAGTAGGGCTTTTGGTGAGAAAGTGTCTTGAGCTTTTCTACCAGTCTATTTTATGTTCATACGAGATGAAGAAACGTCTCAGTGAGAAATTTCCAAATTTCTCACAATGGGCAGAGTTTATTTTGTTGATTAGGAACTTGTGTATCCATGGCCAGTATTCATTTAACCACCTGGTAGGTGATACTTTTATCACTTTCTTAGGTTGTTATAAAGACCAGATTATGCAGCTAAGTAGTCAACTTGAAAACAGATTTTAAATATGTCTTTGGTCTAAGTAGGGATTTAATCCTACCTGCTTGCCACCACCTTGATTCACACTTGTCATTATTAGTCAGAATAATATGAATCTATTTTCTGCATATGATATTCTCATGTAAATCCACTGAGTTGAGCAACTTACCTACTTTTTTAGTTTTGTTGTTTCTTCTCTTGTCATGTTCTTTTTATCTACTATATTTGCCTGAAATTTGCAGTATCTGATGTCTTATGTAGTTATCTATTGTCTGTAGGTACTACTGGCATCTGATTTCCACAGGTGATCTGTGTTTTTTTTTTACTATTGAATACTTTGGAAGTTCATATCGTTATGAGCAATCTTAAAACTTGAAGATGAAGTTAGAGAACATATTTTCATATTCCAAATGACTGAGGACACTATGAACAAGTACTTAATTTTAATCAGACAGTGTATAGTAAAAACCCATATAATGGCCTTTGGTGTTTATAAATTCCTTCCTTTCCCGTGTGTGTGTGTGTGTGTGTGTGTGTGTGTGTGTGTGTGTGTGTGTATGTGTGTGTGTGTGTGTGCTATATGTGCATGTAGGGGTGCATGTTCATGTGAGTATTATGTGTAGACACAAGCCAGTGTCAAGGGTCTATTTTCAGTTGTCCATCTTATTTTTTAAGACACGGTTGCTCATCAATTCAGCAATGCTGACTGGCCAATGAGCTTTAGGATTCTATCTCTTTCAACTTACCCTCACTCCCCACTGTGGTTACAGGCTTGGGGAACTATATCTGGCTTTTTATGTGAACGCTGAGAATCTGGATGCAAGTCCTATGTTGGCACGGCAGTAAGCTACTCACTGGGCCCTCTCCCCAGCTCTGATTATAAATTCTTACAAGAGACAGTTTTTATTTTTCCTCTCTTTATTCCAATGTGCTTAGAACCTTGGTTCTAGTCATGAAAATTTCTTGGCCTCTTTCTGAGAAGCAAATTTACAGACTTTTCAAAGCTCTCTGATCCTATGTTTGTGGTGGTCATTTCATTTAAGCTATATAACTTTGTCAGTTCTACATCTTTTTTAACTTACCTCTGCCAGAAATACACTGGAAAGTAAGGTTGAAGACTGGTCACTTATGACACATTTCCACAGGTGGCAATCAACGTTATCAGTGCTTTGTTCAGGTGTACAGTCCATGCTGTGTTATCTCACCTGTGTCTTCCTCAAACCTGGGATTCAAATTGAATTTCTTGGATCACACACCAGCTCAATTCCTGGCTTTAGCCAATGAATCTGGTTCATTGAGGAGCTTGTGTTTTGGGTAACTGTCGGAAGCTTTTCCTCACAGTGTTTAGAATCTGCTTGCAGGAAGATCCTTAGCTTCGATGCTGTTTTCAAACCATTTTCATGTAAAATCCTTTCATAGATTGTTGATGCATTTTAGATTCTTCTTATTGAGGCTATAAATACAAAAATAGTGCGTTCACACATAAATAAATGTATGTAGAGATAAATATGTACATATTGCAATATCTATTGCTTGTCAACATTTCTTGTTTTATAAGTTACATGTGATTTCTAATTGCTTTAGTTGAAGAAATACTTTGTAAATATGAAATTATAGAACGGTGTTGAAAGCAATCTCTATTCTCAGGAGAATATGCAGGAGAAAATATGGAGACAAAGAGTGGAGCAGAGACTAAAGGAAAGGGCATCCAGAGACTGCCCACACCATCCCATATACAGTCACCAAATCCGGACACTATTGTGGATGACAAGAAGTGCTTGCTGACAGGAGCCTGATATGGCTGTCTCCTAAGAGGCTCTGCCAGAGCATGACAAATACAGAGGCGGATGCTCGCAGCCAACCATTGGACTGAGCATGGAGTCCTCAGTGGACGAGTTGGAGAAGGGACTGAAGGAGCTGAGGGGGTTTGCAGTCCCATAGGGGAAGCAACAGTGTCAACCGGCCAGATACCCTGGAGCTCTCGGGGACTGGACCACCCACCAAAGAGTACACATAGAGGAACTCATGGCTCTGGCCGCATATGTGGCAGAAGATGGCTTTGTTGGACATCAGAGGGAGGAGGAGCCCTTAGGGCTGAGAGTGTATGATGCCCCAGAGTAGGGTAATGCCAGGGCAGGAAGACAGATGTAAGTGGGTGGGTGGGGGACACCATGATAGAGGCAAGGGGCGAGGGGTTGGGACAGGGGGTTTCTGAAGGGGAGACCTAGAAAGGGGAAAACATTTAAAATGTAAATAAAGAACATATCCAATAAAAAATATGAACAACAAAAAAAGAACACATTTAGTAAATTTGTCAAAATATAATCTTTATTACTATGTATAGTATATTTATGCAGTATATTTATGCAAGTGTAACCCTTATGTGAAGGCATTTTCTAAATACTTTGTTAAGGATAAGAATATACAGCAAGCAGAAAGCAGCATTTCAGCAAAGGAAAAATTAATAGATGACACAGAAATATTAGTTTCCAAGGCACTGTATTAAATATTGAGTTGCTACAAAGAGTATACATTATCTATTGGATTTTAAAGAATAAAAATGTAAAATAAATCTATGAACACTTTGCATTTGAAAAGAGCATTTTGTTTAATTTAAATTAAAGACATTTTTATTCCTTTTTCTACCCTTATTCATCTCCTTTCCCAGAGGCCAATTCCAGCTTCAAAGGGTCTGCTTTCTTCTTCTGACTTCTACAGACACCTCTATGTACATGGCATACACTCAAAAATACACGCGCGTGCATGCGTGCATGTGTGCATACACACACACTTTCAAATTGTTTCTTGAAGAAGTTTAAATAATTCATTGGTTTTCCAAATATGTTAACTTCTTTTAAATTGAGAACAAACACTACATCATCTTTTAAATTATTCTACGCATCTTGTCAATCTTGATAATATTTTTGGTAATTAAAAGGAAGGCCACTCTGCTGTCACTTTGGAGTTAAATTTATTGGTCAATACATTCAGAGTCACATACATCATTCTTTTCTTATTGGAAATATTTCACTCCAATTATTTAAATGTAATGATTCAGAAAAAATTCATGCCAATAAAATATAGTATATTTGTAAGTATAATATAATATAATATAATAATGTTTCTTGTAGTTTTACATTTTCTGAGAATTATTTAAAGCTGAATTCTTTCCTCTTGTTAAAAGTTCTTAATTTAATTTTCTGGAACTTCTGATTTCTTTCTTTTAAAAATTCTTTGAATATTATGAAAGAATGCATTCTGAACACCTGTCTTGTATTTGGCACTGTCCTCAATATTATCACTGGAGGTAAGTGCAAGAAAAAACAAAATGTCTCTGCACTAAAGAATCCACATATCGCTAAGGATTCACACTAAAATAACTAAACAAATAAACATGTATATGAACAAATCTAGTCACCATTTTTCCAGCATCTCCTTGCAATTTACATTAATGCAAGCTCACTTTGTAGATGTTAAAGGACAAGTTTGGGGAGTCAGTTCTTGCCTGTCACCATGGGATCCAGGAGCAGAATTCAAGCCACTAGAGTGACACAGCAAGTTCTTTTAATATTAAGCGATCTCACTACCTTATTCTCTATTGTAACTATTATTCTGTTTGCTATCATTTAGTAATGATCTATTCGATTAGGCTTTGCATCTGGAGTGTTAGGCTAGGCTCCCACTAAGCCTCCAATGTACTAAAGCCATTCTCAAATGCAATGCTATCAGAAATCATCCATGAAAGCCCCAAAAGTTTTGATTTAAATTAGTTTTAGTCCCTGAAGATTTTTATTTTGCATCCAAATTTTAAAGTTTTAATTCTTTGTTTCTTTCCTTTTGTTCAGCGTTTAAGACTTTTCACCAGATATTTAACTGACTTTTAACACTGCTAGAAAATCAGCAAGGATGTGGAGGCAATGTGGAACACAGCATTCTTCTAGCTGTTGAAGAAAGTCTGGAAGATTGAAAGCTAGTATCAGCCTGGATTCACTGGAAAACCCTGTCTCGAGAACATTCAAATTATTTTAAAATACTGTGGCTCTTTCTACAGTCTATCCTGAGCAACACACGCGCGCACACACACACACACACACACACACACACACACACACGGATAGTTATCTCTACATTGTACCATCTGTTAGATACTAAAGTGAAATTTCATCACTAAATTTTATTAAGGTAAAAGATTAATAAATACCTAAATTCTGACTTGGGCAATCCATTTACCAAGAAACAAAAACTTACTGTTTTTGAGCTATAAAATAATTAAATAATTCATACAGTAAGTGTAATTGCGGAAATGATTTGATTGCACACTCCTTCATTCCAAGCTTCAACACCTCCGTCTACTCACATATAAGATACCAGTTACTGTAGATATTATGAATGTTAGCTCTCATGACAAGGGAAGTATGGCATAGGGGAAACATTACCAGATAAGGAAGCAAAAAAATTTGTCCCATCACAGGTACCTTGTTTCCAGCACCTTCTCATCTACTTGTCCCAGCCTTCTAGGAAACAAAATGATCATTTTCTAAAATTTATTTTACATAGTGTATTACTTTGTAATTAATACTTGTTTCACCAGTCTTTGCTCCATTAATCTGTTTAGTATCAAGCTCTGTACATTTTTCAATACAATATATTTAATAAAATTCTTATAAGATCTGCATTTCCAGTCGGAGAAAGTCATATACTGGCTTTACTGTTGATGGACCTTCTTATGACAGAAAATACAGAGTATGGCTAGGTAATCACATGAGTGATGCACAGAATTCCCAGTCAGCTTTGCTAAGAGCAAAGAGAGGAGTTTGTATTAATGATACTGTGCTTAAAGAATGTGTAATTTTAAATGGTGTGTGTTTGGGGATGTTTTGATAAAAGTTATCATTTTAAAGCAGAGGATGAGTGAATGACTTATCTGTCACCCATGCCTAAGGAAAACCTTTGTAAAGAAAAAAGTTCTCCATGATGACATTTCTCTGGTCAAAACCTTTCAACTTGAGAAAATGTTCCTGCCAAAGTTAAATCAACTTTCAGCATTTTCTAAATGTCAGCCATTCACTTAGTAGTCCTATAGCAGTGGATGGACTAATGACGTCTCTGTCGAGTGGGGCATTATTTTGCCTTTGCTTCTTCGCAATTTATACTAGTATGCATTGAATTAAATTTGCTAATTACTTTCTGCTTAATTAGAATTTTCTGATTATTCAAACAGTCTCAGAAAGTCATTAGGGCAGCCAACTTGGTTATTTTATTAAACTAAAGTGCACTTTTTTTACTGGTTAGACAGTTCTGTTCAAAATAGTATTTAGTAAATGGAGTTCCCGGCTCAATTTTCTAGAATTAAATTTGAATCTATGGTCTAGCATACCAGCTCCTATAAATAACATTTAAGTATATATGTGTATATATATGAAAATGAAGACAAATTCCATATTGATGTCATTCGTAGAAGGTCAGAAAGGAAAATTTGTAGGTGATGTAACATTTCCTTAATTGTCAGCCACAGATGGAATGATATACTTTTATAACCTTGACATTCTGTAGTAATAAAACAAGTATACTAAAATTTTCACTAAGCACTGCTTTCTGCTTATATATTTTTTCCAGTAAATCTAATGTTTACTTTAGATTACCAACTGTCTTTATCATCTAATTTTTTTATATAAAAGTTACATGAAGTTTTCATAATCCATTTTTATTCACAGACAACTTTCAATAAGACTTTAAAAGACATGATCTTTAAAAATATGATCTTTAAAAATATAATCTTTTGTGAGGCTTAAGAGAAAAAAACACCCAGATTAACAAGTAAATAAAAGGGTTAGACAGTAGCATAAAGGAAGTATACTTAATAGACACGAAGAGAAGAGAGCATTCATCAATGCAGAGTTCATCTGTTCTCAAATACGCAGGGAATGTTCTCCAGGACAGTCAACAAGTCAGACCATAAAATAATCTTCAAAACAAAGACTTTGGGGCCACTGAGATAGCTCACTGGCTAAAAGAGCTTATTGTGCAAGCTTTAAGACCTGAGCTTCATGCCCAGATCTCAGTGTGGAGGGAGGGAGTCAGCTCCACAAAGTTTTGCACATCTTTACTCTCATACACATCTAACACACAAAGTTATATATGTATATATAATATTAAAGTAAAGTTATTAAAAGAATAGCCTCTGACTACAATTTACTTAGAATAATTATCATAGAGAAAAATGTAACTCAAATAAATATCTGAAAATTTAGTGGCCATAACTAAGGATAACCACAGATAACCAAAGTGAAATGGAAATTAGAGACTGCAGGATGGTGAATGAAAGAAAATATTACATCATTAACCTTCAGACAGAAATCTAAGCAAGTCCTTAAGGGAAAAACTGTCTAGTACTAAATGCTAAATACTCTTGAAACAACAAAATCCTAAAAGTACTTACTCATATCTCTAAACTAAGGAAATAAAAGCAATGAATCTTAAATTCAAAAGATTGTTAGAAAAAAATGATTAAAGTGAAGAAATGAGATAAACTATAAAAAGCAAGAAATGAAACATCTATGAAATAAAAATGCAGTTTTGCAGCATGACCATTTAGCAAACTTTCGTATTAGGCTCCCCCAACTCAGAGTCTATGGTCTCCCCAGCCTTGGACTTTTGACAAGGTTCTCAGTACTGGGAATACTTTCCTATGGAACAGGCCTCAGAGTCAGCAAGAAAGCTGTTGGTTACTCCATAATACTCATGCCACTATTTCACTGAATCGTTTCTAATAGAATGCAAATTTAATATAATGTATTTGGACATTATCTGTAGAAACTCCAGTTATCTAGATGGCAGTGGAGGAATTTGTTGTTTAATACATTCACACATTTAGTCTGTTAATGGTTACAAACAGCTATTAATGGGAAATTCCATTTCTTTCCGATCAGTCTGAATTCAAGTATTTTTCACCCTTATACCATGAGGTTACCAGGAATTTTGTATTTTTTCAGTTCTTCTGTATTCGACACTTAGCTTCTAATCATTTGAAACTTATTTTGAAGTGACTAGAAATGTAAAGCTGTGCTAAGTATCAAACCTATTCCTCTGCAATGGTCTTCTCTTTCAGATCTTAGCCTTCTTAACTTTGATTCTTTCTGCAGCCTTGAATATAATTTGGTCTAATGGTCCATGCCATTCCTGAAAATGCATGTGCCCTCACATCTTTTCCTAACTTCTCATTTTTCTGCCCATTCCAAGATTTAGAAAATGTCTTGAGAGGTTTACAGTGCCCTTTGGAAATGTGTTTTATTTTAGGGTGAGTCTACAGGATGTGACCTTTTCTAGTTCTTACTGCCTTGCCAGCTCAAAGCTCATATCTTCCAATATGACTTGTTTAAAACAAATTACCAAGTGGGGTGTCTTTGACATTACTTTTCAGTCTTCAGCAGGAGTATCACTCTCTCCTAATCTAAAACAGTATACTCTAAATTAGATTTAAGGGCTGGAGAGATGGCTCAGTGGTTAAGAGTGCATACTGCTCTTGCTGAGATCCTGAGTCAGTTCCTAGCTCTTGTATCAGGTAACTTACAACCACTTGTAACTTCAGCCCTTTGCTTGCTTCCATGGGCACATGCACATACTAACACTAGACATAAACACATACACAAATTGAAAAACTGTTACAAAATGAAATAACATTGGAATTCTAGATAAATGCATGCAGAGAAATTATAACTGTTATATCAATATAGAGTAATTAAAATAATATATTTTATCACTATTCTGAAAAATATAATACGTGTAGACAAAGGCATCACTGGAAAAAAAAATAAAGTAGAGCAAAAAAAACCACAATGAAACAAACCATAATGGGAGAATATGCAAATATTTATTCTAGAAGTTGTCCTTGTGAGTTTAAATACAAAATTAAGAAAATGAGTTATTCTATTCTTCAGAGTTTTCTTAATCTAAAAATATTTTTGGATGCAATATTTCTCATTGAGGCAATACTCATACAATTAGTAAATTTGAAAGAAACATTTCATCAAAGTAGTGTTTTCTTAGTTTTCAAGGAAGAACCTCTCTTGAAAACCAGATGGCTTGCACTACATTCTATCTGGTTATATTATTTAATTATTAATTTTGTCTTTAATTATTTCTGTTCTATTTACACAAGCAACTATTATTGCTCATTAATACATTGCTGCCTCAGGTCAAGTAAGTTCGTGTTCAGCTTGGAATTAGAATATTCTGGTTCATTATATTCATTCAAGTACTAAATAAACTTGTTTCTTTATCACAAATAATTTTAAACCAATCATCTTCTATTTATTAATATTTGAATAAGTGTTAATAACAGAAATAATACAGCTCATTAATAATAAAATTTAAAAAGTTTCCACAATTCCCTCAAACAAAATTGCTTTTCATATTTAAACTTCTTCCCAGCGTCTTCAAAACATTCACAATTTCTTGATACACACTATCCTTTCAAGTTGTTGCCTGTTGGTTTACTTAACATCTGCCTTTCCTGGGTTTAAGGTCACCCTGCAACTTTTGTAATACCTCAGTTATTTCAGGCAGCATATAAGAATAAAATATAATTTCAAGTCCTTTAAATGTGCCTATGTTAGGAGGAGGAACTCTCCCTAGCACTCTTCTTTCTGAATTATTCTTATAATATGACATTGAAATGATAGATGGAAATTTTTGTTGCACTTCAGCAATGTGTTCAACATATAGAAGACAATATGTATTCAGTAGCAGTAGAAACTACTAATCACAGCTATGACTTCTTGGCAACATGTGGTGATCTATATATACCTAGGTGCAACTTAATATGTGCAACCATATATGTATCTTCAATCTGATATATCTCATATTTATTCATATTTTAAACTTCATTCATTTTTATTACAGCAAAATACACACAACCAAATACCCATTCCTGATATTTTATAGGCCACTATATGGCACGGAGAACAAACACATCATCACATCTGTACTGGCTGGTTTTGTGTGTCAATTTGATACCAGCTGATGTTATCACAGAGAATAGAGTCTCCCTTGAGGAAATGCCTCCATGAGATCCAACTGTAAGGCATTTTCTCAATTAGTGATCAACAGTGGGAGGGCACATTGTGGGTGGTGCCATCCCTGGGCTGGTAGTCCTGGGTTCTATAAGAAAGCAAGATGAGCAAGCCAGTAAGTAACTTGAGGCCCCAGGGTGTGGGGAGACCAGGTGCGGGTGGAGGACATCCCCTGAAAATGGGGAAGTGAATGGGAGGAGGAATGAGATGAGGAACTGTGAGAGGGTAGACTGGGAGAGTGATAACTGGACTGTAAAAAAATAAATGTAAAAAAAAAATTTATTCAGTTGTTTCTCAGTGAACACTTGTTTTTTGTTTTTGTTTTTTTTAATCTTGCATATTGTAAACAATGCTATGAACACTGGTTTGGAGGAGCCCCTCGGGTACATATTTTCAAATTATTTGTAAATATACTTAGGACTTGGAGAACAGGATCATATAGTATTCCTATTCTCAACTTTAACAAAAATACCTAAATGCTTTTCATTGCATTGTACCACATTGCATAATTGGAAAAGAATCATTTTTATTGGCTATTTTATTTATTTACATTTCTAATGCTGTCCCCTTCCTGGGGAACAACAACTCCATCCCAGATCTTCTCCGCTTTCCCTCTATGAGGGTGCTCCTCTACCTACCCACCTATTCCCACCTCACCACTCTAGCATCTGCCTAAGCTGGGGCATCAAGCCTCCACAGGACCAAGAACTTCCCTTCTCTTTGATGCCAGATAAGACTATCCTCTTCTACATATGCAGCTGGAGCCATGGATCCCTCCATGTATGCTCACTGGTTGGTGGTTTAGTCTTTGAGAGGTTGGGTAGTCCGGTTAGTTGGCATTGCTGTTCTTCTCATAGGGCTGTAATCCCCTTCACCCCCTTCAGTCCTCCCCCTAAGTCTTCCAATGGAGCCCCCATGCTCAGTTCAATGGCTGGATGCAAGTATCCACATCTGTATCAGTAAGACTCTGGCAGAGCCTCTCAGGAAACATCCATATCAGGCTCCTGTCAGCAAGCACTTCTTGGCATCAGCAATAGTGTCTGGGTTCGGTGGCTGCATATGGGATGGATTCCCAGGTATGGCAGTCTCTGGATGGCCTTTCCTTCGGTCTCTGCTCCACTCTTTGTCCCTGAATTTCCTTTAGACAGGAGCAATTCTGGGTTAAAATTTTGAGAAGGGTGGGTGGCCCCATTCCTCAACGGGGAGACATGCCTAACCTCTGGATATGGTCTTTACAGATTCACTCTCCTTTTTGTTGGTTATTTCAGCTAATGTCATTCCCACTGGTTCCTGGGAGCCTTGTGCTTTCCTAGCCTCTGGGACTTTCAGTTCGCTACACCAGTTCCCTGTCCCCCATGCTACACACCTCTGTTCAATTTCTTGACCCTCTGTACATCTCCCTTGTCTCCTCCCACACCAGATCCTGCCTCCTTTTTTCATCTCCCCATCCTGTGTTCCTCCCAAGTTCCTCCCACCTTCTAGCTCCCGTGATTATTTTGTTCCCTCTTCTAAATAGGATTGAAACATTCACAGTTTGGTCTTCCCTTTTCTTGAGTTTCATATGGTCTATAAATTGTATCATAGGTATTACACTGACTGCTCTTCCAACGATCCTCAGTGCAATTCCCAGCAACACATGGTGGCTCACAACCATCTGTAAAGGGATCCTATGCCATCTTCTGGTGTGTCTAGTATACTCATATACATAAAATTTTTAAAAAATCTTTAAAAATACAAAAACCATCCAAACAAACAAACAACCAAACAAACAAACAAACAAAAAACCAACCCTCTTATTTCTAGTTTACTAGAGAATTACCAGGTTGTTTTCCTAAGTGGTTTTACCAGCTTGCAATCCCAACAGCAATGGAGGAGTGTTCCTCTTTCTCCACATCCTTGACAGCATAAGCTATCACATGAGTTTTTCATTTAGCCATTCTGATTGATGTGAGGTGGAATCTAAGGGTTGTTTTGATTTGCATTTCCCTGTGACTAAGGATGATGCTTCTAGGCCATTCAAGATTCCTCAGTTGAGAGCTCAGTTGCTTAGCTCTGTACCCCATTTTTTTTTTAGTAGGATTTGGTTCTCTGGAGTATAACTTCTTGAGTTCTTTGTATATTTTAGATATTAGTGCTCTATCAAATGTAGGGTTGGGAAAGATATTTTCTCAATCTGTAGGTTGCTGTTTTGTCCTATTTACAGTGTCCTTTGACTTATAGATGCTTTTCAATTTTATGAGGTCCCATTTATCCTTGTCAATTGTTGAGCCATTGGTGTTCTGTTCAGGAACTCCTATAGCTGATAAACAACTTCAGCAAAGTGGCTGGATATAAAATCACCTCAAATCAGTAGCCTTCCTCTACTCAAAGTATAAACAGGTAAGAAATTAGGAAGACAACACCCTTCACAATAGTAACAAATAATATAAAAGACCTTGGTGTGCCTCTAATCAAGCAAGTGAAAGATCTGAAAAAAACTCAAGTCTCTGAAGAAAGAAATCAAATAACACCTCAGAAAATGGAAAGATCTGCAATGCTCACAGGTTGACAGGATTAGCATAGTAAAAATAACTATTTTACCAAAAGCAAGCTACAGATTCAATGCCATCCCCATCGAAATTCCAACTCAATTCTTCACAGTGAAAGAGCAATTCTCATCTGGAATAACCAAAAACCCAGGATACCTAAAACTCTTCTCAACAATAAAAAAACTTCTGGGAGAATCACCATCCCTGACTTCAAACTGTACTATAAAGTGATTGTGGTAAAAACTGCATGGTATTGGTACAGAGACAGACAGATCAGTGTAATAGAATTGAAGTCTCAGAAATAAAGCAACACATCTATGTTCATTTGATCTTTGACAAAAAAGCCAAAACCATCCAGTGGGAAAAAGACGGCATCTTCAACAAATGGTGCTGATTCAAGTGGCGATTGGCATGTAGAAGAATGCAAATTGAACCATTCTTATCTCCTTGTACAAAGCTCAAATCTTAGTGGATTAAGGACCTCCACATAAAACCAGATATGCTGAATGTAATAAAAGAGAAAGTTGAAAAGAGCCTTAAACACATGGAAATGAATTCTAATCTCTCCATATCCTTGCAAACGCATATTCACTTTGGGCCTTTTAAATAATAACACAATCACCATTTGGTACATCACTCATTTTTTATTTATACCTCTCTGAGTAGGATGGAGCATTATTCTGTATGTTCTCTGGCCATTTTTGTATCTTCTCTGATGACATACCATTCAAATCTTTCACATAGCAGACATTTTGCCTTTGTTTTTGTCTTTTAATTGTGCCTGTGGTTATTTTGAATATACTTGGCCCAGGGAGTGGCACTCTTAGAAGGTGTAACCTCATTGGAGGTAGTGTGTCACTATGGGGCTGAACTTTGAGAGGCCTTCCTCCTAGCTGCCTGGAGTAAATCTTTGCCTCTTTGCCTTGTAACAAGGTGTAGAACTTTTAGCTCCTCCAACACCATGCTTGCCTGGACGCTGCCATGTTTCATGCCATGATGATAATGGTGTAAACCTTTGAACCTGTAAGTCAGCCCTAAATAAATGTTATCCTTTATAAGACTGACCATAGTCATACTCTCTCTTCACAGGAATGGAAACCAAACTAAGGCAGTGCCCATTGATGTACTTTTGGAGCATAGGACAATGCTAGTACACTAGTACATAGCACATGTTTACTAGTGCTGGTAAATGAGCCTTTAAACTATAAAATGTTATTCTTTCATTGGAAGCCATGATGAACGCTCACATCCCATTTAGGACTGAGGTGGAGGGACAATCTAGACTTGGATTGATGGAGGACAAAGGAGTATTAGAGATGGAATTACACCAGCAAAAATGTCCTCAGTGGAGCTTAGTGGTATAGGTACAAATTGCACCATGCAGGAAAATTGAAGGATCTGGGACAGGAATCTGGCAGAAGACAGACCACGAAAGGCCATACATCCAGAATGTGATATTTGCAGCTCTCTCTCTGTCAATAGAGAACAATCTCAACAGCACAGTCTGTGGGGGAACTGGGTAGAATTACATCTTTATGCACAGTTGACAGACCTGAGATATATTCACAAATGGAGATTTTAAACACCTGAAAGGGAAGCCAAGCCTTGGTTTAGAATATAAAGCAATTTAATTCAACAAAAAGAACTCCACCTAACTCCTCCACAAACACATCAGAACCCATTTTATCTGACTTCATAAACCTCTAAAACAGAGTTCACCATCTCTCCAAATTCTGTTTTTTGTTTGTTTGTTTGGTTGGTTGGTTGGTTGGTTGGTTGGTTGGTTGGTTTTTATTATGTTTGTTTTTTTGGTTTTTGGGTTTTTCAAGACAGGGTTTCTCTGTATAGCCCTGGCTGTCCTGGAACTCACTCTGTAGACCAGGCTGGCCTCCAACTCAGAAATCCACCTGCCTCTGCCTCCCAAGTGCTGGAATTAAAGGAGTGTGCCACCACTGCCCGACATCTCTCCAAATTCTAGACCTGTATATATTTAGTCTCAAAAAGACGTAGGAACAGGGGATGCATTCTACCTTACCTAATGAGACCTGAGATTTTTCCACCCCCATTCCTCCTTTCAGCTTCACCCTTTTTTCTGAGCCCTTAGGAGATTCACATCACTCACTCATTCATTAAACAGTTTTGAGTACTGGCTTGTACAGTCCACATTCCAAGGCTACCTTCTACCATTCTCCACTATACTGGCCTTCAGTGTTGCCCTCAGCACAATTGTTTGTTGTTGTTGTTTTGTTTTGTTTTTTTGAGACAGGGTTTCTCTGTGTAGCCCTGGCTGTCCTGGAACTCTCTCTGTAGACCAGGCTGGCCTCGAACTCAGAAATCCGCCTGCCTCTGTCTTCCACGTGCTGGGATTAAAGATGTACGTCACCACTGCCCAGCTCAGCACAATTTCTTAATAACTCCTCGTTTCATGCTATTGTCTCCTGGGCATCTGACATCATTTGCATTCTTACCCTATTATCAACAGATATCTTCCTTTTTGATGACTTACACTTGCTTACTCATGAATAAAAATTTGAGAATTAAAAAATATAAATTCCTCATAGTGATTGACTAGCAAATTGTCTAATACACAGAACTAGTTTATGATACCCATAGACTCCTGAAATCTGTGCAAGCTACCCCTTCTCCAGTACATAAGGTATCTTTAGATACCATGACTGGGTAGAAAGCTTGCTATCATTTCCACAACACGTGAGGGTCTTCCTACACCACTGAAGTCAGAGTCTAGTTGAGACCTTAAGCCAAAGCAAAGCAAATGAATGTCTTTGTTGGGTTTGTATCCTGCTATGAACAAATCAAATATTTTAAGTTAAAGAAGGAGAAATGAATATTTTGAATCTAAGAACTTATTTATTTGAGGTATAATGATAGTATTACTATTATATTTCTCAAGGACTATTTATAATGATAAAATGACTATTTATAATGATAATATTATTATTACATTTCTAAAGGACTGATTAGATTTTAATGGTTTACAATTGAAAATTGAAAAATGTTTGTATGTGTATGTATATATGTTATACATGTGTATATACCAGCTTATGTGCGTGGGGGTGTTCACATGCATGTATACATGTGTGTAAGCCCCAAGCTGGCAACAAATGTCTTCTTAGAGAATTCTCTATTGAGACAGAGTCTGTCAATGACCTGGTGCTCATTGACTCTACCTTGTTTAGCTATCCAGTGTCTTTAATATCCCATGACTCTTCCTCCAGAAAACTGGGATCAAATGTGACCGAAATATATGTCTGGCTTTTATATGGGTTCTGGGGAAATAACCTATCTTCATGTACCAGCAAGTGTTTTAACCATTGAGTTATCTACTATTCCAATGTACGAATATACTCTTTAATGAATCTACATGACATTTGGAAGTGTTTTAAGAATACCAACCAGGGTGAAAGGGGAAGAACAAGAGTATGCATATCAAGAAAACTAGATTTGCTAATGTTTATAACACTTGAACCCAGAAGAGTAGAATTATAACATAATTTTCAATTTTCAATAACAAAATTATTTGTTAAACCAGTTTCACTTCATATCCACAATCTTTCCCACACATAGTATCTATTTCCTTCTTGCTTAATCATTTATGCCTGTACATTTTTAGTAGCTGCATAATTATCTATAAAAGTGAGTTTGCTTTATGATTCAAGTGATATTAAATCCTAAGACTCTGCATAATGCGTGTGAGCCCTGTCCCTAGAATAAAGCTACCCAATCTTAAACCCTGTGTCCATTATTAACTGCCTATGAGGATTGAGGAAATTTATTTAACTGTTATATGCTCATATTTAAAACAGTATATTTAAATAACCCTAATATATGGTTACTGTCATAATTAAATTATTTACTACATATAAGGTGCTTTGTATAACAGCTTGAACTTAAAAAATTCTAAACAAATGTTAAAAATCAAGTTTAAGGAAATAGTGTTATTTTTGTTTGTTTAATTACATCATTCTACCCTGCATAGTGTGTGATATTCTAGCTTCCCTGTCCAGAAAAGAAATTTTTCTAAATCTACTTCATTTCTGTTCAATGATAGAAATGGCACAGCTGCATGTAAGTCATTGCTGCTCACCCTTCCTGAAAACTCTGTGTTTTCTGAGTTGGATGTCTTGAGATCCATCTCCTGAACAAGAACATACACGTACATACATTTTTGAGAAATAGATGCAAGTAGAGCATAGATTAAATGGTGCTGATGAAAGACACCTTTTTCACATAAAAGATAATGAAAATGCATTCAGAAATGTATAAATCATATATTACCACTTCATAATCAGTTTATTGGCTATGACAGCATTTTGCCTTATTTAAAAACAAAACAGAGGTGCTTGCTGACAGGAACCTGGTGTGGCTGTTCCTTGGGAGGTTCAGCCAGCAACTGACCAATGCAGATGTGGATGCTTGGAGCTAACCATCAGACTCAGCTCAGGACTCTGGTAGGGGAAGCTGGCAGAAGGACTGGAGAAGCAGAGGAGGGTTGCAACCCTGTAGGAAGAATAACATCAGCTGACTAGACCTCCAAGTACTCCCAGGGAGTAGACCACCAACCAAGGAGGGTAAAAGGAGGGATCCATGTCTCCAGATACATATGTAGGAGAGGATAGCCTTGTCTGACATCAATGGGAGGGGAGGCTCTTGGTCCTGTGGAGGTTTGATGCCCCAGCAGCATAGGGGGATGCTGGAGTGGTCAGGTGGGAGAGGATGGGTAAAGGGGAGGGAAGAAAGGACAGATGTTGAGTGGGGGGCTTTGTGGAGGGGTAATGGGGAAGTGGGATATCATTTGAGATGTAAATGAATGGAATGATTAAATAATAATAATAATAATAATAATAATAATAATAATAGAACAAAACAGAACTTTCACTGATTTGGTTAGAGTCACACCAAGAGATTTTGTATTATTTGTGACTATTGTGAAGGGTGTCATTTCCCTAATTTTTTCTCAGCCTGTTTATCCTTTGAATACAGGAAGGATAATGATTTGTTTCAGTTAATTTTATATCCAATCACTTTGCTGAAGTTGTTTATCAGCTTTAGGAGTTCTCTGGTGGATTGCTTATGTATACTATCATCATCCACAAATAGTGATACCTTGACTTCTTCCTTTTCTATTTGTATCCCTTTGATCTCCTTTTTTTGTCTAATTGCTCTGGCTAGAACTTTGAGTACTATATTGAATAAATAGAGAGTGGGAAGCCTTGTCTTGTCCCTTATTTTAATGGGATTGCTTCAAGTTTCTCTCCATGTAGGTTTATGTTGGCTATTTGTTTGCTATATATTGCTTTTATTATGTTTAGATATGGCCTTGAATTCCTGATCTTTCCAATACTTTTAACATGAAGGGGTATTGTATTTTGTCAAATGCTTTTTTCAGCATCTAATGATATGTTCATGTGATTTCTTTCTTTTTGTTTATATAGTGGGTTACATTGATGGATTTCTGTATATTGAATTATTCCTGCATCTCTGGGATGAAGCCTACTTGATCATGGTGAATAATCTTTTTAATGTGTTCTTGGATTCAGTTTGCAAGAATTTTATTGAGTATTTTTGCATCAATATTCATAAGGGAAACTGGTCTGATGTTCTTTCTTTGTTGGGTTTAGGTATTAGAGTAACTTTGGCTTCCTAGAACGAATTAGGTAATGTTCCTTCTGTTTCTATTTTGTGGTATATTTTGAGAAGACCTTCTTTGAAGGTCTGATAGAATTCTGCACTAAAAACCATCTGTCCCTGGGCTTTTTTTTTTTCTTTTTTTTTTTTTCTGGTTGGGAGATTTTTAACTACTGCTTCTATTTCCTTAGGGGTTATGGGACTGAATGGTTTATTCAATCATAATTCAATTTTAGTACCTGTTACTTGTCTAGAAAATTATTCATTTCATCTGTATTTTCCTGTTTTGTTGAGTACAGGCCTTTGTAGTAGGATCTGATGATTTTTTGAATTTCCTTAGTTTCTGTGGTTATGGTTCCCTTTTTTTTCCCCCTGATTTTATTAATACGGGTACTGTCTCTCCTAGAGATAGGCACCACCCACAGTTGAGGGATGGGGCCACCAACACATCTCAAAATTTTTAACTCAAAATTGTTCCTGGTTAAAGTAAATGCAGGAACAAAACAATGAAGTAGAGACTAAAGGAAAGGCCATCTAGAGACTGCCCCACCTAAGGATCTATCCCATCTGCACAACCAAACCCCAGCATTATTGTTGATGCCAAGAAGTGCTTGCTGACAGGAGCCTTGTATAGTTATCCCCTTAGAGGCTCTGCCAGCACCTGACCAATACTGATGCAGATACTCATAGCCAACCATGGGACTGAGCCAGGGAGCCCAATGGAGGAGTATGAGAAAGGGGTGAAGGAGGGAAAGAGGGTTGAAACCCCATAGGAAGAACAACAGTATCAACTAACCAGACTACCCAGAGCTCCCAGAGACTTAACCAACGACCAGAGTATACATGGAAGGATCCATGGCTCCAGCTACATATGTACCAAAGGATTGCTTTATCCGGCATTAATGGGAGTGGACACCCTTGATTCTGTGGAGGCTTGATTCTCCAGAGAAGGGGTATGCTAGAGGGGTGAGGTGGGAGTAAGTGGGTAGGTGGGGGAGCACTCTCAAAAAGGTCAAGAGGAGGGTGATGTGATGAGGGGTTGTGGAGGGGAACCTGGAAGGGTACAACATTTGAAATGTAAATAAATAAAATAACCAATAAAAAATAAATACTAAAAAAAGAACAAAACTAACAAACTAAACATTTTCAAGAGGAGTGGAATAGCCTGCCACACACACACACAAAAAAAATGCTTTCTCTTCTGAAAACACTTAATAATACTCATGCCAGGGAAGCAGGGAAGCTTACTATAGATCTTGCCTTCTCTTCTTGCTTCTCGACCTCCCATTCCTAAGTCTCACCCTGGCTCTATAGCAGACCTTCTAGGGTAACCTGTATTCACTCTTTGACCCATTCCAAGAAGACTATATGAGCAGAATACTTTGCTTTCATACCTTCCATGCATTCTCCCAGACCCCTAAAATATTTTCATGCCAGGGGTGGGGGGGAGAGCGATCGGAACATTCAACTTTAAATGGAAAGTCTCTGTCAGATCCCTCACCTTAGAACTCAGGGATTACTGTAAAAGAAGAGGCTGAAAGAGTGTAAGATCCAAAGGAGACAGAGGACACCACACAATCAGAGCCCTTTAAAACAAACTAGCAAGGGTCCTGTGCATTCACAGATAGTAAAACAGCAAGCACAGCACCTACATGGGTCTAAAGCAGGTCCTCTATATGTGACTTTTAGTTTAGCATTCTTATGGTTCTCGGTTACGTGTGAACTGGACTGGGTCTCTGATTCTTGAGCTGGCCTTGGGGCTCATTGGCTTCTGTGGGTTTGCCTTTACCCAAGTTCAATATGAGAGTTTCTGTTCTACTCTTATTATATTTTATTTTCTTATATTTTGTTGTTATCTCTTAGAACCCTATTCCTTTATAATAAAAACAGAAATAGAGTGGATCCAGATTAGAGGGGAGGTGGTGAGGTATTTGGAAGACTAGAGGGGGGAAAACTGTAATCAGAATATATTCTATGAGAGAAGAATCTATTTTTAGTAAAAGGTAGAAAAAGAACAGAAATAAAGACTCAGGAACCTAATGTGACTAATTTTAGATGTTCTACATTTTTATTCTATTTTGAATCCCTTTCTATGTTTATTATATTAATTATTTATTCAGGACAGAGTTTCTCTGTGTAACAACCCTGGAACAGGCTTTGTAGATCAGGGTGGCCTGTAACATACAGAGTTGCACTTGTCTTTGCCTCCCTAGTG
The DNA here is from genome assembly GCA_019843965.1 of Rhynchomys soricoides. NCBI lineage: Eukaryota > Metazoa > Chordata > Mammalia > Rodentia > Muridae > Rhynchomys > Rhynchomys soricoides. Next base: position 880,199 of record JADRCH010000231.1, on the reverse strand, counting down.
CTGGGATTTAAGGAGTGTGCTACCGTGCCCAGGGTGTGAAGTTTGTAAGATAATAGGTTAACCAAAGCAAAGCTCAATTTGATGCTTGTTTCTTCAGTTATCCACCACAAGCATTTTATGAACATCATTAGCTCAAGCATCATGACATAGATGCACTTTTCCTGGACTCTCCTTTACTGCCTTCCTAAATATTCTGAGATCTGCTTTTCCACAAAATTATTCTTCACAGATAGAGAGATGGATGGATAGATGGATGGATGGATAGATAGATAGATAGATGGTTAGATAGATAGATGACCAGTAAGCAAATAGGAAATAGAATTGTACATGAGGATAAGTGAAGTTGCAAGTATAACAGACAAAATATATAAGATATGGACAATGAAATATATATATGTATATATACATGTATTGATAATTCAAAGAAAATTTGTTAAGCTTTCATTGTTTACCTTTGTATGAATTATCAAATCATATTTTAACATAACCACTCAAAAATTATTAATTCTTTAATATACGCTTATTCTACAAGCTTGCAAAGATTCTAACTTCACTCTTTGAATTCTTTTAGATTCAAAGTCTCACATTTTTGAAAGATATTCATCTATCAAAAGAATGCAATGCATGTTGCTAAAGAAGAAACTATTTCATGATGCAGAATAAGCTTAAATGTAATGTTCTCTGGTAATTTCCAAATATCCTTGTAGTTTTTCTGCAAATGAATGATTGTTGCAGATGGGCAAAAACAGAAGTTTTGTGATGGAACAGTTGCCAAACTTCAGACAGTTTTCTTTAACTTACTTGAAGTTTATATTGTTCAAATTCATGGATGTGCTATTTGTATGTAATTAATATCAGAATCATCTTTTCTGAACATTTTTTAATTACTAAGTGCAAATATTTTCCAGGTGTTTCAATGAGCATAGGAAAACTCAGAAGAATATAAAACTCACAGCCAGGCAGTGGTGGCGCACGCCTTTAATCCTAGCACTTGGGAGGCAGAGGCAGGTAGATTTCTGAGTTCAAGGCCAGCCTGGCTTACAGAATGAGTTCCAGGACAGCCAGGGCTATACAGAGAAATCCTGTCTCGAAAACAAAACAAAAAACAAAAACAAGCAAAACAAAAAAAGTCACAATACAAATATTCATGTTAAAATAGCTACTATATCACATAGAAATATTAATTTCATGTAATTAATACATATAAATCTTGCACAGATAAAATCATAATCCATAAACCCATCATTATAAATTCAGTTACATGTAACAACATGTGATAATCCATAAACAGACAAGAGAAGTAGAGAAAAAAATGAAATAAAATGGGGAATTTATCCTTGGTGTAACAATATATTGTAATTCTTCATCTCAACACTTCTCCAGTGTGGATCTGTCTCTCAAGAGCACAAAAGATAAACAAATGAAACACAGTAAATAACCTAGAAACAGGATTATATATGTTAATACTGAATATATGACAGAAATAACACAAAAATGGGGACATGTGAGATTCTTCAATGACTTTGTAAACACAGAGATATGAGAAATAAGTTAGATCTCTTAAAAATTTACAACTGTGACTACAAAGATCATAGAAGAATACTTTCAAAAGCAGAGGAAAAAGAATAATTTATGTAAACAAGTAAGGAAATGAATTTAACTACACTAACTTTGAAGCATGTAATTTAACAGCAAATACCAGACACAGTTATATATAGAACAACACATTTAGAGAAGATACCTTAGTGTTTGAAACTAACATAAAATAAAAGAAAAATGCCCGGTTACATGATTGATGAAAGATAATTTATGTGGAAATACCAGGAAGAATAATGGAGAAACTCCAAGACGTGGCAGTCCAAAGAATAATGAGCATATTTCATCTTTATTATTGTAGAATCAGAAACTGAAGTCAAGAATAGAGAATTTACCACTTTGATAGTAGCCAAAATAAAAATTAGACAAAAAGTATAATGTTGTGAAAAGGAGCAGAAAGACTAAAAGCCAGAGAACTAAGTATCTACTATAAGATTGTATCGTTAACATACGCCAAGAAAGCTGATGATTATTTAAACCAAGCCTAAAACCATATTAAAAGGTAATTATTCACTATGACAAGGAAGAATTTATCCCATAAATTCATCCATGAAAAATGACATTAATCATTACATGAACACGCTGAAGTCTCACAAAGCCCTACACCTTGATGAAGAGCTGCAATAGTTACTGAGAGAGAAACTGTCTGCTCCAGAGATTAGGCTCCTGACCAGTTATTTAATCTCCACTGACCACATATAAGAGAAACACTGAGTAGATTTAACAGCTACTGTGTGTGTGTGCGTGTGCGTGTGCGTGTGCATGTGTGTGTGTGTGTGTGTGAATAATAATGAAAGAACAAGAGGATTTGATGGGAGAAAGGATGGGAAAAATTATATAATTAGAGAATTTATATGTGAAATTCTATTAAAAGAAAAGAAAAATTTAAATATAAAGAAGAGAGGAGAATATACAATTCAATTGTGCAAACAGTTTCTATTGTAAGTGTTCCCCAAAAGCTCACACAGTAAGGTTTTGTCTCAACCTTAGCACTATTAGGAGCTAGAGCCAGATGAGAGGGAAAGGCACCAGAGCCCCTTCCTCACACACTCTTTAACTTCCTGGCCATGCAGTGGGTGTTTTTACTGTAGCTCATACTCTCACTGAGTGTGTTGCCCAAAGCAATAAGCTCAAACAACTGTATACTAAAACCTCCACCTCTTTGAGGCAAAATAAGCCTTTCTTTGTATCTTGATTATCTCTGGTGTTTTTCATACTAATAGTGAGGTAACAAATACCTTGTTAATCAAATGAGAAGACACAGGAATTTGCATGCACTTTTATAGGAACATAAATGGACACAGGGACAATCAATACTTCCTAATGGCAGCTGTCCCTGCCTCTCTCCTCAGATAAGGTTGACCATGACTGGAAAGTAGCCTGAGAATCCAAAACAGGAAATATACAAGGAAGGAACCTGAAGCAAAGGGACATATAAAGAGTTGCCTGCTTCTTTGGGTTTTGTTGTTGTTATTGTTTGGGGGTTTTGTTGTTGGTTTGGTTTGGTTTTGTTTTTTTTCTGCTTGTTTCTTTTTTAAGTTATTTTATTTATTTATATTCCATGCTAGGTTCCTGTCTGTAAGCACAATATGGCATCAGAAAAAGTATCAGGGGGTTTTGTGCCTGTGCATGGGATGGACCCCATGTTTGGCCCATTTTTTGGAAGCCTTTCCTTCAGTCTCTGCTCGGTTTTGGTCCCTGCATTTTCTTTAGACAGGATCAATTTTGAGTCAAGAAATTTCAAGAAGGGTGGTGGGCTCCATTCCTCAAATGGGGGCAATGTCTATCTACTGGAGGTACTCTTTAGGTTTCATCTCCCCACTGTTGGGCATTTTGGCTAAGGTCATCCCCATTGGGTCCTGGGAGCCTCTCCCAACACTAGTGTCTTGGACTTTCTAGAGGTTCCCCTCCCCCCCATCCCAAGCAGATGCATATATTTTGATTCATTCTCCTGGCCCTGTGGGATTCTCTCCTGTCTCCCCCCATATCTGATCCACCCCCCTCTTTCGCTCCTCCCTGTCCCATCCACATCTCTCCCTCCCACCTCCTGCCTCTTATGATTATTTTGCTCCCCCTTCTAAGTGTGTTTGAAGTAGCCACACTCGAGCCTTACTTCTTGTTAATCTTCATACGGTGTATGAGCTGTATCATGAGTATTCTGAACTTTTTTGGCTAATATCCACTTATCAGAACCAGGTATGTCTTTTTGTGTCTGGGTTACCTCACTCAGAATGATATTTTCTAGTTCCATCCATTTGCAAAATTCATGATGTCCTCATTTTTAATAGCTGAGTAGTATTCCATTGTATAAATGAGCCACATTTTCTGTATCAGTTCTTTGGTTGAGGGACATCGGGGTTGTTTCCACCTTCTGGCTATTACGAATAAGGCTGCTATGAACATAGTGGAGCATGTGTCCTTGTGATATGTTAGACCATCTTATGGATATATGCTGTGTATTCAGGTAGAAATATTTTCAACTTTCTGTGGAACTGCCAGATTGATTTCCAGAATAGTTGTACCAGTTTGCAATCCCACTAGCAAGGGAGGAGTGTTCCTCTCTCTCCACATCCTTGCCATCATGTGCTCTCGCTTGAGTTTTTTACTGTATAGGATCAATCCAGATCCAGACAGAATGGAAGTAAGTATTTAAAAGCTAGAGTTGAATTTATAAAACAAAAGAAAAACATCTTTTAATAATCTTGTGAAATTGTATACACATACATACATAGAAATGACAGTGCAAAAATAATTTCAGAAGAGTATATAATTATGAATGTAGATATGAAAATTTCCTCTAAAACCAAAACCCTAGCAAATACAACTTCAAAGCATATAAAAGTAACTATTCATTATTTCCAAGGAAAATTTACCTTAGGAATAAAACACACTGAAGTTGGTTTAGATAGTGTACCCTTGGTAGAACAGAGGGCAAATAAATACTGTCCATGAGTAGTTAAGTAGATGTATATAGAGCATTAGACAAACAATAGCAAAAAACCATTCATCTGAAAAACATTTAAAAAGAGAGAGAGAAAAAGCCCTCATGCTTTAAAGTATTTCTGTTTTAAGCATAAACAGTGTTAATGTAAGAAACATTAAAAGGTCAGTGCTGGGATCTGAAGATGAAAAGCCACAGAAGCCCTTCTTGCTATTATATACATTCAGTATACTAAAACTTCTATCACGGAAACTAACAGGGTCAGTAGCAGTAAATAAACTGCACTTATGTTGAAGAGGAGGAAGGAAAATAATTTTTATTCAAAGATGCCATGATATAATATAAAGAAAATCCTAACAAAAACAGACAGAAGGAGGGAATTTGGCAATATGGCAAAATAGAGAATCAATATACAGGGTCCTGTCTTAGCAACTGTTCTGTGGCCAAAAAGAGACATCACATCCAAAGGTAACTTTTATAAATGAAAGCATCTAATTGAAGACTTACTTACAGTTTCTGGAGGTTAGTCTGTTATCAACATTGTGGGAAGGAGAAGGCATAGCCCTGGAACAGTAACCAGGACATTAACACCTGATTTGCAGGCAGTAGGAAGAGATACTGGGCCTGGGGTGGGCTTTTAAACTCTCAAAACTCAGTCCCAGTGGCATACTTCCTCCGAAAAGTTATGACTTCTCCAACAAGGCCACACCTCCTAATTGTTTGCAAGCATGTCATTAACTGGGAAATAAGCAAGCAAATTTGTGAGACTCTCTGGTCCATTTTTTTATTCAAACTACCACAGATCCATAGCAATAAATATTCTAAAATTTAAATTAAGGCACTATTCATTTAAAACAGCAATGAAAGGAACACAACACTTTGGACAAGGTTAATGAAGGAAGTACCATGCTGTAAGGGGGGGGTGAGGGGAAATATTCTGCCTGCATGGCTAGGAAGATGGAATATTGACAAGATAGTGTGCAGTATGAATTTCAGACACCTCCCAATGGTGCTCACATGTCCAGCTAGCTCTACCTAAACAGACAAGCTGCTGTTGAAGTCCTAATGGGAATACAACGGAATAATATCCCAATCTAATGAAGAATACAGTTGGGAATACATAGTTCCTTATGATAAAGTTTGCTATAGGCTACATTAACGAAGAGCGTATGATTCTGCTCTAGGGAATACAATGTGTACCCCTGAAATCAGCTCATCCATTTGTTGGCATATACATTCATTCTTATATATTGCACATATTCCCTTTCTTGATTATAACTGTTCTGACTAGAATAAAAGGTGATCTCAAATCAGATTTAATTTGCATTTTCTGAAAGAGCATTCTGGAGAGAGGAGGAGAGAGAACAAAGAATAATTGTGGACAGGCTCAATGAAACCACTCTTTGTTTTGTATGATTAAGCCTTAAAATAATTTTAAGAAACCACCATGGGATATTATTTTCAGGTCTATTTGTGTAGCTAGCCAACATGGTCTAACAAGGCTTGGAGAAATTAGAATCTCAATCTACTGCAGGCAGGAATGAGAATCTGTGAAGCCACATTGCTGAACAGCTGGCCAGTTCTTCTAAAGACTGAATACAATTATCACATTATCTAGAAATCCAACTCCTGAATGTTACCTGATAAAAATAACAGGAAATTTATTTAAACATGTACAATGAGAAATGAATACTTATATACTTATGAATACTTATGAATAGTGTTTTCTAATGGTCTAACATAGATGCATCCGAAATATGTATCAACTTTGTATTAAAAATGGATAAACAATGTGTAGTGGATTCAGGAGAATGTTATTTATTCTTAAAGAAAGAAATAAGGAGATAATATAGGCATGGTAAATATTATCCTTAATATATTATGCCAAAGCATATATAAAAGATATGAGACAAAATTGTGTGATGCTATTTGACATTAAACATTACGGACAGACAAATCCATGAGAACAACAACAACAAAACAAAACTGTCAGAGGGTACCAAGGGACAGGTCTGTTGTTACAGACCTAGGCCTTTTCCGTGAGCAGCTGATTGAACAACCTTCAAGATTTATTTTAAAATAATCATGGGCTTTTGAGAAGAAGATATTTTGCACTTTGAAATCACTATGAGCTAAATATCTCCACAAATGAAACTGTAGATTTTCCTCTAACTTTAAAGAAAGGTAGGGTGGCAGTATGGGTAAGGAGACCATGGGAATTGTTAGTCTCTTAGTCATAGAGACAAATCGAACAGGGCAGAATAAACTTTGCAAATAGCAACGAACACAGCTTCATTAGGATCTTTTCTTCAATTAACCTATTAATATTTAATTATCCTACCAATTTATTTTTAGTTCTAATTATATCACAGCTCCATTTACTTTCTTATGCACACTATCTTTAGTGGCTTTAAAAATCAATTGCATTTTCTCATTCTTGGGCTTAAACTCTAGGTCATTTATATTAATTTATTTTAATTTACTAAAGAGGGATCTAATAGCATTAATTTGTCTGAACACATACTTTAGCCTCATTTGATAATCATTAATACTGTCTGCTCTCATAAATATCTCAATATTTTAAATTCAGTTCATTATAGCCCTCTTGATATGTGTATTGATTTCAGATCTGTTTCAAGCACTATATTATTTTATAATTTTACTGAAAAAAATCTGCTATTGTTGTTAGAAGATATAAATCACAAATCATAATAGTTTAATAATATGATAGCATGATACTCAGATAATGTGGCTTTTATACACTTTTGTTCTTTTCATGGTGGCTGACTTTTAGCTCCAATGCATTTGATTGTTGCTTTAAAAACAAGTGTTTGTGTTTCCAGAATAGAAAAGCCATTAGAGTTATAGAACTAAATCTTCCTGTATTATACATGTATCTCTAGGTTACACTCATATGTTTATTCTTTCAACTTTTATTATGACATTATAATTATATTTAATCAATTACTTATGTTTTTATTTTTGCAATTATTTCCTTGTTTATAAAATGAGATTTCCTATTTTATTGTCATCAGGATACACCCTGATAGCCACACTCTTCTGTGTGGTGGATAAGCTCTCTCTACAGATCTGCATTGTAGGTCCAGATCCACTTCTTGTATAATAGCTATCCAAAGGTGAATATCCAGGGTAGCATCCTACCCTGATGCTCAGAGTCATATGTCACTTGACCTCTAACTAGAGTCTCTTGTGTACTCAGCTATTCATGTTTGATAAAAATTTGAGAATACTCAGTAATTTCTATTGCTCTCTTTCCTTTAAAAATTGGGAGAACCCATGATTTTGTTATGTTGATATGAACATCCTGTGCAAAGCCAGATGCTCTGCACTGTTCCAGTACATCCTACTGTGCACAATGGTGACTTAATTAGCAAACAGAAGCACAATTGTAAAAAAAATAATGGATTGGAAACACAATTTTGAGCACTCTGGTCTTTAATGAGTTGGAATAGATTAATCCTTGCATGTACTTGGAGTGCTAGGATCAAAAGTGCTATTAAGTGGGAAACCAGAAATGAAACTGGACGAATAATAGCTACAGGGACCACAGCAGGTCCTCTCTTACAGTTCCCCCTCAGTACAATCCAGCCAGCATTTTCTCGTTCATCTGAGTCTCTGTCAGGAATCAATCCTGCCTCATTAAAATGATGGGTAGCCAAAGAAAACATTAAGATGCCAGACAAGAAACCATAGGATGACAGTTCAATAAGTAATGAGTTCTGTGCTGACTGAGCTCACAAAAGAACTCCGGTAGTAGCTGGATGAGGAGAAGACTATGATAAAAAATATATACTGTATAAAAGAATCGAAGAAAAAATAAATTTCAAAAGAGTTTTTCTCCCAAAGTAGCATGTTTGTGGAAATTCTATGAAGTAGAAGGCCACACCATGAGTACACCTGTTTAGGTACACTGTTAAATAAAGAGGAGGCTGACCTATACAGATGCAGATGCTTGCCGCCAACCATGGGACTGAGCATCCGGACCCCAACGGAGAAGTTAGGGGGAGGACCAAGGAGCTGAAAGGGTTTGCAACCCCATAGGAAGAAGAACAAAATGAACCAACCTGAAGCCCCAGAGCTCCCAGGGACTAAACCAGCAACCAAAGAATACACATGGAGGGATTCATGACTCCAGCTGTGTACGTACCATAGGATGGCCTTATCTGGCATCAGTGGGAGGGGCGGCCCTTGGTTCTCTGAAGGCTTGATGCCCCAGCATAGGGGAATGCTAAGGCGGTATGGCAAGAGTGGGTAGTGGATCAAGGAGCACCCTCATAGAAGCAGGGAGGATGGAGGATAGAAGAGGGGGTTTGAGGAGGGGAAACTAGGAAGGGGGAATAACACTTGAAATGTCAATAAATAAAATAACCAATAAAAAGAAAGAGACTAACAGGCAAGTGCTTGCTTTAATTCCATGTTACTAAGGCACTCCTCACCATTTTCTTTTTAAATTCACACTGCTCATGTTTAATTTGGAGGAAAGTAATTAAACCAAACCCTTTTTACACTGAGAAAATAAAGTTCATGAAGAAGACGAAAGCCTTTTGACTGGACAGAGTGGTGTGAAAACATCGGGTTCCCCTCCTCTGTGTTTACACAACACTAGAGAAAACTGTTTACATAATGTCCTCATTAACCCAGGCACAGATGGACCTTCCTGCCCAGGACAAGGACTAGAACCCTATGAAGGCTGTCTCTGCTAACTCCATCATTTCCCCTGTTTCTCTGGACTATCCCTTCCCAATTCTTGGCTCCATAGCTCACAATAGGGTCACTCTTGTAGATATTTAATAAAAAGAGAAAGACATTCTCTCTACCTTCTCCCTGGTGATCATTCCCCAGCTCTGGAAAATGGATTTGTTAAAGTTTTATGTGCTGTTAATGCAAAGTGGTAGTGAAAATAAAACCGTAAATCAACTCATGTTTATGTCAGTTTTTTTCTACAGAATTCTGTAAGAGAACTTCTTAGGAAAATGCTCAAAACACAGCTGACCAGTTTAGAATTTGAATTCAGTTTGGATTAAATTAAACAACAAAATAAAAACATTTACTGGTTATCTGTATACATTATATAGACAGATCCAGTACAAATAGGATTTCTGGGATGAATATAGTAAAAGAAATATGTGAATGTTCAGAAATATGTATGTCAGCTCACCACAGTCTTGGCCTATGTATCTGCAGATTTTTTCCATCCTTGAACTGAAAACACTAACAAAAGTGTCAAGGTGTGAGTGGTTTATGCTGTGTATACTATTTCCGCACTGTATAACTTAACCTTTTCTAGTCTGTATTCCATAAACAATACCATATAGCATGATTTGTATGACATTGATGGGGTATTTGATTTTATAAATAAACAAGAGAATATTTAAACTATACAAGAGAATATGTACAGATTAGAAACCACAAGTCAGCTATTTTATCTAAAGAATTGAAGCATGCATGGATTTGGATATCTACAGGGGTCCAGCCATCAATCTATGTGAATAGCAGTGGATGGCTGCATGAGAGTACACACATACCCTTGTATATGTAAAAATTGTCAACTTCTGTGACTCTTTTAAATGACATTTACATAAAGTGTCCTGGATAGGATGATTTCATAGGTCAGGGATGACTCAGGAATGAAACAAACAAAAATCTTCCCATTGTAGTGTTTTGAATAAGTGAACACAGAAACCAACAGGATCACTGAGAATGTCTAACTGTAAGTTGTATGAAGAAAAGTGCAGGGTAGACAAGGTGGAGGCTACAATTTCAAATATGGAGACCAAAGTAGCCTTTGTTAGATTGACATTTTAAAATTAAGAAATCTTAATTTTGAGAGCTTCATACATCTATACAGTAAAATATGGACATATTTACAGCCATCTTCCATACCATTTCTCCTCATATATTTCCCAGCATGCCCTCTCTCAGCTTCATGTCATTCTTGTTTTGAATAAGTCAATAAATCCAGTCAGTATATGAGTATATGAGTATATGAGTATATGAGTACATGAGTATATGAGTATATGAGTATATGAGTATATGAGTATGGGGCCATCAATAAGCACATGGGAAATTCATTTTCCAGTGGAGCAGCCTCAAACAAGCAAACAGATTTTTCCTTCCCTAGCAACTGTCAGTTGACAATAGCTCCCCAACAAGGCATGGGGTCTAGAGAGTTCTATCTCGAATCCTTTGGAACTGTGGCTGGCATTATCTCGTGCAGGAAACTAGATGCTCTGAGTTGGTGAGTACATGGCCATGCAACATTCAGAAGACAGAGTTCCATTACCCTCCACATCTAGCTCTTCCATGCTGCTCTTTCCTCTTCTGCAACGTTGCCTGGTCCTTTGTGTGGGAAATTTAATCTACGAGTCCCAGTTAGGGCTCGGTACTCTCTGGATCTCTTCAGCATCCTGACGTATTTGATACACATCTCCCTATTAACTGCTGATTATTACAAAAATAAAGCTTCACTCACCAAGAATGGTAGCAGCCTGAGTTTTTGGGTATATATACAAATATTTGGAAGGTTTGATAACATGACATTTAACAATATTGTACTTTGTGGAATAAAGGTATAATATTGAACAATTAATCATCTAGGCTCATTCTCGTACGCATATTTAAATTTAGAGATTGCTGTAAAGAGACAGAAGAGCTGATTTATAGTAGCTCTTGACTTTTTCCTCCTCTATTCTAGGAGTTTCATCTTGTTTGGCACATCTGGGATTTTATTGTATATATAGAACATATTTTAAGCATCTAACTTTGCTTCCAATCTTTCTTTTGATTGATAGTCATTATTTGTTTTATAGTCTATTTCTTTTTAAAACTTTATTATTATTTTTTTTTGCTTTTGAGTTCAGACGTACATCTTGATTCTCTACAAATACCTGTAATATGTCTCTAAATTTACAAGTCAAAAAACTAGTTTTATTGGACACATAAGAGATCTTACCAGATGACTTTTTGTTTTGTCTTAATATAAATAAGCAAGTTTTGTACATAAAAACATTGTTCTATTGAAGAGGTTAAATAAACCATTATGTAGGCAGGAAAATGGCTTTGCATTAGAACTCATGGCTAATCAACAATACAAATATTCTCACTACACACTGGCCAGAACATACCTCATTCACAACAGTAGTACTGTGAAATACACTTTCGGAAAAGCTGAAATTCGGCTAGGAAAAGTGTCTCTTGCTTCCATCTGGATAAAGAAGAGTATCTAATGGAAGAGACCACAGACGGTGGCTGCTGTAGTGTCCCTTCTTTAATAAACCTGTATATTTCACTAAGATGAATTTCCAAGTCAGTGTGGCATGTGTTTCAGAAACAATCAGCAAAAATTGAAAGGAAGACATGAGCCTCTGATTTCTACTCCAAGCATCTTCTTCAGGTAGTGTCTAGATTAAAAGGCTTCATCGTCCCAGCTTGCTGATTTCTGCCGTCATCTTTGAATACATCTATCTCTGTATCCCCTGTAATCCTTGGTCAGCAGTAGACACTCAGAATTTAATACTTCTCTTTCCTCATACCTTATTGGCTGTATATCAGTAATTGATAGAATTATTTTCACCTCAGTCCTGATATAAACATTATATAAGTGAACATACTTAACAGATTTTTAAATAACCTTCTGTTTAGCTCAACTTTGAATTTGATTTGTCATTTGACCTTTACTTCATCTTTTATTTATTTGTTTATAGAATGTCAATAAAACAATTTATTTATATAAATTAATATCTAAGACACTTGAACCCTTCCTAGTTTTGTGTTAAGATAAAGACAGTCCGTGAACATACTTGTTCATGCTGCCTGGTAAATAATATGCACGTGTATTTCTATACAGTATCTGACACAGACAGCCAGTCCTTGCACTATGCAGTAATGTCACACTGGTTTGCCATATGCATACTAAGACTCAAATGGAAAGCAAGAGAAAGGTTATCTGTACATTCTACCCATCATCTCTATCCATCATCTGATCTTGTGAATGTTACTTCCCTCAGAGTGATTCATAAAGAATTGTAATAAATATCATGTCCAAATAATTCTCTATTATCAACATCCTATTTAAAACTTTGCTCTTGTTCTATTGAATGATTGTTTTATTTGCACTTAATTGATAAGACTTTTGTCACTATAATATTTTTGATGATTTATCATTCTTCGAAGTTGGCACTGTGTTTTACAATTGTATCTTTACCTTTAAAAAGCACTTGGAGACCAAGCTTCTTAACTGTTTGTTATAACATTTTGGCAGGTTCAACACTGTTTTACACATCCATTGAGCTACAAATACATATCCAAAATAATCTATTTGATCTCCCACGTGAAACCCAGAATTTCAGCCATATTGTCATCTCTAAAAACACATACACTATGAATGCCTGAGAACTTTTTGAGGAACTGCCATTTATATACGTAAGTTATATATATATATATATATATATATATAATTTCAGGATTTTCCAAATAATTATAATAACTTCAAGAGCTTACTTTTCTTATCATAGTAATAAGAAAAGTAGTTAATACAGCATCCCTCTGAGCCATTCTGATCACAAGTATCTTACATAAACAAAACATCCTTAGAGTAATTTGTTGACAAAAGATAGAGGAGAAGATTTTTTAAAAATTTTTTATTGGATATTTTATTGATTTACATAGCATATGTTATCCCCTTTCCCGGTTTCCCCTCCAGAAACCTCCTATTCCATTCCGGCTTCCTTTGCTTCTATGAGGGTTCTCTCCCAGCCACCCAGCCACCCACCCACTCCCTCCTCCCTGCCCTGGCATTCCCCTACACTGGGGATTCCAGACTTCACAGGACCAATGGTCTCTTCTACCACTGATGCCTGACAAGGCCATCCTCTTCTACATATGTGGCTGGAGCCATGGATCCCTCCATGTGTACTCTTTGGTTGGTTTAGTCCCTGAGAGTTCTGGGGGGTGGGGGGGTATCTGGTTAGTTGATATTGTTGTTCTTCCTATGGGGTTGCAAACCCCTTCAACTCCTTCAACCCTTTCTCTAATTCATCCATTGGGGACCCCGTGCTCAGTCCAATGGTTGGCTATGAGCATCAGTCTCTGTATTTGTCAGGCTCTGGCAAAACCTCTCAGAAGACAGCTATATCAGGCTCCTGTCAGCAAGCACTCCTTGGCATCCTCAATAGCTTCTGGGTTTGGTGTCTATATATGGGCTGGATCCCCAGATGAGGCAGTCACTGGATGGCCTTTCCTTCAGTCTCTGCTCCACACTTTGTCTCCGTATTTCCTCCCATGAGTATTTTGTTCCCCCTTCTAAGAAGCACTGAAGCATCCTCACTTTGGTCTTCCTTCTTCTTGAGCTTCATGTGGTCTATGAATTTTATCATAGATATTCTGAGCTTTTGAGCTAATATCCATTAATCAGTGAGTGCATACCATATGTGTTCTTTTGTGACTGGGTTACATTACTCAGATGATATTTTCTAGTTCCATCCATTTGCCTAAGAATTTCATGAAGTCATTGTTTTTAATAGCTGAGTAGTATTCCATTGTGTAAATGTACCACATTTTCTGTATACATTCCTCTGTTGAGGGTCAGCTGGGTTCTTTCTAGCTTCTGGCTATTATAAATAAGGCTGTTATGAACATAGTGGAGCATGTGTCCGTGTTATAGGTTGGAGTATTTTCTGGGTATATGCCCAGGAGTGGTATAGCTGGGTCAGAGGAGGAGATTTTAAAGTGTCAAAACCTATAAGAAAAGAAAATTTTCTAAACAGCAATAATCTTTACACACTTCACTCACTTCATCATATTTATAGAGAATTTTCATGTGTCTTAACTATATATGTTTATATATATAATAAATATATGCATACATAAGGATAATTTCCTTGGAATTTGTACTTACTTTAATTTCTCAACAGGCACATGATATATAGTCATAAAGCAATCCCACCAAAAGTCCCAAAATGTTTTATCTGTGAAACTTGACAAGCTCATCTGAAGTTCATCAGCGGATATAAAGTTCCCAGAATCATCTAGAAAGCATCTAGCAATTAAATGATTATACTGTGGGTGAAAATTTTGGTAAGTATCAAGCATACTGGGGGAAAAGCATAGAGAGCCCTGCAAAGATCTATCCATAAGAGCAGGCAGAGATCACATGGCAGGTCACTGGTGTGGGAGTAGAGCAGGTAGGATGATGGCATTGGGTGATTAGGAATCCATTCTTAAAGATGAAAGAAATTGCCTCTCCTCCATACACACAGAAAGCTTTTTCATACTTATGGAAATGTAAAAATGTAAAGGAACCCCATACAGTTGTTAGCTGAATATCCCAGATTGTGCAGGTCACTTTAGCTGTGTGAATTAGTCACCTGAAGTCATTGATTGCAGGTTTCTTTCTGAAAAACAGGGCTGTCATCTAGCAGTGGTGAAACTCTTTGAGTGCATAGTATTATGAAATAGAGTCGGTAGGAGGGACGTTGTTTTATTAACAGAAATCAGGGATTCGGCATACAGAGCAGGGGTAATAAATGTAATTTTTTTCTGCTGAGCAACACAGGGCAAAAGTTTCTGTGATATTTATGAGGTGGAATCATAAAGTCTAATCTATAAAATGTTAAATTTCTCTGTAATCTGAAAAGCAATATGCCTAACTATTTTTATATGCACCCTTAGGGAGAGAGAGGCATAGTATATCTACTGGGAAATGTGTTAGCTTCATGAGAACTGCAGGCTATTTCCCAAAGGACGAAGAAACCTAATACAGAACAACAACAGAGCCATGAGTAACATGAAGAAATGCAGAATTTAGAAGTATACAAGATAAATTCAGTAACAGTGACTACTAAACAATGAATATTTTATTCTATTTTTGATACATGTGCATACAGGATACACATATGTTCATGCAGGTGTGTTCATGGGTGTTGGAGGTGTAAGCATTAACGTGTGTGTGTGTGTGCATGCGTGTGTGTGTGTGTGTGTGTGTGTGTGTGTGTAGGCCAGAGATGGATTACAGCTCTTTTCCACAGTTGAGCTCCACCTTACTTTTCAAAACATTGTCTCTCACCTGATGCTAATGGACTCTGCAAGCTGGCTGGTCAGTAAGCTACAGGTTTCTCCCTCTCTGCCTTCCCAGTGCTGTGATTTCATGCCTGCATCTGGCTTTTCATGTGGATACTAGGGATTAGAACCCAGGTCCTCATTGTGTGTAATGAGCACATTACTACATTAGGGGCATTCTACAAAGCAGTGCTATGATTTTACATATATAATCTCATCTGAAAAACTGGATAATATATTCCCTGATTCAATTAAAATAGTCCCTATGAACTAACAGAAAGTGTTTCAAAAAAGAAAAAAGCTTGTTTGACTGGCAAACACTTGACTAACTAAGCTATCTCCTCAGCCTCAGGATAACCTCTCCTTGATTCTACATCAGTATAGCCAAAATGTTTTAATATTTTCACTCTTTGGAAAGAGCCAGATCTTGAGCATCCTCTACTGTCTGTCTGTCTTCTAGATTGGGGCCAATATTCTTCAAGTTACAGGACAAATTTAAATATTGTAAAGTTGCACTAAAATAAAGCCACTCACCCCTGCTTATATATTTTCTATAGTCCTCTTTGATTACAACCAGAATGTTGTAATCTTCCCAGAGACAAAATGGTCAGTGCAGCTAAAAATATCCATGACAAGGATTTTTCCAGAAGTGGGCTGACCTCTGCTTTGGAACTGGGACCTCCACTCTGGCTTTTGCTGTTTCCTATTTTGAGCTCCTGTTTGGGTTTGTATTGCTACAAGGTTTCAACTTTGTTAATATCGTAATGAACACAGTATTGAGACGTGTTTCTTTCTTGTCACTAAAAGCTGGCAATTACTTTTCAAGCACTTCACACTTTTAAAAGTAGTACTTTTGTGTCTATTTGAATGTTTTCCAATTTTGTGATTCTGACTATGACTTTTGTATTAGCTGTAACATTTTGATTTTCCCATGCACTGGCTTGAGTGAGAAATTCCCCCATAGTCTCTGGCATTTGAACAAGAGGTACCCACTTGGAGAGACTGTTTGGGCGGTTTGGGGAATATGGCCCTGTGGATTTTAAATTTTAAAGTTCATTCTCTCTGCTTCCTGCTCGCACTTCCCAGTGTGAGTTCTCTGCTCTTCCGGCCTCTAATTTTGTTGCCTGCTGAATATTCTCTGCAAGGAAAGACTCTTAACCCTTAAATCATAAACAGAAGTAAACGCTTTCTTTAATAAATTGTGTTGACTATGGTGTTTGAAGCACAGCAATAGAAAATCAACCAATTCGTCATACATTTAGAAATTTCTAGGTATCTTTAGTTATTGATTGATGAAATCCTTAGTGATTTCACAAATCTAAGCTGTACTCTTCAAATAACTGTAAATTGATGAAGATTTGTTTGATATTCAAGCATGTTATCTGATTAGGTCAGCTATTGCCGAGTGCTATGTTTAATGTGTATGTTAAGTTGGGTAATAGCATCCACGTCTTCCACATCTAATCAACTGTGCTTGTTTGTTCTATATAGGACTTAGAGATTGAGACAGGCTCTCTATGTAGTATAGGCAGGTTTCAGATCATGGTCCTCCTACCTCAGTCTCCAAGTGCTAGAATTTTGGTTGTACATCAGTTTGAATTTTGCTTTTTACATGAAAAATAGTCTATGCTTGTGATAGATTTTTGTTAACCTATTCACATTTAGTGTAACTTTACTTATGTTTAGACTATGTCTACCATATTGCTATTTATTTTACATACATCTCATCTGTCTCAGTTTGTATTTTGCTATCATCACTTGTGTTAAACAAATAAATTTAGTGTATCATGAAATTTTCCATAAAGATCTCTTTGCTTATTTCTTTGCATTCCTTTCCAGTAATTATTTAGAAATAACATTATAAATACTTAACCCATTTCAATCTATTTTAAATTAACACGATTTTTGTTTATGGTAAATTCCAGACTCTATACTGAAACAGCTTTATTTTCTCACATATTTGATTTTTAATTTATTTTAAACTTTGTTATATTATACATTTTGGTCCTAGTCTTTCTTTCCCCCTAACTTCTCCCAGATTCCCTCTTCCTACCCACTCAGTTCATTTTCTTTCTCTTAAAAAAATCCACAAAGCTACCATTCAGAAAACATCCATATGTCTTTAAAAATAGCAATAACAAGTTTTATGTATGTAATCGTGTATGTATTACACTCTTCGTTGTTGTTGTTTTGTTTTGTTTTTGTTTTTTGTTTTTCGAGACAGGGTTTCTCTGTGTAGCCCTGGCTGTCCTAGTACTCACTCTGTAGACCAGGCTGGCCTCAAACTCAGAAATCCACCTGCCTTTGCCTTCCAAGTGCTAGGATTAAAGGCGTGTGCCACCACTGCCTGGCAGTATTACAGTCTTATAATCTTACACAATTCACTTTATTAGTTTTGATACCTATAACCTCTGCTAACATGTCATTTTTGTCATTTTCTCTTAAGATTGATTGACTTTGTCTACATTATCTATAGTCCATGAATTTTTAGTTTTTATCTAAGCTTCTCTTAATTTGATTTTATTTCTTAGAAGGTGTTTCATTGCCTATATAACCCTTGACAGTTAAAATTTTCTCTCAAGTTTCTACATCTAATAATCTGTAACACAATACCTATGCATTTTAAATAATATGTTTTAATGGAATTAAATTCTGTCTTATTCTTCTGTGCATTGTTTTTTGTTATTGTTTCTTTAAATAGAAATTATCTTTAATGAACTGAAACTGAAATGTCTTTTCTCTGTATAATAGTTACGGATATTAACACATTGTATTTTATTCATTTTGAAACACATGTGGGTGTATACAGGTACATATATTCTCACTTCGACATGCCTTAGGGAGTCACCCCTGAACATACCGATTTCAGTTCTGAGTCAGTGATTTGCAAGAATAACATAGTCCCAGCTCTCTGTTTTATGTGTAGGTTGAAACCACATTATAAGTCACTGTGGAACTGCAAATGCCTCTGGGCTTTCCAACTTTGCTAGACTCCCTAACTAGCTTAACAATCTGAGAGGATTTATGTTGGGTCCATTTACTCTACTATGTTCTATGGTTCTTTCACTTCTGGAACAGTCTTTTGAGAAGATGATAATAAACACTATTCAGAGAACCTACTATTCAGAAATCTACTATTCATAGTAGATTTCTTTTGGGAGATGACTTACAAGTTTTTAAAACTTTTGAATATTTTCCTTAAATGTTTGCTTTCAATAATTTTAGTTTAGTTAATGATTTGTTTTCTGTGAATAATATCCTCTTTGTGTTGCATTTATCAAAACCATAATCATGTATGTTAAAATTTTTATTTCTGTTATATGAATCAAAAATACAATTTTCAAGCTTTCTAATGTATGGATTTCAGTTCATTCTCTAGTGAAATCCTGAATATTGCAATAATTTATTGGTATTTTAATGGAGTTTTATGCTCACATTCATAATTACAATAATTGGATCATATGTTGATAGATCTCTGTGTTTACTTTCTACCCCCTTCCCAGTCCTTTTTAATTCTGGAATGCCTGTTAATTTTTTAATTAACTGCCAGTGTGTGTGTATGTGTGTGTGTGTGTGTGTGTGTGTGTGTGTGTGTAGTGTGTAGTTTTTTCTCCAAGGTTCACATTGGTTACTTTTGCATGAAGACTTACCAGAGCCATAATTGTCAACTTTAAGAAATTTGCCACCAGAAGAAAGTTGGTAAGTGTGGATAGTGATACCACCTGAGACCATGTTGATGTCCATGGCTTGTGCTACCACCAAGGACCTCATTGGGGTCTGTGGTCCTGCTGCAGTCAGGGCCATGTTGATGTCAATGGCCCATGCTACCATCACAGGTCAGGCAGATGTCCATGGTCTGTGTTACCACCTGAAGCATGTTGATTTCCTAGGCCATGCTACTGCCAGGGGCCAGGTTGATGAAACATGTATAGCCCCTTGAGGCTATGTTGATGCCAGTGGCTTGTGCTACAGCAGAGGGCCATGAATGTCATGTTGTGGCTGAAGGCCAGATTAATGTCCATGGTCTCAGCTTCCCTAAGAGACTATGTTGAGGTCTGCCATCAGTGCTGCTGAGGGATGTCCATGATTGCACTGCTGCATGAAACTGCTTATAGGATTAGATTTTTCAAAACCTACTTTAATAAGGGTTCTCAAATGCTTTCTACCCCCTCTAGCCCACTGTCCAAAGGTTGGGGAAAAGAGATAACCAATAGGACAAGGAGATGTAGCCCTGGCTGTCCTGGAACTCATTCTGTAGACCAGGCTGACCTCAAACTCAGAAATCTGTCTGCCTCTGCCTCCCAAGTGCTGGGATTAAAAGCATGTGCCACCACTGCCTGGCTACTTGAAGGCTTTTTTAAATAATGATTTCAGTTTTCTTTCTCAGAAATGGTTACATTACCACAAAGCAAGTGTCATCTTTTTAATATCACTATTGACTTTTATTTAACAAGTGAAGTTTATGTTGGTTATAAACACATAAAATACTCACAGCATTTTTGCTTCAGGGGTTTAAAGATGTGATTTGAAGTTTTCTCATTTCTTTTATTGCACTTTAAAAAATAAACCATGTAATCTATATTATCTTTGCTAATAATTAGCAATTTTCAAATCAAACTGAAAATATTCATGCTTTAATATTGGGAACCAAGCATTTTCTAAGGCATTGCTTATCTTTAGCTTTTTCTTGGAGGGCTTATGTGAGAAATTTCAATCTGAAGATGCTAACCGTGTTCTTTTTTTTGAAATTATCTTTCATTATTCTTTATTATTACTTATTTCCTATTTGTCCTGTTATTTTCTTTCCTTAATATTCCTTTGTACTCCCCCTGCAACTTAATTATGAAAATTTCTAATTGTGCACGAAAGTTTAAGGAAATATACAGCAAAATGTACCTTAGCAGGCATGGCTTAATGTTCATTTTTTCTATTATTAGGAAATGTGGTTGGTACAAGTTCTTACTCTGTAGCCATGGCTGGACTGAAATTCAATATAAAGAACAGGCTGGTTTCAAAATTATAGACATCCACCTGCCTTTGCCACCCAGTGTTGGGATCAACGGTGTGTGCCACCATATCTAGAGCAATATGTGCTTTTGATTGTGATGATTATAGCATAAAGAATTAGATGCAAGAAAACAGATAGAGGTAGCATTCACAACTCTGGAACTACATTTTGGGTTGCAGTGGAACTGAAATATTAATGTGTTCTCAGGGACACAGAATAGATTGTGAGAGTTTTGTCAGATATACAAGACACATGAAAGAGAGTTCACATAGATGGCCCATTAGGAAAGACAAAGTAGATGTAGGAAATGGAAAAAAAGATGAGAGATCCTCCATTCAGGCAGAGGAAAGGCATATTGGCCCCAAGGGGAGTTTGTCTTTGACAAGTCTTGAGACTGTTATCTAATAGGATATGTGATGTGCAAAGAAAGGAGTAAATAAATGATTTGAGAAGGATATATATTCAAGCACTGTGTAAAGACCAATAGTTAAATCACTGAGGCATTGCTTAAGTAAATAAGTAAGCTCCCTGTTCATCAACAAACAAGCATTGCAAGGAATTCTCATGCTGTATTCCATAGAAGATCTTCTTTACTTTAGGTAGATAATTGACCAAAGGTTGATTTGAAAACAAAGAGAATATAAGAGCAGTAAATGAGAGACAGAAGTGTGAGATAAATTATTTAGTTCTATCAAAGGTTAAGATTTGGAGCTGGAAAGATGATTCAGGGACAAAGTATTTGTCACATAAATATGAGGACCTGAATTTAAATACCCAGTACCTACATAAAAAGCTTATTAAATGGAGACAAGAGAATATCTGAGCTTTAAAAGTAGCTGGTCTGAAAAAGCATATAATTTCTAGGCTTATGGAGAGACCATGTCTCAAAATATAGATGTACAGTGATTAAAAAATACATATACTACTTGCTTCTAGTCTAGACACACATGTGCCTTTATATACAAACATGCAAACATCTACATGCATGCCATACTCAGGCACAAAAGCAAATTTAAAAATGAATAATTAAATAATAAAAATTTCAAAGATAAAGCATCACTGCTAGACAGTAGCATGTACAAGTCAGTCTCATGTAGCAGGTTGCTTTTCCATGCTAAACCTTAGAACAGACCCATTCCTCAGGAGAAAACAAATTTCTTTTCTAAACAACACACCAATTTCGTCACCTTCATGTGACTCCTTCCTGATCTCCATACAGACTCTGTTCAATGCACCTTTATTGTAAGTCTTTCTATTTTTACTTTGTGTTGAGAAGTTATTTCTCAAAGGAAAATTGAAAACCAGAATAAATGCATCTACTTAGAAATCTACCTTTCAATAAATGTCTGTACATTTCTAAAGCAAAATGGCTGTGACAATTAAACAACTGTGGAACCATTTGAAATATCTTGAGAAAAGGTGCTGGATAGGCTTACTTTGTTATTCTATAAATATTCTCTTTTTCTAGAAAAATGATTAGTTTTAAATTCAGCCATAATCTAACTCAAATACACCCCCAATACTTACAATTTTCTATAAAGCTTTAAAAATTATGCCTTTGACATTGGCAGTATTAGCCTTTTAAAAAATCCATTTTGCCTCCTTTTGACATTGCTTTCTTCTAGAGCAATTACAAATAGTGCAGCCTCAACAAGTTTTTAAAAGCTCAAACATACCAAGAAGCGATGCTGAACAGAAATTAAAATTCATGTATTAATTTTATTTTGTATTTCCACAATTATGTATTCTTACCTAGTATGCTACTTGAGACCTCTATGGAAATAATTTTGAAATATTTTCCTTGACTTAATGACTCTTTGTTCTCTATTTAATGACTTTTTGTTATGCTAGTGAAATAATTTTGAAAATCAAATGTTCGTTGTAAGTTATAACATTTCCATACAATTGTCAGGGTCAATTTTACTCTCCATGGGAAATTCTCCATTCCAGAACTCTGTGAAATATCAGGAGTTAGAAAATGGCCAAAGAAAAACAACAGGGCTATCATGAGAGAAAGGTTAAAATAATGAAAAGGAAATGAGTCACTTTCATAGATTATCTGTGACATGCCCTCTTGAAGCCCCTGTTTAGAATGCTGGCATAAGCGACGTCTCTTGGATTCTGTATGAAATGCTGAGCTCTCTATCAGTCCACTCACTTTCTTTTAGGTTGCTTGGTACCCTCTAGCAAATGTTAGTTAAAATATTGGGTACTCTGGTTACTTTGAAATTTTAGATATTAGATATTTTTCTAACTGCTTGATAAAATACCTTAACCAAAAATAAGGAAAACAGGAATATGGAAATAAGGTCCACTGTGAAGCCGAAGGCATAGCATGATAGCAGGGATATGAAATCAAATGGTTGCAGTTTTTCATCTATAGAAAGGAGAGAGAGATCAGGAAATGAGGCACAGCAACAAATCATCAAACATCACCCCAAGGATGTACATCTTCCACCAAGGTCTCTTAAAGGTCCCATAGCCATCCCAAGCAGTTCAGCCAACTAAAGCACAACTGTCAAATATGTGGGCAAATAAGAGACATTTCTCATTGAAGTAACCGCAGTTACGTATCTCATTTACTCTAAAAAGAGCACTTTACACAATTGAATACTCATAGTTTCAGAAGGAAGATTATGGTGGTGAAGGCTGTTCATATCCTAAGAAACAGAAACAGTAGATGATAGATAGATAAATAGATAGATAGATAGATAGATAGATAGATTGCTTCATTTATTTCTGGAATATTCTGTAATACTGATTTAATGCCTTTGAAGGTGATTATTTTCTATAAAGGACCCGTTTCTTTATAGGTCCTATTGAGATCTCAGCTGCACACTCTTCTCTCTCCACTCCCCTCTCTTTCGATCTTTCCACCTATTTGATGATTTAGTGTAAGAAATAGATTAATTGTGTATGTTTAGCAACCTTACAACAAATTCTTTCACAATTTTTAATAAATTTTAAGCCATTAATTTTCAAAATAAAAGTCATGTCTAAATCCTTGTGTTTGATCCACTGTGATGGCAAACAAGTATGTTTAAGATGATCTTATTCTGCTTCCATTTTCCTTTGCTATTTGCCCAGACTGTATCTAGTGATGTGCAATGTTTCTATTTATAGGCTTATATTCTTACATATGTACGTATTATAAAGATATCTATAGTACTTAACTTTAAAATTTAGTTTGGTAGTATCTTTGGGGCTGGAGGGATGGCTCAGCAGTTAAGAGCACTGATTGCTCATCCAGAGGCTCTGAGTTCAATTCCCAGCCACCATATGGTGGCTCACAACCATCTATAATGGGATCAGATGCCCTTTCCTGGTGTGACTGAAGACAGCACAGTTTACTCACATATGTAAAATAAATAAGTAAATCTAAAAAAAATCATTTAAAATAAAGTAAAATTTAGTTTGTATACATCTTTAATTATTGCTTATCTTTGATTTAGCTCATCTGTTCAACAGTTTTCTAATCATTATTCACATTTGATCCCTTAGGTCTTATAGGTCTCATGCTAAAGTTCAGAAGAGTATGGAACTCACCACAAAGCTGAAGTTGGTCTGAACCATAATAATTCTACAAAACAAATCTCCTAAATATTGAGATTAAAGGCAAGAAGCATAATAACGGGTTTTATTGTTTACATGTAAAAATTATTTTGTGTGTGCATTGATGTCCATTTCTGTTTCCTTTAAAAGTTTATTACTTTTTTTTTTTTTGGAATCATATGTTTTTATTTTGACTGTGAATGGGATAGTATCTGCATTATATAGTGGAACACACATGTAACTCCAGCAATTGTGAGATGGAACCAGGCAAAGTAGAACATCTAGATCATCCTTGACTACTAGGGTTAGAGGCAAACGTGGCCTGAATGAAACCTCAAATAAACAACAACAAAAAAAAAGCTAACAGCTTCAGTATTCTGGCATCAACTTGTACATTTTTCTGTTCTGCTGATTCTAGCATGATGCTTCTTCCTGATGGGTTTGTTGGCCTTTTGTAAAAACATGCTTGACCATCATCTGAAATAGTTCTATTGGCTATTAATTGAAGTTTTAAATAGATAAGTTTTAATATAATGGGATTTCTTATGCTGCTGCTACTAAAAGAGCAAGGTATATTAGTCAATCTACTTTTATACTAAAATAGAGGATGCTATGTGGCAAATAATCTAAAATTTGAAATTTGAATCATTAACAGACAAAGCCTTGAGGTACATACAACTCAAAGCCATCCATACATTGGTACATGATCTCGAGTGGTTAGCTAATCTGGAAGAGGCAACACCAGACCAAATGTCAAGATAGGAAGGAAGAACTTGTGTATTAGAGACTTTTCCTATCACTGTGAGAGAACTTCTACTGAAATACTTACAGGAAGGAAGTTTTATTTCTGTTCAGTTTCTAGTAATTTTAGTGTTTTCCACAAGGAAGACACAACAGTCTGAGTAATGGCAGGAGCCTGAGGCAAACCACTGGATCATATTTTGGAGGATTAGGAAATAGAGAATGGGACCAGAAGGCTATGATCCTTAAAGAGTCATAAACTCAATCCAAGTCTCCCATCCCAAAGGTTTTACAGTCTGTAAAGCAATGCCATCAGTTACAGACCTGGTGTTCAAATTCATGTGACTACTGGAGATATTTTACATTAAAACTGTACTATTGTGTGTCTTATAAGCTCCTGATTATCCTCCAAAACAAAATGTATTCAACACAATTTCAAATATCAGTATAGCCTTAAGTGTCTCCAAAGTGTTCCAAAATAAAATCTCCAAACATTCTTTTGAGACTCAAGGCAAAATCTGAGCTTAAGTCTCTGTAAAACCAAGAAATAACACACTTCAATTGCATAATGACACAAAGTGATTATTTCCATGAAAAATGAAAAATTGGAGGACTACAATTGGATGGCTGAGTGAAATAAACAGTTAATTGTGTAGATCATCGACCAGAATCAGTGTGTTATCATCATATCATCTGAGCTCGTCTCCGCAGCCCCATCTCTGATTCTGCCACTTGAACTCTCTCTTGTGCTGAGGAGCCTGTAGTTGCCTGCAGTAGATATTCCACATCCGAGCATCTGAATCTTAAAACCCTAGGGTCTTCTTTGTAACGTGACTTTATCCTCCTATCTTTGCACATCGGCAGCTCAGAGCCCCTCTGCAGGAAATCTTATTCTATTACACATTGCCCAAACTCACATTTTCTTCAGGTACTTTGGGACAGACTCCCAATAACTCCAGTCATGTTTGCATTTTATGTGAGTAAAATAGAAGACCATATGGAGAACATTAAGCTTGTTACCACCAGAGACATAACCTAACCCCCCTAAGACATGGTTACAATAGGCTATAAGTCTCTAGGTGGTAACTAAACCTGTGAAAACATTCCCCACAGGTGGTCCTACTTAACCAAAATACCCTGGAAGTCTTATACTCTCAGGCAATTTCTTTCTATATGAAATATTTAAAAATGAATTTACATTTCAAATGAATTTTGTGTTTTTCTTGTGAATTTGAACTTGCCCTAGAGCTCTGATGCCCTAGGTGGAGCCTTGTTCTCAAAGCATCTTTCATTTTGTTGTACAGCAAACGTCATCTTCTCTTGGATACTGCTGTTCTCTGTAATAACGATAGCTATTTGGTTTCTCCAGGCTTCTCTGCAGCTTTACATAGACTCATATTCCTTTCCTCGCCTTACTATGCCTGGTCTTTACTTTTCTATGATGATTTTTGTTCTGACATCTCACTCTACACCTGATTAAGATACACTGAGTGAGCGCCATATCACAGCCTAAAGGTTGTAATGTCTTGGGTTTTCTTCTACCAAATGAACTCATACTTTACCTTTGACATAGGAATCACTGAGGTTTTAAGACATGAGCAGCAAGTATCTTGTTTCTGCCCAAAATATAACACAACAACCTCTAGTCCAGTTCCCATATCCTCCTTGTCTTCATGTGGAAAGCTCATGAGCTCAGTCGTCATTGTATTTCTCTCTTCTGACCTTCTGTCCTTCTGAGCTTCCAACAGAATTATCCACTAAGCTCTGTTTGCAACACCTTGGAAATTCTCTAGCTCAGTTCCTGCAGCATTACCCATGCCAGTTCTGAAGGTCCCTCCAGCCTACACAGGGAGGCTTATCGCAGTAACAACACTGTTATTCTGTACCAACTTTCTATGACATTTACTTTTTTCCAAGTAGAACAAAATAAATGAGGGAAGTAGCATCAGGGAGGATGGATTGATATTTTGACTTACCCTTTCAGGGGATTTCTGCCCATCATGGTAGGGAAGACATAGAAGTAGAGATCCATAGTGACAAGACCATGTGGCAGCCACTTCCGCACATAGGAAGCAAAAAGCCAAGCCAGAGTTAGAGGTGAATATATCCTTCAAAATCTTTGCCCATAGTAGTGACATCTTCTATGCTCCATGATATACAGTTCCCATGATTGTCTGAAACAAAAGTTTCATTCTTGGATACAATGTTCAAACTCATATGTTTGTGGGGAGGAGTTTGCATCCAAGCCATAGTAGTATCTTATAAAACAAGATAAAGATCAAGAGAGCTTTTGTTCAGCCTAGTTTATCCAGTGACTTGAAGTAGTAGTTTTCTCTTTAGGAGCTCACATCTTATTGACTTAGCTTCCCTCGTGGTTGCAGGGTAGCTACAGCAGCTTCTGAACATCACATGTAAATACCAAAACATTGGATTGAAAAACAGCCACTCTTTTAGCCTTTTAAGAACAAGAAAGCATTTCTAGAACCCCCAAGGAAATGTACCTTCATACCAGTTATTATGACTGAGTCACATGCCACCTCTTAAACACACCACTGGGAATGGAAAGTTACTGAGGCACAAGGCTATGTACTAGATGGTGAATATCTCTCTCTCTCTCTCTCTCTCTCTCTCTCTCTCTCTCTCACACAAACACACACACACACACACACACAGACACACACACACACACACACACACACGGGAGTGTGCACACTTAAAACCAGGGCTCTGAAAAAGAGAAAACAGGAATGAATGGGAGATAGAATAGACCCTGAGATCGCCTCTGCTGCTTCCTTCCAGGTTTCATGTATGTATGTATGTATGTATGTATGTATGTATGTATGTATGTATGTATATAAAGTTCTCTTATGTATCCTGCTTTGAACTTTTTTTTCTTTTATTGGATATTTTCTTTATTTACATTTCAAATGTTTTCCCCTTTCCATGTCTTCCCTTTGGAAACCTCCTATCCCATATCCCTTCCTCTGCCACTTATGAGGGTGCTCACCCACCCACCTATCCACTCCCACCTTCCTGCCCTGGCATTCCCCTACACTGGGGCATCAAACCCTCACAGAACCAAGGGCCACTCCTCCTACTGATGTCCAACAAAGCCTCCCTCTGCCACATATGTGGCCAGAGCCATGAGTCTCTCCATGTGTATTCTTTGGTTGGTGGTCCAGTTCCTGGGAGCTTCGGGTGGTCTGGCCGGTTGACTCTGTTGCTCCCCTCACGGGGCCACAACCCTCCTCAGCTCCTTCAGTCCCTTCTCCAACTACTCCATCCTGGACCCCATGCTTAGTCCAATAGTTGGCTGTGAGCATCCTCCTCTGTATTTGTCAGGCTCTGGCAGAGCCTCTCAAGAGGCCATTATATCAGGCTCCTGTCAGCAAGAACTTCCCAGCATCCTCAATAGCATTAGAGTTTGGCGACTGTATATGGGATGGATCCCCAGGTAGGGCAGTCTCAGGATAGTCTTCCCTTTAGTCTCTGCTCCACACTTTGTCTCCATATTTCCTCCTGTGAGCATTTTGTTCCCCCTTCTAAGAAGCACTGAAGCATCCAGACTTTGGTCTTCCTTCTTCTTGAGCTTAGATGGTCTGTGAATTGTATCTTGGGTATTCCATACTTTTGGGCTAATATCCACTTATCAGTGAGTGCATACCATGTGTGTACTCTTATGACTGGGTTACCTCACTCAGGATGACATTTTCAAGTCCCATCCATTTGCCTACAAAATTCATGATGTTCTCATTTTTAATAGCTGAGTAGTATTCCATTGTGTAAATGTACCACATTTTCTGTATCCATTCCTCTGTTGAGGAACATCTGGGTTGTTTCTAGCTTCTGGCTATTATAAATATGGCTGCTGTGAACATATTGGAGCTTGTGTCCTTATTATATGTTGGAGCATAAGTATTTGTCCATGTTTGTATAACAACTATATATACTTTTATTATGTAGAAGTTCAAATTTTTATTGAAATATTATTCCATTCACTGCACTAATGCTTTGCTGATAGCCATTTAGATTTCTTCTGCCATGACAGCTGGGATACACTGAGAAAAATGAAGTAAAGAATAAATCTTGACTAGAAAGATAACTTAGATAAGTGAAGAGTGTGAGATACAGATATCTAGGTAGATAGCTAGAGAATAGGTAAGCAGGTAGATAAGAATAACCTAGAAACAAAATTCATGTATAATAATGTAGTCTACTCTTCAGAATGCATCAGAGTCAGAATTAAGCTTCAGATGAACACATACTTTTATCTGAGTCAGACTTACCCATATGCCATGTATCTTTCCAAGTGATTATACTCTTTATGTAGGAAAGCTTCTGTAATTATAGTTTTGATTTCCTCTTTGACATATCATATTTAGAAGATTTTTAAAAGTTGTTCTATTATTGCTTTCCAGTGTTAAACATCTGTTTATTCTATTTGTTTTTAGTTTTATTGTAAGAAGTACAGAGGCAAAGAAAATTGCCCACATGGTATACAATTTGAAGTTTTGTTGACATTTTATCTGTGTTGTAACAAAATTAATTTTAAATTATCAATTATTGTAGAAGAAAACATATATTTTTCTTAGGGCATTTATATGTAATTAAATATATTATGTAATGACATGGATATTATATTTACTGAGGATGGTAGAATGACCAGGCAGAGGTACCCAATACTTGACTCCTTCTCCCCAAAGAAGCAGAATAACAAATGAATGGCTTCATTTTGAAGTGAGTGATACTGAAACTCTGTAATGGAGAAATGAGATTCTTACTCACAGAGACACAAACTCAACTCCAATTATTTGTCTGTGGATATTCCTCAGAGCAGGATAAAGAGTACAGGAAGTCTTCCAGGATGTGTCTTTTTGTTATTACACACAACTTTACCACAGGTAATATATCCTAGAGTCAAGTTGGAGAAGCTTGGGACCCAGTAGGGGAATTTCCTAGAGTCTGTACTGTAGACTTGTTTGGGAAAAAATTGTATTCCCTTTATCTCTAGGACTGTTTTCAGACTTAGCTTTTGTCCATATTGCAGTATTCCATGATGAATAACATATTACAGAGAAGATAAACTAACATTCATATCACTGCAAAGCATCATAATTGTCAGAATGGCAGCTCTAATTGACCCAAGCGTCATAATTAACCCTAGTCAGGTCTGTAATCAGAACAAACAGTTTAGCCAGATGACATTATATTCATCCTAAGACACTGCCCCAGTAAGGTTGGTAGCAGGCCACATGAGTATTCTTCTTATTTCAAGATTGCACTGCCCACCTTCACTGATAACTAAGTCACCTAGACCACTTCTAGGCCTAAGAACATGTCACCGCTATGCCCTGTATTCCTGGCACTACAACTCTATTGACATAATAGCTATGCTGAGACTATTCTAAGACATACAATTGGGAACAAAGCCAATATATGTCACAAAGTTAACATCCCCAGACACACGGTCAAAAGAATAATATTCATTATGAAATACACTTTGAAGTTTGTCAGAGACAACTAATCCACCCAAAATACAAATCTCACTGCAAGGTGTATTAGTTTATCAATGTATCAAAATACCTGAGTATATCTGTATTAAAGAAAAAAGATGTGTATTGGTTTTTTTTTTTTCAAAGGTTTTAGTCAATGGTTGCTTGACCCTATTGCATTTGGACATATAGGGAGAAGTATATTACAGAGAAAATACCTTACCCCATTGTAAATATGAGGCATAAGTAATGGAAAATGGTAAGCAGTCGCAGTATCCTCTTCAAGATCATATCCCTATTAACCTCATCTTTTGGTGTAGGCAACATTTCCTGGAGATTTTTCACCTTCAAATCATGGTACAAGTGTATGTCACCAATCCTTTAAAATCCAGCCCTATGAGAAACATTTGATATCCAAAGCATGATAGAGCTTCAGAAAAAAATTGAAAATGGATAATACATAATACCTTCCAAAGTACACAACTCTAGCAGTGGATGTCAAAGAAAGAGTATTGATGACATACTTGATAAGAATATTTTTATGATACTAAGTTAAGATGATTCAAAATTTTAAGATAATCTATGATATACATGATAATTCAGTAAAGTGAGATTTTTAGAAAATCTTGGATATGAAGACCTAAGTCAAATTGAATATTCAATTGAAAGCCTTAACAACAGACTAGAATAATATGCCCTTAAGAACATGTCTTCTGAAAACCCAGTCAAACAAGAAGATGAATTAGAAGCAGAAAGGAAAAGGGAGAAGAAAAAAGGGATGAGGAAGAAAGTAAAGAAGAAGGAGAAAGGAGGAAGAGGAGGAGGGGGAGGAGGAAGAAGGAAGGAGGACGAGAAGGAGGAAGAGGAGGAGGGGGAGGAGGAAGAAGGAAGGAGGAAAAGAAGGAGGAAGGAGAAGGAAAGAGGAGGACAAGGACAAAAGTTTTTTAAAATCATCTTTGGGAACCTTCCAATAAAGGAATATTCAAATTTTATAATAAGAAGGACAAAAATAGAAAGGGCATAGAAAATATAATCGATAAACTGCAGATAATTAATTTCTCTAATTTAGGGGAAAGAAGTGGCCAGCCAGGTCCGGGAGGTCTTTATCCCTAGATAAACCATGGCCTATTACATTAAAACGAAAACTACAAAAAAGGAGGAAATTGAAAACACTGTGAGATAAATACACCAACCACACTTTGGGCTCTCTCGGTAGATTAGGAACAAGTTTATCAATCATAATCTTGTAGGACAGAAGGAAGCAGAATAACACATGATAGGTACTGGAAGAAAATAATTAGCAACAACAAAAAATGGAAATCGAGCAAAGCTATGACATAAAGCTGAAGAAATACATCACTTCCAGATCTGCTCTACCTGAGATGTGTAAGGGAATTCCTCATGGAAAAATGAAAGATAATTGCCATCAGTAAACCACACATAAGTGTAAAATTACAGGAGAACTGAGATAAATGAAGGGAGCTGAATGTGGACAGAAATAGTAAGTGTTCTATCTCATAGGTGGGACCTAAGAAACATTGGTCTGGATGTGATCTAGTTATTGTGAGAGGGTAAGAAGGGAAGAGAGGAAGGTTGTGGAAAGTAGAAGCTAGAAAAAGCAGGTGAGTGAGTCAGGGTTAGTTAGTCAGGAGGAGTAATTTATGGTGTCTTTCAGCACAGACAGATGACTAGATGACTATAGATTACATGAACATTATACATTTTACAGAGATTTTGTAGAGAAGCATGAGGAACCCAAACATAAACTATTTAGAAGTGAGTGAATACTAATTACTCTTCAGTAAGTATTAAATGAATGTGTCAAAATATCACAATGAACCCAGCATATCTAAATTATAAATGTTATTCTAAATCAAAATAAAGCATGAAAAATTAGTAGTCTAATTTTTGATATCTTGACTTAAAAATTAGAGAAAAATATTTCACAACTATGTAGTTTAATAAATACTTTTATATGGAAAGATCTCCTAACTTTATACCTCCATTATCAATGGTATAGTAAATATACTTATTCATTTTGTTGTACTTAATGATTCTTGTCTTTTATTTCACATAAGCTGTTATTAGTGAGGTTTGGTCAACGTCTCACAGTGGACTTATAGACAGTGGATTTGACAAATTTAGTAATATCCCTCTTCTGAAGGATGTCATCTGAAACTTCTCTCTCAAAAAGTTGTATCTTAGAACTGCCATTCTTATAGCCAATCATTCTGCTGCTAGAAATACAGCCCCATCTGGAGGTTTACTCTATGTGTAGAGAATCTGAAGCAAGTCCATTCTTTAAGCCTTTCCAACTTAGGTCTTGATATGGCTGTCTCCAAGCATATGAAAGACTCCCAGCACTTCACGGTATTATGAACTACATATTCACAGCTTTCCCAAATGCACACACTGAAATCCTAACTTCCATGGGGATAGCACTTGGATATGGCACTTTGGAGAATTAATTCAATGAGAAGGGCAGAGCTGTTACTAACAGAATTAATTTTCTTATAAAAATGGCCAGTGGTAGCTCCCTCTTGTCAAGTGAGAATATGAAGAGAATTCAACAGTTTCTCACCTGGCAGAAGATCCTTTCCAAAATGCAACTATCCCAGTAGCCTGATCTCAGACATCTGTGCAAAATATTGGCAGGTAAATGTCAACTGTTGATAACTCAGCCACTTACAACATTTTGTTTCAGTTGCCTGAACAAACTCAAACCAGATTTTTGCAGTGGCTCTGAGATATCATGAATCCAGATGAGCAAAATCTGTTGTCCCTTATGCAGAGAAACTGCAAATGTTTGTTGCTAACACAGGCAATCCTTGATGGAGTGTTATATATCAGTAATAACAGGATAGGTATTGATACTGAAGACCCAACCACACTACTGTTTTCATGTACTCTACAAATTGTATTTACGGCTGTTTGATGAGTGTTTATCATTTTTGACATGCATCCCATCTTAAAAAAGTGGTTATAAATTCTTTACTGTTCCCGTCAGATTTTAATACAGCTAAATTATTTGTTTCTGAAATACAGTATTTTGAAGGTTGACTCATGTTTATTTATTTTTGCCTTTGTCAAACATTTAAAATGTGTTCTATTCACATGTATTTTAATCAGAATTTGGACAACACTAGAATGATAATTTATATGTACAATATTTCTGGAATGTTTCCATTCTCTTCTTCACTGAAAATAAAAGATATTTGCTGGACTCAAACAAGCAGAAACATCTGTCTGAGACTGTGCACTGATTGGCTGGAACAGGTGCTCTCAGACACAGACATCCCTGCCCTATGGATGGTACTGAGAAGCTCATGACCTTTCACATCTTGTCTAAAAGAAGAGATGATAGGCATGGAATAAATAAATAATGACTAAATAAACTT
Organism: Rhynchomys soricoides; assembly: GCA_019843965.1. NCBI lineage: Eukaryota > Metazoa > Chordata > Mammalia > Rodentia > Muridae > Rhynchomys > Rhynchomys soricoides. The sequence goes on along the minus strand of JADRCH010000231.1, from coordinate 846,395 downwards.
TGTGAAACCTAGGGATTGTTAAATACTATGAAAATTATTTGCTACACTAATTTTATAGAAATTCTCTTTTAAAACATTTTGGGCCAAATTACTGTTGATTAGAATATTTTCAAATTCCTTTACAGTTTAAAGACTGCTAGGCTTATGTTTTCCATTTTAATCAATGATGGTAGTTTATATATTATGTAGTTGCTATTGATTCATCACTAGAATAAAACATAATTGTTGTAGACATTAAATGTCATTTTATTCTCAATTACAAATGATTCTGAATTCTTAATATTATTTAAATTAAGCATGCCCTTATGTTATTGCTTTATTTAAAGAACTGATTATTTTTTAATTTTTTAGACCAATAGATTTTAATATAATGCTACAGAACATGAACATCTTATATTTCAGATTCCATGTTGAAATTAACATAAAATTTCTTGTAAACTTTGCTGTAGTAAAAAAATAGTGACAGCTGGAAAAAGTGTGAAATATTCTATTTTCTAAATAAATATACTGGCTGTCCCATATAGTTCAATTGAGGTAACAGGACAACGGATTGAGTGCAGAGGTACACCTGAGAATATAAAGCATCAATTTTCTTTTTCAGTTCTATTCTTTCTGCTATTTTTAAATTAATTTCTTTCTCCATTTATGTTTAATTCACCTTTATAGTTAAATTGATATTTTTTACTCTATAATATGTTGATATTTTTATTATTTTATCTAAAGATGAAACTGGGGGACATGGACCTGCTCAGTAAACCACTTGTTTACTTGTTAAAGATTATTTCATAATATTTTTGCTGAGATTCTATTTTGTATCAACGACCTAATTCATATGACTAAGCCTGTGATGGTTATCTTGATTGTCAACTTATAGGATCAAGAATCACCATGAAAACAAACCTCTGAATGACTATAAGGAATTTTCTAGATTCAGTTAATGAAGATGGGAAGATGGTCCTATGTGTGAGTTGCACCATTCCATAGGTTGCTATCCCAGATTGAATAAAAAGAAGAAAGTGGGCTGAGTACCAGCAATCATCTCTCTCTACTTTCTGGTTTAGAATGTAATATGACCAGCTGCTTCAAGTTCCTGCTACAATGGACTGTGCCGAAATGAAGTGTGATCCGAAATGAACTCTTCCATCTTTTCTTTGCTTCTTGTTACATATTTGGTCAGAGTAATGAAAAAAGAAGGCAATACAAAGCCCAAAGTTGAATATAGAAGCCATGATCTAGTAGGCTACATGTGAGGTTTCTAGATGCTTTCTAAGGGTGTGTATGTGTGTGATTAATGTGCAGCAGCAAGAAAAAAGGAGCTGTGTGTCCAGTGGCCATGTGACTCTAGAGAACAAAATGCAGCATATTAAAAATGCCTATAATTTACCTCGTCTGGAAAGGTACTAAAATCACCTGCAGCACAGTTAGCTTGCAGCCTAAAGCATTCTTTGGAGAGGTAGCAAACTGAAGAGACTTCCTTCACAGCCTGAGCAGCTGCCCTGCTGGAACTTGAGAGTTCCAACCTTTCTCAAGGCATTCTTAAACAATCCTTGCATATTAAGTTCCATTATACTTCAGAGATGTGAGGAACAACCCAGCAGGATTATTTTATCTCATATTAAATGGAAAAGCATCTTTCAGGAGAGACGTTAGCCGGCTGATTAAAAGAACATATTGCTGCTCTTAAACAATAGTTTAACATGAGATTGGGAAATGAGGTTGCCTTTGAAATTAGCCCTCAGAGAGTGCTTGGAAAAGTATAATAGGTTGAAAATGCAATTCACATCTCATGACAACACTTTAATTGTTACAGGATGAATTTCAGAAGATTGGGAGGATGTGAAGACCTCATGGTAATAACAAAGTAGAGTAGGTGGGCTGGGCAGAAAACACCATCAGGGAGTCTAGATAAAGGCAGTCAGAGTGAAATGCACTTGAATCCACTGAAGGAAGATCTCAGGCCACACCAGTAGAGCCAGTCCAAAGAACACATGGAAAAGAGATTGCTAGCAAATATTCAATGAAGCATGAAAGATGGGGTTAAAGAAGAAGAGGGTGCTTATTAAAGATCCCATGGAGAAATCATATCATTAATTTCTTTATAAATTGATTAAGTTAACAGAGTGCTTTCATGTATGACGAGGACTGTAGGTCTAGGTCAAAGACAATGTTCTCTTTCCAGGCTATATGTTCTTAGTGGAACTTCGCTTCCTCTGGATCTGTGGTGTTCAATAGCCACTTCTGATTAAATTTGAATAGATATATTTTTCAAACTCCTTTGTTTGCCTTTATTACTTTGTAGTATTGGGGAATAGAGCTCAGAGAATTGCATTGACTAGGCAAGTGCTTTGCCACTGAGCTAATTCCCATCCTCCTTCCTGGACTATTCAAGTTGAAATCAATTAAAGTTAAACTAAGTTTTAAATGCATTATCTTACTCTCAGTAGCTACAGTTTAAGGGCTCCCTAGCCACGTATAGTTAATGGCAGTCATTCTCCAGATCCAGACACCACATAATAAAGATATACTATAGGAGAGAAATGCCTATCATCCAGTGGACCCATGATCCACAGAGGAGTAAGACCTCCTACAAAGACTTGTTTTGAGACTCTAATCATATTTTTGTTTAAATTTTTGTATGTAATTCATGATATACATGACAATATCAGTAAACTGTGAAAGACTGATGGTTTATAGTAAACTTTTATTTTTGAGACAATAATACAATTATATAATTTCTTCTATCTATTTCTCCCTCCAAACATCCAAATCTTCTCTATACTACTCTTTTCTCTTTTAAAATCCATTACCTCTTTTCATATTAATTGATATATATATATATCATCCTATTCATATACTGGATAACCAGTTGGTATGCTGGTTTATATCTAGTACGTAACACAATGGAATAACTATTTTTATTTTAGCCAATGTCTTCTACAAAATGCAATGCAAAATAATCTGTATTATTTTCAAAATATGTCATACTACGCCAATGTCCAATAACTAATAGTTATCTACATAGTCAGCATTTAGGGTCATTTTAACTGTGCTATAGAAACAATGACCTCTTATATTATAAACAGGAGAGATTCTTATACATGTTTTAGTGAAGAAGTAACAGAAAATTGGACTTTTACATGTAAAACATTTTTGGGGACATGCATGACTCAGAAGACAAAGTCAATAGTTGTTACTCTCTGATTCATCCCCAAAGGTTGATTAAGGCTTAAACATTAAAGCTATATCCGTAATGGACTGTCTGAATTAATTACATAGTATACAAATTTGGAAATTTTGTCATAGTAGACAGCTAATAAAGAAATACCATAACAGAATTTCTTCTTTGGAAATTCTTTGCTGTGTGTGTGTGATGCATATGCTTATTACATGTTGGCATATGTGGTGGGATAGATATGAGGTGCACCTGTGACTAGAGACCTGCAGCTGATGTTGGGTGTCTTCCTCGGTCATGTTCAATATTATTTACTGTGGCAGAATCACTCACTGAGCCCACAATACAGATCTGGTAATCTGGTTAGCTAGTTTACCTCAAAGATCCTCTGACTCTGACTCTCCAGCCTTGGGCAGTCACATGCATCTGGATTTTTCACCATAGTGATAGGCATCCAAACCCTGGTTCTCGTGCTTGCATAGACTGAGCCATCTTCCCAGACCAAAATTAAATACTTTTAATACAGATGAGCAGTCGGAAAGAAGGCCTGTAGGATAGGTCTTGAAGTCATGCTCTTGTAATCAAGACTACAAGTTAGAGGTGGGGCTAGAGAGTTCACAGCAAGTCTCGGGGGATAAAAGCAGTTTCACTCTGATCTATTAGAAAGTAGGAGCTGATGGGCTCTTGCATCCAACCAGCAGGTTAATACATTCTCAATAATACTTATTGACTCAAGTTCATCCCTGTCTGCTTGCCATTATCATGGGCTGTTATAAAGCACGCAGGATGATGATCCCGAGACTAATCACTTGTCTCTAGACAGCAGTGCAGTCTATTGATTTTCAGGTGACGGGAAGTTTGTGAGTGGCAGCCTGGAGAGGGTCAAAATGCAATGTGGAGTTAATAACTAAAGAGGAGGCTGTAATCTGGATTCTTCCTAGATCTGGACATGATGACCTATCACTAGAGTGACACTCTTCTCTTGATTCCCATATTTATGAAACGATATTAACTATACCAAACTGCATGTCATCCACAGGGCTGTGAAGGATTAATTGGAGCATTTATATAAATGTCCAAGAGCATTTTATGGTATACGAGAGAGGCATTGGAAATGCAGATTTCATTGCCCCTTCTCATTTTAAAATTCCTAATTTATCCTGGTTCTGCATTCAAGTACGTAACCCCTTTCAGAAATACAGATATGAAATACAGAATTACAGAAACTTAGTTATTGGTACAAGCTGAAGTTTTACTGAACAATGCTTTTATTAGAAAAATACTCTTTACATAGAAACTCAACCCACTCTAACATGTGAGAGATAAGAAGCTTGTATCTGTCCTACTTAACACATTCCTTACACCAGAGTATCTGGCTATGATAGTTACTCATAATGTCTCTGAATGCCAAACTGTACTCCAACCTCCCCTCTCCCCCCTCCAAAAAATCAAAGTCCCTGCCTTGTGACGATTCAGCAGTTCTGAGAACTGGGAATTGTATTAGACTCCAATTTCCCCATTCACGAGAAAGTTTCATTACACTGCCCACATCCTGTAGTTAATATTACCCTCGGCCTTATTTACCCTAATCTTTTAAAAGATTATTAAACAAAGTTGGAGGGGCCTAGTTTGCTAAGCTGAGTGCAAGAAAAGGAAAGAGAATGAGTCCTGAAAACTCACTTCGCAGAGAGCAGCATCAATGTTCAACTCAAAAAGCCACATTGAGCCTCAAAATTCAAAGTTTCTTTCGCGGACTTCTTAGTTTTATTATGTGTCAGTCTTATGTGGCTTGGTTTTGCTTTTATTGGTTTTATGTTTGATTTGCTTGGCTTTGCTTTGCTTTGGTTTTTCCAATAGGCCATTATCAACTAACTCTGCAATATAAGTCAGAAAAAATCATTTTCTGTACTTAAATAGAAGCAAAAATAATAAAGCCAAAAAATTTTCTCGTATGACATAAAGTCTTACCTCAAGTCCCCTAGGGCCTAAGTAGCTTGAAGCTTAAGAACAAAGTCACTCTGTTCTTATTCTGTACTCCAAATGGGATGCACACAGGTCCAAAGTACACACATACTGCTCTTATTTCTAAGAACCAAATCTTCCTCTAACTCTCTCCTTTTCATAGTTTGGTCCCTGATTAGCTTTTGTGACAAGAATCTATTCAAGAAAGTGAAATTAAAATGAAGATCCAAGGGTTCAAAGCTGAAGAATTAACATTTTCCAACCTAGAACATAATGAATTTGAATCAAGTCTTGTATGCACACACCCTTCTGACACTTTGAGTCTCATGTCTCCACTTTTACACCTCCTGTGTCTGGCTTGTTAATGGTGGCGAGGCTATAGGAAACACAGCTGTACTGTTACCCACTTTGTGTGACAACCAGAACATTTTATTACTGTATTACAAATTTTTCCTGAAACTACACTACACCAAACTTGAGCTTTGCATATTTCAATATCAGCATGGAGAACTCTGGGTCAGCTCTGCTGGGTGTCTAGAATCTCAGAGAACAGCAACGCAGTCTGGGAAGAAGTCAACTGCTATAGGAAGGAGTCTGAATTGCCTATACAGAGCAATTCAAATTTGTATCTTGAAATGGATCTATTATTTTTAAATTGTCTTCAGAGTAAATTTTTGGGCCCTAGTAGAAGTAGACCAACATATTTATCCCACATAGTTATTGGTCTTTAAAAATTACTACACAGAAGTTTCCATCTTGATCACCCAGGATATCCCCAAATTTCATATTGAAAAACTTGTTGCTGAGGCTAAATATCAAATTTTTTGACACATATACAAAAATGTGATGCTATGAAAGAATGATTTCAAAATTTCAGCTTGGGACGTTGAAGTCGACATCCAACAGAGTGCAGTATAATTTGAAAATGTCTATTTTTAATATATATATATATATATATATATATACATATATATATATATATCACTTATTCAGTTGTACTTACATTTATTATAAAGAGCTTACAGACATTAGGCTTGTCCTTTGTAGTCTTTATCAGAAAAAATTATATTAACATGTTTGATTTTCACAGCAAAGAGTATGGACTGAAATGACTCACACCCAGAAATTGAAGTTCAAAGCCCTGCAAAAGTAAGGTGTCCTACACACAATGGCTGAACTCAGGAAGATCTAGAAGATGCTCTCTAAACAAGTCAGCTGAGACACACAAAGACTATAAACAGGAGTCAATTCAGGTAACAGTACCAAAGAACCAAGTTTTGGCAAACTTGGTGCAGAAAGATGGTAAGTAAGGAATGAAGTAAATTTGGTGTAAAGCTGAGGTTAGCTGTCAAAATATTCATGGACTGCTTATCTGCTTTCCCTTCATGTTTTCAGGGTGGTAGTAGAGGGTATAGTATTTGGTATAAGTTGTTTTGCAAGAATCTATTATGAAAAATGCAGTACAATCAAGAAATACTTACATAAGCTATGTATTTTAGAAGGCTGGTGAAGATAAAATTACATATAAGAATATTTCAATCTCTTCTTTGAAAGGTGTAACTCCAAACAAATCCAGCATTTCAATCACATATGTGCATATCTCTGTGTACATGCCTCCGTGTGTGTGTGTGTGTGTGTGTGCGCGCGCGCGTGTGCACGTGCTTGAGAGAGAGGGAGAGAGAGAGAGAACATATGACATGGGTGCACATCCAACATTCTCACTTAATCATCTTAAGCTAAATGAATAGTAATATTGCTATAAATATCAAATGGAACACAATGGGAGAATATTACTCTGTGAACCATGCACGAAATGTTTGTTATTTTTGTTCTCTTTTTAGTTTTCTTCATTTATTGAAATAGATTCTTTTGCATACAATATATCTTGATTACAGTTTCCCCTCCCTCTACTCTCCCTAGTCCTTCTCCACCTTCTTTCCCCTCCAGATCCATTCAGAGAATGCATTCAAACACAACAAAATAAAATGTAATAAGATAAGACAAAAAAACATCACATCACATCTTGACAAGGCAGCCTAACAGAAGGGAAAAAACCCCAAGAGCAGGCACAAGAATCAGAAACCCACTCATTCACACCCTCAGGAGTTCCATAAAAATGCTACCCTGAAGGGTATAATATGTACGCAGCTACTGGTGCAGACCAGTGTCTACCAGGTACTTGCTGCCTCAGTACCTGGTAGTTCACCTTACTCTGATCAGTTGATTAAGAAGGCCTTGTTTTCCTGGGTGTCCTCCATCCCTTCTGCCTCTACACTCTTTCAGCCTCCTTTTTCACAGTATTCCCTGAGATGTTAGGGGAGGGATTTGATGGACACTTCCAATTTAGAGCTGTCTGTTTCAAGATCTCTCTCTCTCTCTCTCTCTCATGTCTGGCTGTGTGTATCTGTATTTGTTTCCACGACCTACAGGGCCAAGCCTCTCTGATGATGGCTGTATAAAGCACTGACATATGAGAATAGCAATTGTTAGTAATCATTTTATATCACTACATTGCTTTTATAGACCAGTGGTATTTGTTACACCATAGGTCTCTGGACTATCCAGTCTTTGGTTCTTGGTCACCCAAACAATATCAGATATGATTTCTTTCTCATGCAGCGGTCCTAAAGTCAATCAGATATTGGTTGGATACTCCCACAAATTCGGTGACACTGTTGCCCTGGCATATCCTGCAGGAGACATATTGTAGGTCAAAGATACTGTGGCTGAGTTAGCATTTCTGTATCTTTTGTGGTTTGCTGAAACCTGCACCAAAGACACTAGAACATAGGGATGAAGGTTCCTCATAGGCAACAGCTTAACTTTACTATGTTCAATGAGAAGTTTGGGTGTTGTTCTTGCCAATGATACCCTGGTGTCAGTTTGCAAAGAGCAACCCATTGTCTTCATAACAGCCTGGGGTATTTGGGTATTTACATGGGACCCGATTGGCCACTGCACTAGGTTTCCACACCATCTTTCAGATACTCCTTCAATTCTAGCTGTCTTACACTGCATTCCTTCCTTCAGTTCTATCTGCCCTCCACTCCCTACCTGATCCTCCCTCTGACTTATGTCCTGACCTGCCCTGCTCCACCAATAAACTATATTTTATTTCCTTCTCCCAGCAGATCCGTGTTTCCCCTAGTGCCTTTCTCTATACTCAGTCTCCCTGAGTCTACCAATTGTAGGTTGATTATCATTTATTTAATGGCTAACATCCATATATAAGTGAATACATACCATATTTACATTTCTAGGTGTGGGTAACCTCACTCCACTTGACTTTATACAATTCCATCCATTTGCCTGCATATTTTATGATGTCACTTATAAGTGGTTGGTTAATATTCCATTGTGGAAATGTACCACATTTTGATTTTCAGGTCTTCCCTGAGAGACTCAAGGTTACTTCCACCTATTTTGATTATGAATAAAGCAGTGATGAACATGGGTGAGCAATGTCCTTCTGGTAAGATGAAGCACACACACACACGTGTGTGTGTGTGTGTGTGTGTGTGTGTGTGTATCAACTCTCAGCTTTCTAAGAACAGTCATATCGATTTATTAATTTCCATTGTGGCTGTACAAGTTTGCACTCCCACAAACAATGGAGGAGGGTTTCTCTTCTTCCATATCCTAGCTAGTATGAGCTGTCATTTGTATTATTGATCTTAGCCATTCTGAGAGGTGTAACATAGAATCTCAAAGTAGATTTGATATGAATTTCTCTGATGGCTAAGGTCTCCTTAAGTGTTTGACTTTGCTCTATTCAGAACTGTCTGTTTAGACCTGAACCCCATTTTTCAATTAGGTTTTTATTTGTTTGTTTTGTTTTGTTTCTTGAGTTATTCATGTTTTGAGTATTAGTCCTATATAGAACGTGGAGTTGGTTAATAATCTTTCCCAATTTTGTAGGCTGCCACTTTGTCTGAATGATGATGTCCTTTGCCTTCCTGAAGCATTTAAGTTTCATGAGGCCACATTTATTAATTGCTTATCTTAGTATCTATGTTACTGTTGTTCTACTCAGGAAAACTTCTCCTGTGTCAACGAGTTCAAGGCAGCTCCCCACTTTCGCTTCTATAAGATGTATCTGGCTTTATGTTTCTGTCTTTGATCCATTTGGAATTGAGTTTTTGCAGAATGAGAAGTGTGGATTCTTCAACATGCAGACATCCAGTTTGACCAGAGTGTAAAGATGGCTCCACTGTTGAAAAGTACCCACTGCCCTTACAGAGAAACTGGGCTCTCATATGATGACTCACAACTGCCTATAACTCCGCTTCCAGGGAATTCTCTTATGGACTCTACTTGCACTCTTCTAGTATGTAGTGCAAATCTGTGTATACAGGCAAACACTCATCCACATAAATTAAAAATAAAACAGACTATAAAAAATCAAGAATGTTTATATGGTCTGAAAATAGAAGAAAAATTTTCTATGGGCATGAAGGGACTAAAGGGAAAGGGTATAACAGCGGGAAGGTTGGAGCACGCAGTGTGGACTGTGCTCAGAGTACATTATGTCTTATAGGAAAAGATCCTTGTGAAACTCAGAACCTTGTACCATAAAATAATGAATATTTTAATTTAAAAACAATAACATGGAAAAATTACCATGGCAGTAACAATAACAGAGAAGAAGAAAATAATTTTAAATGAGAAGAGATGAAGCCGGGCAGTGGTGGTGCGCGCTTTCACTCCCAGCACTCAGGAGGCAGAAACAGGCAGATTTCTGAGTTCGAGGCCAGCCTGGTCTACAGAGTGAGTTCCAGGACAGCCAGGGATATACAGAGAAACCCAGTCTAGGGAAAAAATAGAAAAAAAATTGAGAAGAGACAAGTTAAAAAGTGAGAAAAAGTTAAATAACAGAAAGAGGGGAGATAAAAAGGTAAATGACATAGGGAACACTGGAGAAATGGAATGCAGTTACTCCACTCCCTGACCCCGCTTCTCAGTACCATGAAGCTTGCTCACTTGCTGCTTTGCAGGAGTGAGTAATGGTTGAGGTTTTGCGGAGTTCCATATGTCTAATTTGCTCTCTGAACTGAGCTATTTCGCAGTGTAGAACTTATTGAGAAGGTCCTTCCTAGAGAACTTGAGGGAACATCACACTCCATAGGCAGGGAACCACTGTTCCTATGCCTGTGGAAGGAGTCACTTATTGAACAAACATCTGGGACTTGTTGGCAGTATGCAGGGAGAGCTAGACAAATGCTAGCACTTGCCCTCAGCAGCACCTCCTGAGAAAAGAAAAACCATATAGTCACATAGCTCTGTGCTGGGAGAAGGAGTAGCCGTTTCTATCCACTAGTGACTCTGGAGTCTATACAATTTGATCCTGCATGTAATTTTGTTTATCCTCTCGCACAAAACCTGACAGTAAAGTGGATAACCTGTTGAATTTAACTGATGTTTCCTACTGCCTTTCTCCATGTCACAGACAACCATATTTCCCACTACATAAAGCTCTCTGCAACTCTGAACCAGTCACTACCCTGGTCTCAGTCTCCAAGATGACTAGTGGACCAGTATAGAACGAAGATCATTGTGTCTTAGCAATAGAGAAAGTCAGAGCCCAACATCCCCAGCAGTGTGCTCAGACACTATAGCCTCCTAAGATGACTTACCTTTTGAATACCAGAACACACATAGAACTTCTGAAATGTCTCATCATTGTACAGAACCAAGGTATCTTGTCAGTTTAAGTAGGATATTTGCAAGGTACTGAACTGTGCTCATGTGGAGGTGAACTGCACTCTCTTCTCCCCAGTAAGTGGGAGCTTCCTGTTTTCTTGATTAACTGCTAAGCACTCAATGCTATGGCACCGCTTCTCTTCCTTTTCCATTGACCAATAGTTCTGGACTTTCTCCTGATTACTGTAATACCTTTGTTACAATCCCTCACTTCAATAAGTCACATTGAATCAGTTTAATGGAGGAGCAGAAGTTCTGGTTACCACGCATCCGCCATCTTTCCATTCTCTTCCCCCCTAACTTTGTATGAAACAGTTGATTTATAGATACGATAACTATAATAGCAAAAGAGCAGTTTGTTAGGCTTGGTAGGAGTGCAATATACATCCCAGCTCAGTTCATGACTTGCACATCTGTAGGACATCCGTTTAGAGAAAACTGAGAGAAATTGAGCAGCATTAGCTAGGTTCTGATTGCTGTAGCTTTAACAACGAACAGAGTGTGATATGAAACTGTTATCTTTAAAAGTTTACTATGACATGAATTCTAATAAAGACAAAGATAATGAATCAGCTCTTAAAACACACTAATTTTGGGTGGTAGATAAACCATTAAAATATATTTGATTGTGAAAGTTTAAAATCCAATGTGAAGCACCCTGGCTTCATAATGGCTGTTGTAGATAAAATTTCATAGAGATACATAGACTTACAGTCAGTTCATTTTTATATGTAGTGGGTATTTGTTTGCAAGTTTTTACAATAAAGTTAATTTTTTAAACTGCTAATTATCTATTGTTGCATACTTTATCTGTCACTTGTGTAAAATCAGGCTTATTGGGTACATCTTCAAGGTTCTAGGAAATAAAATATCCTAGACTCTAGATCTGCCATCTGGTGGACACTGCAAAAATCATAGTGTCACGACCATGTCTCTCAGCCATGATGTGCTAGAAATAGAGAAGGAAAGCAGAAAATCATACTATTTTATTTCTACTTCCCATCCTTTCTTTTAGCATCTTATCATCCTTAAAATATTCTTAGATAGCATCCAAAATATCAAATTTTAACCCCATGAAAGCTAAATGTATGTATGTATTACCTATTAAAAATGTTCTGTATAATGTATACACTAACTTAAAATGTTCTGTATAATGTATGCACTAACTTAAAATGTTCTGTATAATGTATACACTAACTTAAATTTGCATTCACTTGAAACGTCCTTAGATACTTCACAAGTGTATAAATTTCACAACTGGAAGTCTACTTACTTCAGGAACACCAAAGATAACATAACTTCTTTTGTATTTCTCTGTGTATGTAAATCGAATAATGCACTTACCATGAATATCACTTTAAAGCTTTTACTGAATTTTCCTCTATCTTTTTTTGTGTGGGTAAACAAATAAAAAATTAAATACAGTCAAGTTGTTAGGAAATCCTGAATTGTGGCAATGTCCTCCTTTCCTTCCTATCACCTAGTCTACTCCTGTGACAGTCTACACAGAGAAGACATGGAAATGCTGGACTCCATGTGGCCATATTCTGAAGAGTTGTTGAGTATAAGACACATTCATTCATCTGCAATAAAGGTAGTAAGACTTTAGCTAAGAAATTATTCCCTGTAGAGATCATTTTACATAATAAAAACTTAGCAAATTCATGAGTTACTCTTACTCCATTTAGACATTCCATACTCATAAGCTGAACTTCTTCATGATGATGTACACCATGAATGGTCTGAAATGTCCAGTAGTAAACAGGCAGATGCACCTGTTCCTGACAAGCTCAAAGGATGCAGTCAAAAAGAGAAAGGGCAGGAAACAGTCTTGAAGTCAGAAAGGACATCGGAGAGCCTTGATTTTTAGCTATTTCTCTAAAGGATTTTGGAAAGTTTAAGGCTTTTGTTATTTAGCATCTAAACTTACAGAACTGTCTGCACCACTGTTAAATAAATGTGCAATTTTCAAAGTACCTTTTCAGTTTTATTTTATGGAATATCAAAATAGTTTGGAGTCCATACTCTAGTCATATGAAACATTAGGCAGTTATATAGCTATACCAGATAATAACTAGAAGAGCAATAAGTGAAAGATGTATTTACAGTTTTAAACTCACGTAAGATGTGTATATTTCACATTAATACATTATGATGAAGCCAGGAAGACCGAAATTTATATTAAAAATTTAATGGTGCATGGAAGAAAATTGTAAAGATTACAAACCTTCAAAAATATATCTTTTAATGTGAAATTTAGTGTTGAGAATTCTTTCAAAATCTTTATGTGCTTCAAAATTCAGCACATTAATATGTTATTAGAAATCAGAGGGATTAAAAATAGTCTTACATATTCAGAGACTCAAAATAAACCACAATTAGTCTCTCAATAGCTTAAAAGACATGTGTCCTTGAATATGTATTTTAATCAACAAAGAAAATTTTAAATGATTAAGTAACAGGAAGAAACACAGACGTGATTTTGGAGTAAACTCGCTGTAAGGATAACTTTAAGATAAAATGCTTATAAAACTTGAAAATGGCCTAAATATTGCTCTTAAAAGTTATATGGGACAAAATAATCATGCAATAGTTGCACACAGTGGGACTTGGTGTCAACCTGACTGGATTTAGAGTCATTTAAGAAAGATACCTCTGAGTGTGAGAGAATCTCCACAGAGCTTTAACTGATGTCATGAGATGAATCTTGGTGTCCACAGAGGCCAGAAGAGGGTATCAGGGCTTCTGGATGAGGTGCTGGTGAGATGGTTCAGTAGTAAAGGACATTAATTGCTCTTTCAAAGGACCCAAGTTTGATTCCTAGCACCCATATTGCAGCTCACGGACATCTGTATTCCTGTTCTAGAGGATCTGATTCTCTCTTCTGGTCACTGAGGACACCAGGCATGCAGTGCACAGACATATATGCAGACACTCATACATGTAAACACTCATACATGTAAAATTAATAATAATAAAGTATTATTATAAATATAATATAATATATTAATAATATGTTTTATTATTATTACTATTATTATTATTATACAGGAACTGATGTATTCATTCATGACTGGGACTATAAATATTTCTCCTTTTTCTTTCTGTCAGTAAATTTGACACAATGATATAAAACTAACTAATACAGAGAATTTATTCTGAGAAGTAAGATACTGCTGTGTCTCTGACCATGTGTTTCATGGGTCTTTGGAGCTTATTTGGACAAGGAATGCTAAGGAATCTGAAAGTATAGACTGGAAGAGTGAGGGAGAGCATGAACAGAATGTAGTGGTCCATTCTAGCAGAAATTCAGAAACCCACAATGGTAATAGAGATGTGGACTGTAAGATTGTGACTAAGGATTTTCAGAGAAAACAAGGATGTTATTAGTACCTGGGACAGAGGCAATTAGAATTTTGGCAAATAATCAGGTTGTATTATGCAAGCCATAAAAACTGAAGTCAGACTCAATTCAAAAGTAGTGTCAGTCAGAGAAAATTCAAGATAGTATAATATCCAGGCTTCTGTGTGCTTATTCAGATTTATAGTGAGGGAGAGCAGAAATACATTGAAAAAACAGTAGTTTCAGGAGAAACTGAGCGTGAAACTTAACAGTTTCAGAGGAGGAGAAAGTCTCCTCTCTGCCCTAAGCCAATAAGCAAAGTGCTGTAGTTCAAGGAATTAACCATCATAGCTCCAACCAGAAATATAAGTCCATTTGAGCTGAAAGAGCCTCAAGTGAGAACATTGCTGAGAGAGTTCTGCTTGCAAACAACCACCTACGGGAATGTTGAATTAAGTTCACATGTCATTGAGAGGTAAATACAACTGCCAATCACTGAGGTCAAACATACTGACAGCAGGATGTGGGAGCATCCTTCATGTGGTTTTTCAAGGATGTATAAATGCAAGTTATAGAGTCATAGAGATCTGCACCAAGATTTCAGAAAGTTCCCAGGGTCAGGCAAGGTTTCCTTCAAGGAGACCCTAATATGTTGTTTCATGAAGCTGAAAAGTTGAAAATCAACTTGCAATAGATATCCCAGGATATAGAAGATGTCAGGAACAAGGTGCATTTTCTGCACAAAGCTATAGGCATAGATGGGATCCAACTCATGATTAACATTCTGTGTGCTGTAAATGATGTCGCTGGGGGAGTGAGACAACTTAAACCCCAAGTGATTCTATCAGAAACCCCAGAAGAAAAACAATGAATCTCAAGATTTGATATTTCTTTATTCTGGGCTTCAAACTTACTCTGGTGCCTGGGTTTTCCATGGGTTTCTGAAATTAGGTCCTCATACTTGCATAGCTTTACTACCTGATCTGTCTTCACAGATCCAATATAATAAAATGTCTAAGTCAGGCAGTGTAAAAATTGAGCATAATAGCAGTAGCTTTTTAAAAAATGATTTATAGCAAATATAAAAATATTGTAAAGCAAAAGCATGAGTGAAAAAAAAATCCCCATTCATAGATGAACATTGAGTGAGATTTTCCCTCCAAAATCAAATGTTGATTTTCCATGTTTGCAAATACACGTGGTAGTCTCTACACTCATTAATATTCTTTTTATTAAAATTAAAATATAGGTAACATAATGGATAAAAATTAAGTTGGGAAGAGGCATACCAACAAAGATGCTTTAAAGATCATTTTGTCTCATCGAAAAAGGCTCCCCGAACTCATGGAAGCTCCAGCTTACACTGAACTAAAGGAATGCCAATGGTGTCTGTGACTCCATCCCAAGTTCTTTGTTATCATCATGGAGCTTCTCAACTTCAGTCCTATCCAGCCATCTGTCATGAGACCAGCATTATTACAACAGCTCCTTTTCTCTCTCTGCCCATGTGTTTCTTATGTCTTTTTATTCTTGCATACATTGGAGTTTGAATGCCATCTCTCTAGAAAGGCCTTAATTGGACAGTTTCTTAGAAACTAAACCCCTCATTAAGTTCATTCTCTGAGCATTACTCATTTTCTTTACTTTGTTGGATTCACTGAGAATGCCTCATGTAAGAATACCAGCTCCAGTGTTGCACAGTCTATATCTAGCATTGAGCACTGTGCCTGACACAGAGAAATCTTCTATGCATATTTGTTGAAAGCAGAGCCCAGTAACCTCAGACAAGTCTAATAAAGAGAGACTGAAGTAATATGAAAGAAGTTGTCGTATGCATGGATGCAGAGACAAAATTAAAAATTGTGGAAGACCAAGCCATGTGATCAAATGTTTGAAAACCTAAACGACAGTAAAAAAAATTGTACCTATATAAATTATTGTGATTTCCTCAAGATATATTTTATGCATTCCTCAAATAAAGTGTGTGCAGGAAGCTCTTCTGCCCTTGTTTTATAGATTAAATAACATTGCCCAAAGCCGGGTTTTGTTATCACAATGAAATACTGGCAACTACTTAAATGCCCAATAAAAGTGTTTAGGAAATTAAATGATGGCCTTCCCATAAAAGAAAATAAAGCAAAACCGTGAAAAGTCATGATGCACAGCAGAGTTTGCTTGGAGACATGTCAAATGTCTTCTACCGAGAGTATCTTGCCAAATGACATATAAAATAGTATCCTACTTTTTCTAAGCCATAGACAAGTTTTTACCTAAAAGAAAAAATGAATAAAAATGTGAAACATATATCAAATAATATTAACTTTTAAAAGAAAGATTATGAGTAATTTTCACTAATTTCTTTACAAAGCCACTTATTGCCTAATATTTTTGCACGTTTTGCTAAAACCAAATTTTTAAATTGAAAATCAGTGCACATATAACATTTTCTCTGTGCTTCTAAAACCTTCTCATAATCCAGTCAAAAAAATTAATAAACCACAGGAAAGGATAACATTTGTTGACCACACTCATTTTGGAATCAATGCTCCAACAACAACAACAAAACCAAACAAAAAACAAACTTTTGAACACTTTTGAAAGAATGGTCTCTCTCAGTGTTGAGTGCTGATAAACCAGGGAGCTCTGTGGGAAAGGAAGGACATCTGTGGTTCCTTTGACCACCAATCCTTAAGGTTCTGAGTCCCTGAAGACTTTTCTGCCTCCTCTTTATCCAAAAACAAAGTGAAAATACCATATCTTCTAAATGTTTTAAGAAAGGTATCAGCTGCTTCATTACAATGAACTATTACACAATAAATTCATAGCTCCTTACCCGAGCCATACAGAACCAGAGACCTAAGAAAATTACAAATGAAATTACATTTACATGGACTTTCCAGCTTTGTAATCTCTATTATTCTCAATAAAGGGAACAGCCATTGCAAACCTAGAGAGTACCGAAACATATACTGTATTTCAGGAAGACAAAATCAGAAAATTCCCTTTGAAACTAATTCTGTTCTTCTCATTGACCATATCAAGAAGTCCCTGGAAGTGTACCAGAAAATCATATTTTCATAACACTGTAAAATCTACAAAGTGCTTTTGTAAGTATTATGTTATCTTATAATAGACTATCAATCAAATCTAGCAGTCACATTATTATTTTATTCTTTTTTGTGGCTGTTTTGTTTTTTGTTTTTTGTTTGTTTGTTTTTTGAGACAGGGTTTCTCTGTATAACCCTGGCTGTCCTGGAACTCACTCTGTAGACCAGGCTGGCCTCGAACTCAGAAATCTGCCTGCCTCTGCCTCCCAAGTGCTGGGATTAAGGGCGTGCACCACCACTGCCCAGCTATTTTATTCTTGAAACAGAAAGCCATCATGCCTTCTGGGCAGGGTTGAAACTGAAATCCAAATTCTTAGAACTGCAGGGCAATGGTTTTTCCTCTAGACTGTACCATTGTATCACTGAGTTAGCTGAAGATCCCTTTTCTAAGTACTTTAAATGCAGTGAAATTAGTTGCAATGAAGATTAGTGAAGCATATAAATACTGTCTTTTCTCTGAAAGATACAAGTAATTTAATTTACATATGTAAGACCTATTTTGTTGGTGTTAGAGGATACAAACAGTTGAAGATGGTCACAGTCACATTCACGGTTTGGCATTTCAAATAAAAGAGAAAAGGGATCCAACTTTGAATAATTTAAACAAGTCGCCAAATTAAAGAAGAGAGGTATTACGGAAAAGATGCTCTTGTATCTGGGTAATACAGTTAGTAACGCTAAGAATACATTTCCAGCATAGGAAGTATTCACTCTGAGATGCCTTTGGAACAACACTCAATCATGACTCGTTAGATAAAGTCATGTCCAATTGCTTATTACCCTCTATCTGAAATCCTGCATTAATGAAACTAGTTAGGGAGTTGCCCAGCCAGATGCGGGTGGAATGGAAATAACGCCCACCAGCAGGGAATGAAGAGGAGAAGGCAACCAATCTGCTAATGACTAAGCCTCAGTCTCATAAGGCATGATGAAATCTTCATCTTGTCTCCCTCTAAAGTTGAATTCCGTCCCATGGTGACTGAGAGAGGAAAGACAGGAAACAAACTGAATAAATATTGAGTTATTGGAGTACAATGAAAAGGAGTTTGTATCTGAGACTTCCCTTCAGGCTCACTCCTGAGCAGAGGCCTGGCATAAGAGTGTCACTCTAAATAAAGAAGTTGTTCTCTATAAGCATCAGTAATAAAATCAGGATCTCTGTGGCTTCAGATATTCAAGTCTGAAGGCCTATGCTACATACCATGGTGCATTTGAGTTTATTAGTTTCAAGCAATGCCACAGATCTTTGAACAAACATATCTGGGTCAAAATCATTGGACCTCATGGATGTGAAGAAGATGGCTGTTCACTTCATGAGGAACAAAAAGCAAATAGCAAAGAGGATGCTGGGAACAAAGAGTACTCTTTTTAGACATGTATTCAGTAACGTACTTCCTGCAACTACATCCTAGACAGTTCCAGATTGTTCCCCAAATAGCCACATCAACAGAGAACCTGTGTTCACTACATGAGCTAGTGGGAGCAGGTTAGTATCCAAGCCATTATATTCTTCTTACTTAAATGATGATTTATTTTATTCTAGGTAAATACATAAATATTTTACCTGCATGTATATAAGTGTACCACCTGCATGTCTAGTGCCCTCTGAAGCAGAAAGAGGGTATTGGATTGCTTGGAACTGGAGTAAAAGATGATTTGGGGCCACCTGCAAGAGCAACATGTGCTATTAACCACTGAGCCTTCTTTCCAGCCCCTCAATCCATGACATTGTATCGTCTTTAAAAAAAAAAAAAATCACTGACACTCATCTCTGAAAAATATTACTACTGACTGTGAACATTCTCTTCATCTTTCTTTCCCTCATTCTCTCTCACTCTCTCTCACATAATACATACACAGATACACAAATACACACATGCACACATATTCATGTGCACACATGTACACAGTCATGCCCATGCATGCACACGTGTGCACACACACAAGCACACACACAAACACACACACACACATATATATATAATACATGTATATATACTCACACACATATATATATATACGTACATATATGTGTGTGTGTGTGTGTGAGTGTGTGTATTACATATATACACTCTAAACCATATATAAGGGTGAATGAAGAGAAAATGAGCTATGGGATCAGCACAATGTAATATACTAAAGATTTTTATTGAGTAAAAGTCTATCTTCAAAAGATGGGCAACAAATTGTTTCTAAATTGGACTCATTGATATATAAAAACAAACATGAGTTACCACTCCCTTTTGGTCAATCTCCCCATCCTCTTCTAGCCCCACCACCATGACTAGTCATGGGGGTAGGAGATAAGGATGGTACTTACAATACTAAGTTCCAAGCTTTGATATAATCTCATTACTGGTAGAGATTGAGTGATTCAGTTGAAAAACACTCTAGATTGAAACCATCCAGATTTTACCATAGCATAGCTGCTCAAATTTAGGAAAAGATGCAACAGCAAGAAAAAGCTTGGTAGTCTATAGATTTTTTTAGTAACAAGGTATATTAGTCAGTATTCTCTAGAGTAACACAACACACACGCATATGCAACATATATATGGGAATATATATCACTCATACATACACACATATTTACATATACATATATATAGCAGGGACTTACTAGAAGGACTTACAGTCTGTGAACAAGCTAATCCAACAATTTTTGGCTATGAACAGAAAGTCCAAGAATCCAGATGCTGCTGAGTCCATGAGGCCGGATGTCTCAGCTGATCTTCAGTATATGCTGGAATCCTTAAAAAGAAGGCTTTAATGCCAGTGAAGGAATGGACTTGCTAGTGAGATGAGAAAAAGCAGGCAAAGAGCAAAAGGGTCCTCCTTCCATGTCCTTGTATAAGTTTCAAGTTGAATGTGTGGCCCAGATTAAAGGTGTGTCCTCCTGACTCAAGATCTGGATTAAGGGCCCATTTTTTCCTAGCTCAAATTATCTGGATTAAAAGTGTGTTTTCCTGCCTCAAAGATCTGGATTAAAAATAGATTTTCCTACTTTAGATTAACAAAAATCTCTAACAGGTGTGCCCTTCTGTTTTGGATTTCAGTTAATTCTTAGATGCAGTCAAGGCGACAACCAAGAATAGCCATCACACAAGGGAACTGCTGCAGAAGTACATTTCTTCTATGTGACCATCATCACCATTAGGAAAGTCAAAGTCAAGGCTAATTTTCAAAAATCACTACCTTAGCTCTTTAAATGTTTTCTTTATTTAGTTTGTTATAGGTTTCTTTTCAGCTATGCTTCTTACCTTTATCTTCGCTGCAGGTATTGTTTGTTAATTTTTTATCTATTTATTTTGTGTGCCTGTGTGTTAAGATGCATATATGCCAATGCATACATGTTTAAGTCACAGGATAACATGAGTGAGTCAGTCCTCTCCCTCTACTATGTAGGTCTCAGGGTAGGACTCAAGTCTAATGCCTTTGCTTACTGAGCCATCTCATAAGCTATCTCATCACATATGTCTGATGTATATCATACATGTATATGTATATATTTGTATCTAGAAAATTTTATAGCCTCTGCATAAGACACAACATAAATGAAAAGTAAGAAGATGCCATTGTAATGTCCCACTTAGCAAAAAATCCAACATAATAGTAGCAGAGCTATTTGTTAACATTCTATGTTTAAATCATTGTCTTAAAGAATTGACATTTCCCACTTAAGGCTTTCAAACAAACTGTGCATTCTTAAACCCCCAAATTCATAGGAGAATAAAATGGTAGACAAAAGATAAATAGCTTGTATCAATCTATAGTTCAGCAGAGTAAATTGCAGATTCCAAGTTAGACCTTTAGAACCTAGAAATCTATGTTCTTCTCTTTACCCCTCAATTTTAGAACTAACCCTTTCAAGTAAGAGAAAAACATATTCACACTTTTGTGCTTTTTCTTTTTCAAGCTTGCTGCACATGCCCCTTTTTTTCCACTTCCAAAACTCTGGTAATACGAGAGAATTAAAGAAACATCAGTTCTAAGCTTAAATTGCTCATCTCAGTTATTTGAGCTCTTTTTCTTCTTTGCAAAACACCAGTTTCTTTTCCATCTTATATTTATAATACATTTCAAATAAAATGTTCCATTTTTGCTTGCTTTCAGGTTTATGCATTAGAATTGTAAACCATAATGGCAAAAGAAGTTGATGAAGGGGAAGGAAAGTGTGGCAGACTAACTAATCCAACAGTAATTGACCCATGAGACTGAAAAACACTATCACTTCTCCAGAAACAAGAAGGTTGGAAATCTCTGAGTTCACATTATCCATTCAGATATTCTATCACAGGCTTCTGCATGTCAAATGACCTGTCTCTCTGGGAAGATTCTGGATACCAATTATGTGCTTTTAAAAACTAAAAGTACAAGGAGAAATATAGACCCCTCTAAAACCAGTGCTGAAGGCTACAATAACTTTCACTTCAGGTTTGTTCACTTGGCTTTAAGCAAGGGTTCTCAACTTGTGTGTCA
Source organism: Rhynchomys soricoides (assembly GCA_019843965.1). Taxonomy (NCBI): domain Eukaryota; kingdom Metazoa; phylum Chordata; class Mammalia; order Rodentia; family Muridae; genus Rhynchomys; species Rhynchomys soricoides. The sequence continues at coordinate 824,632 of JADRCH010000231.1, read as the reverse complement.
TGACCCCTTGGTGATAAAATAACCCTTTCACATGGATCACATATCATATATCCTGAATATCAGATATTTATATTATAATTCATAACTAATAAATTACAGTTATAAAGTAGCAATCAAATAATATATTGTTGGGGGGTCGTCATAGCATGAGGAACTGTATTGAAGGGTTGTATCATAAGGAAGGTTGAGAACCCCTGCTGCAAAAAATAGTTCTTATACTTTTAACTGACATTTGACTGACCAGTATGTTTCTTAGTTTTTTTCTACCAACTTATATCTCACACAGTTAAAATTGAGTAGTAAATAAATGTCATATTGGAGAAAAGATAAAAAATTTCAGAGGGGAAACTTTCATAAAGATAAATATATGAAAAAGCCATTAAGATGAGACCATGTGTGTGAAAAATATGTCGTTAATGAACAACAACAAAATAGACATCCATGGTAATGGTGGAAACCAGATGTAAAGTTAAGTGAATAGAAATTGAGCCACAGGATCAGAACAAGATAAATGCTGAAAGAATTCAGCTATGAGAAGATGAGCATGACCTCAATATCAAACTTGGGTACTATGGATGTGGGGATAAGAAGAACAAGATGGTGGGAGGGCACTCCTTGAGTGTGGAGAACGGTTTCTCAACTTGTGGTGCCTATACCTCTAATTAGCTCACTGGCAAGCTTCAGACAATCTGCCATATCCTGAAACTGTTTTCAAAACCTCACACCTAAATTCATCTCTTGCAGAGTTAATATCTCAATATTCTCATCTCTGTCTTTCTATTTGCCTTTAAAAATAACTTGAAAGGATAGTAAAGCTAAGGGAGTGAGCAAACGACAATTCTTATGTATGGAGAAACATTGAAACACATGTACGGTAATTTTTACCTTTAAATGAGAAGATATGCAAACATGCTTGCATCATATTTTAGTAGGGATGACAGATACATATATTGAGGGCTTCACATAAATGGACGACTCTGTTAAGTACAAAAATCTCAAGGTGCTGAGGCAGGTGGTGGGAAATTACAGTGTTTACCAGGCACTGAGTATGATACTGATTTTGTTTGATAAATTATCTGCATGTAAGTAATGTAATGAGTGCTTTCATACTCACTTGATTGAGATGGAGATAATGAATCAGTTGTGATACTCAGCTGAAACTCTCTTATTGAGAGAAGAGGAAGTAAAAACAACCAGACTAAAGCCCTATTCGCCCAAAGTTTCACTATCAAATGTACATTTCTTTAAAGTCTTTCTGACTTGTAAATTTGTCAAAGATTAGCTCAGGATAGTAATTGGGGAGCTTGTAAGGCTTTTGTAAGGCATTTAAGAAAGTGAGATTTACATAATTAGGAAAAATTAGGATAGTGACATTTTCTTTCTGAGTTAGATATATGATTGGTTAGTAATTCAGTTGCATGATGGGCTATAGATCTTTGGGATTATCTTTTGCTATAAAAGGGATCTTTCCCATTTCTGCAAAATTTTCAGGAAAAATCATTTACAGTTCATCTTTCCCTATAGATTTGTATTCTGGATTCTAATAAGTAAATCAAGAGTACATGTTTTCTATTGCGAAAATAAATATGTAAGCACCAGAAAGACAGTATCCAATTTTTAAAGCCGCATAGTCATTTGTATACCTTAGTTTCTAATGGTAATGGCTTTAATAGGTATCAGGACTTTTGTATAACATCATAGCATCCTGAGATGAATCCATCTCAGTCAGTGAATTCATACTCACATCACTACAGAAAACATTAAGAAAGTTTAACACAAAGAATTTTGCTAAGTTGAATTCAGGAACAAGAATATTTTTGTTTGAAAGTTGACCATTTTGGGCAAACGCAAGATCTTACATGTGACATCGAGACATGTGATGGTCCATTCCCATTCCTACCACCTATGACAGGAGTATTGTGTTTTCTCATCTACCCTGGTAGGGTTTTGAGCCTTAGAAAGTGGGATCTGGTAGTAAAGGCAGCAGTCTTTTTCATTCTTTGTGTCCATGTTCTTTCTAGAAACATCAGGACTAAGGTGATCTCTCTCCTGTTGCTTATGCTTCAAATGCAATCTCTGAAACTGACTCCTTTTATGGACACTACAGTTCCAGAGTTTTGTGATTAGAGCCAGTCTTCTAAATATCAGACAGAGTTAACTAGTTCCTGAGAACCTTGAGCCACCAATACTACACAACACTGAAGCACGATAGCACTGACTATTACTGCTGTGCTTAAGGTTTTGGTCAGATATCAAGGCAGCTGGGTGTTCATGACTTAGCCTTAGGCCCCATCTGTACACACACATACACACACACACACACACACACACACACACACACACGCATACCAGCTAATTTTGTTATGCCTTGACTAGCACAATGGTTGGGCATTTCTAAACCTCCCCACAGCTAGCACATTCTCCTTTGTGGCATTCCTGACTTAACCTCTTAAATCTATATTTTATCTGGCTGTCCTGGCTCCTTCTGGGCAATCCCTTTATTCTTGCTGCCCAAAACACTTCTGGGCAGCCCTTCTGAGGACCACTTTCCTTTTTTTTTAACCTACATTTCAGCCTTTACTCCCTCCTGTTTCTACCCCTTCTGCGGGAAATCCTCCCTGTCTCCTCCCAGTGTTTCTTCACCTGAGAACCTAAAAGCCCTCTCCCTCTCTCTTTCTCTCTCTCTCTCTCTCTCTCTCTCTCTCTCTCTCTCTGGCCATTAGCCATTGGCTCTTTATTGATCAATCAAAAACCAACTGGTGACAGAAACCTTCAGCATTTGGAAATGCAGATGCCTGATTTAGGGGCCTAATCAAGACAAAGCACTAAAACCAATTCCCAACACCATTTACTTATTTGCCCCTACTCTCCAAGAAAAATAATATTAAAATGTGGTAGTCAAGTCTTTGGCATCCGTGTATGAAAACACCATTACTGTAATATCTGGGCATCCAGTATTTAGTACTAAATTTATGTCTTTGTTTCCTCCAGGTTCTGGCATGTACCAATACAGTTTTGGCTACTAAATTATGACATTCACAAAGGAATAAATACTCACCCACAGGAATGAAACTCAGCAATTGTGTCTCCCTTCTCAGATGCTTCATCCTAATCTAAGGTAGATGAAGATCTCACAAGGTACATGACTAGTTCTTATCTCTCTCTCTCTCTCTCTCTCTCTCTCTCCCTCCCTCCCTCCCTCCCTCTCCCTCTCCTCCTCCCTCTCCTTCTCCTTCTCCTTCTCTTCCTTCATGACATTTGCAATTACAGATGATGAAGGAAGACAATCAAGAATGTGTATCTCATCACTCTCCAGGAATATTAAGAATGCTAGCATAGCCTTGTAAACCATACCTCTTCCAAGGCAGTCTGTACGGAATCTCAATTCACAACTGTTTAAGTCACATAGAGACTTCTACTTTTTCTGCTCATTAAAAGCTGACTCAATAAAATTAGTTAAAATGAGAAATTAAAGGGTTAAAAGAAGTAAAATGGTCCAAGAATGTCTACAAACGACAGTCTATAAGAGAAAATTTGATATATTTCTTACAGTCTAGTAGCAAGGCAAGAAAACAACAAATGTGGAGCATAAAAACTGGAAGTCAGAGCCAACATAATAATGGGGAGGCCATAAATAAAGGCACGAAAGATTAGATAAGAACTGTAAAAATCTCATTCTGCAGACAAAAATGAGATTTGGACATTGATCAGTTAACCTAATTAAAGCAATCATTTTAATACTGAGAACAGCAAGGTTGCAGGCTATGACAGAAACTCAAGGGAGACAGTGTGGGGTGAAACAAAACAAAACAAACAAACAAACAAAAAACCAGTGCAGTGTGAAACCTCAGGAGCTTGCCTCTGCACTTTACATGACAATTGCACAGGAGGCAGATTCTATGTCTGTCGAACTCTGCAGAATCTTGAAGACTTGAAATCATTTATTTAGTTATTTCTATTTTGTTGATTGTTTTTATTTGTTTATACACTGGCAAATGCATTTGAACATCAAATACATCACCTTCAGGTGGGACCAATAACATCTGTCTGTTTCCAGACCACTGTATTTCTCTCCACTTGAAAATAATTTCTGCTACTGAAACACTCTCAGTTTTACAAGGTGTAAGACTACATTTTGCCCTTTAAGCAATTACAAAAACATTCAATGGGTAAAAATAGAAGCATTTCAAAATTAAAGAAATAAAACAGCACTCTGTGATCAAAAAATAGGACATTAAATATCTTAAAAACATTATCTGTTTTTTTCCCAATTTGGTATTAACTTTGTTCTATTTTCTGTATAACTTTAAGTACATAAAGGTTTATTTCCACAGGCCTCAGGTAATGGGCAGAAGTCACAGGACAATCTCTCTTCCTCTCTTCCAACCCGCCCCCCCAAAAGGTTGCATATTTTAGTCAGTGTATCCTAAATATCCTAGAGAGAAAACTGGGATTTGCAGTAGTAATGCTGTGCAAGATTCTAGTGTAAGTCGAGGCCCCAACGGCCCGCAGTGGAGGTCTTTGTTTTCTGCAAGGAGCCCCTAAGCTGCTAGGATGACAAGCAGGAGGATGAGTGGAGGTGATGACAGTTATCTGGCAGGGAAAAGAAATATTGGAGTCCTTAGAAAGGTTTGTTGCTTTTCTTCTTCCCTCTGTTTTTTTTTTCAGTTGTTCTCCACGGGAATCAGGGCAGTCACCCCGAGGGAGTGGGGGGTTAAGACATTTTTCCCCCATCACAAGAAGGGTATCGCTACTGTACTGCTGTGTTGTGGTTGATGCTGACCCAGGATGGAATGAAGAATCAAAGATGCCTTTAGGAAACAAATCTGCCTGGAACGCTGGGTGGCAATCATCCTTAGCTTTTGGTCCCGAAGATACAATCCCGTCCTAGCTTGTCAACAATGAAAAACTAGGTTGGTTAGAACCTAGTGGAACCCTGGCTCCTGCTACCCCATGTTCGCTCTTAGGAGATTAGTACGCATTCCGTTGCTTCCAGGACATTTTGAACCCCAAAGGACTGTTTGTTGGTAAAATGACCCCCAAACTTAAAGCTTCAGCCCCTCAGTCTGGGCCTGCAGCTCCATAAGCTCAGACTGCTGTGCTGCTGTGCTGATACGGAGAAGCCGCACCTTCCTGTGAAGATCCACTGACCTGCTGTCCTGCCCATCTCAGCCTGAGGTATATTCAGTGAAGGCAGGTGGCTGGGCTTCTCAGAGCAGAGAAGCAGTTTAAGAGCAGAAAGGTAGTGGAAATCTAGGAAAGAACCATCTCCATACCGATGTATCCCTTGGTGTGAAAGGAGAGGGCTCAGGACCCACGCATTTGTTTACCCAGCTATTTCTGTCATTGTGACACTTCTGCCCGTTCCACAGTGTCTTGAACTACTTGGTGACTAGGAACTCATTAAAACTACCGCCTTTTATAGGAATGAGGACGTTCTTCTCAGAAGCTTTGGCATTGACTACCTCATAGTAGTCCAGGGAGTTCTTGTTCAGGTAAGACTGGCAGCCATGTTTTGTTAATGGAAATGTGGGCCTTTTTTCCCATCACCTGAACTTTGATATCCCTACTATTGATGATTATCTCCACAATGTCCAACACATCATCAAACGCCAGGCCAGGCTTCTTACGGTTGTCTACTGCAATGGAATTAATTTTGCTCTTGATTTGGAATGTCCTGTCATCAATCACCAGGGTGGAAAAATTCTCCTGGTTTTCCACTCTCCATTTCTTGCCTTACAGTTTCAACAGAGCTGGCTCCTTCTTTGTATCTGGTTTGGAGGAGGGGCTAGTTTGGGGTTTAGGTGCCCAGAATGGTTTGGGGCCACTCTGAACTGAACCGCTCTGAGCTTTCAGGGCAGGCTTCTTGTGAGTTTTCATGTCATCAGATGCATGTTTCAGTGCATGTGTGATGTTCTCCCCTTAACTAATCTGTGCAAACAATGCTGATCGGGAGGCGGAGTCTTCAGAGCCAGAACTGGTAAGGACTGGGGGAGGAGGGGAGTCCGCTGGGGGAGGATGTGAACCGGATCCCACAGAGGGTCCAGATGGCCATCCACTCAGTTCTTTTGCCACAGGCACTGTTTTGCTCCAGACCAGGCCAGTGGTATGGAACTCCTTAATTCAAGTCTGTAGTTAGGTCCATAGACTCAAGTAAACTCTGACCTAGACCACTTACTTCTTAATGCACATCTCTGTACTCCTTGAGGACTTGGTTTGTTTAAATCATGGTCACACCATTGATCTCTTTCACAACGGAGCCAAGTTTCTCAGCCAGAACCACCCAGCCCAGGGATGCTTTCATAGATGATTGAAAAGCTTGCTGCCTCGGTTCTTCTCCCAGAAGGTGTAACTTCGTGGATCTGCTCTGAGATACGTACCAACAATCAGAAAGGTTATTACTGGCTGGCTCCTGGCACAGTGAAGCTGTACCAGAAGAGCTCCCTCCAACTGCAGGCCTGTGTGAACCATCTCTGCAAGTTTTTGCATGTCTCCCCCAATCTCCTTATTCATCTTCAAGTACTCCGCCATGGGATTGGCAAGGAGCGAGTCAAATGATTGCACATATGGAGCTGCTTCTTTTGAAGCACTGACTTTGTATTCGCAGTGCATGTGAGATGTATGTAACACTGCCTCTAGTCGGCCCACTGCCCTCTCCAATCTTTCTACAAGATTTTGCGTGTCAGCCATAATGTTCCATCTGCTTAGGAGTTCCACCTCACCTCGAGACTCTTCTGTTTTGATTTTAACTTTCATAATATTAACATTGAACATGAAAGTCATGGAGTGAAGCACACGTAGGTCCTAACAAAGCCATTTTTATTTTTAATAAAATTCTTTGTATACTTGTGTATAATGAAATGAGATCTATCCACTCACCATTTCCCAATTCTACCCCTAATCTCCTTCTACACATCAACCTGCCTATATCATAACCTTTACTTTTAATAACCCACTACGTCTACCTAATGCTGCCCATAGAAGCATGGAGCTATTCAGCAGAGTATGGGAACCTTCTAATAGTCACAGATCCAAAAGAACAAATAAGGAGAGGGGAGCATTTAAGGAGTAAGTGGGAAAAGAGATTGACAGGGGGAACAGAGGCAGATATATCTTGTAAGGAGCAAAATGCACCCTTGGATACATAAAACTACCTTTCTACTAGATGGCTCAGTGGGTAAAGGCATTTTCCATCAAGCCTGAAAAGCTAAATTCAGTCCTGAAGATCCACATGCTGGAATCAATCCCATAAGTTGTTCTCTAATCTCCACACACATAATACGGTATTCATGCACCTTTTTATGTATACAATAAATAAACAAGCATGTTAAAACTGAAAGTCTTATTTTTCTATAATAATAATAATAATTAAATAATGATATTAATTAAGAAAAAGTGGAAGATGTTGGAAAGAAAGAGAAAACAGAATAAGAGATTGGGGGAAGGAAAAGAAAAGAAGACAGCCACGATGTTAGTGACTATAAATGAGCACCAGTAAAGCAGATCTTCACTTCTAAGCAAGCCTGGACTACAACACAAATTGATGGAACAAAAATAGAACATAAAAAAGAGGAATGAAATGAAGAATAGATGGTGAGAAAAAGAAGGAGGAAGATGGAAAGAAGGAACTTAACTAAGCACATACTGACAAAAGTAAGTGGAAAATTGGAAGCCATTGTTTACTGCTAGTGCAAACATCAAGAATAATATGGAAAATACAAAATATAATTACTAAATAATTTAACAGGTTCTCTGAGAACCCAAAAGAATAAAAATCAGGGACATGAACAAAGTTTGACCAGGGACACAGCAGGACTAGTTATAATAGTCAAATGATAGAAACATTTGAAATGCCTATGAACATTGAAAATATAAATGCAGAATACACACTGTGGCATATTAATCAGCCTTCAGCACAGTGGAAATTCTGGCAGGTCTCGTATTATAAAACACGAAAACATTATGCTAAGTGAAATAAGGCAGCAGTTGTAATACAAAAACATGAATGAGTCTATTCATAGGATGCACTTAGACAAATCAAACTGATGGAAATAAAAAGTGCAATGGTGGTTGTCAGAGACAGGCCAGAGCGGGTGGGAAGGAACTACTTCTTGGGTATGTAATTACCAGTTTCATTGGAGAGGGGAATTCTAAAGTTGGGTGGTGGTGATAGTGACACAGCATTCAACTACTGAATGACACTGAGCGGAAACAAGTTAAAGGTGATAAAGGATGCAACTCATGTCAGTTATCGTTACACGTGCTACAAAACAAAAATACATTCATTGTAGTAATTACTCATTCCGTAGCAGTATTCACCTGAAAATTAAGATGAAATAGTTTTCAATAGTACTAGAAATCACAAAGGCTCTGAAATCATTTTGTAAAAAATTTTAAAGACTCCTATGAAGGAAAGTTTTAAAATCTGTGAGAAGACAGAAATTAATACTTTCTCAAATCTATCAGTTTAGATCAAAACCATGGTGGTATTTACAAGAACAGCTCTGTAGAACCATGGCTAGATGTGTGGCTATCCTTCCCTGGTCAGCACTCAATCTACCTTGAGTTCACTGTAGTTCTCTTCATGAAGTTCTCAGCAGCATGAATACATTATTTTTTGGTAGACAGTTCATTCCAGTATTTAAAAATAATTATAGCCAGGGGTTAAATCAATTTCTGCAAAGAGATGTCGTATATTGCTGACACATCATTCACTATGGACATTGTCTGTGGCTGAAGAAGACTGAGTGCAGTGTCCTGGGAACCATTATCCACAATAAACTTTTACAGATGCATTTTCAAGTGGCCCAAGGCCATGTTCCATACAGATTCTATACAAACTAAAGAAGCACATAAAGCATATTTGTTTGCCATGTAGGTTGATGGAGAAATGAATATTTCCTCCCGGGGCATACAGCAGAGCCACTTCAAATCAGGTCGCAATCTTACAAATTATGAGTGACTCTTCAGCTGGGACAAACCTCTGCTCATTCTAAGCCCCTGGTGGGTTTTCTCTAACCTTTCAGGAGTCAGAATTATTGAAATTATATTTATTTCTGTATTTTCCCCTTTAAAAGAACAGACCACATAGCATTGTTTCTGTTCCAGGTACAAGAACAGATGGTATAAACTCGGCTTGGTGCTGTTCATGAACCCTATCTTTAAAAGAACACACTCATTTTAAAAGTGAATTTTCTTTAATTTGTCACTATACACCAGCAAAAATTTGGGATATGTAGTGGCTATTTCTGGTTGTCAACTTGACTATATCTGGAGTGAATTACAATCCAGAATTAGAGGGCTTACCTGTGATCTAGATCTTGAGTCTGGAAGACACAAGTTTCAGGTGTGGTGGTACACACACCTCTAATCTGGGCCACACATGCTCCTGGAGATCTACATAAGGACATTGGAAGGAGGAAGATTCAATCTTCTTTACCTTCCAGCCTTGTGGGACTGAGCGACTGCTAGATCCTCAGGCTTTCATTCGCTGCTACTGCTGACCATTTTTGGGGAGTTTGACTACAGACTGTAAGTCATTAACAAATTCCCTTACTATATAGAGACTACCTATAAGTTCTGTGACTCTAGAGAACCCTGACAAACACAGGGTAAAATAGAATAGTCAATAAATAATTTACTACTAGAGGTTTTTATCTCTCAGAATCTACCAGTTTAAAACATAAAATGATAAGAATATGTGATGTATACCTTAATTTCCCCAGACTCTGTTCCAAGGAATTATTATACCCATATGTTCTAAAGAATCATAATACAGACTCACCTACAAAGGGATTTTGGAAATAAAGCTATTTTGAGGATTTGAGAGAGCACAGTGTGCATGCACACTTGTCCAAAACGGCCAAAGAGGGCATCAAATCAGAAGCCGAAGTTATATGCAGAACAATTTCTGAAGTTGTATGAAGTTGTATGTGTGCTGCCCAGATCTCTCACCCTAGCCTCTTGCCGTGAGACAAATGAAGGTTGGGCCCTCTGGAAGATCAAGAAGTGCTTTGTAACCCTTGAGACACCCCCATCTCTGGAACCTCCAAATATTGCAGTTTTAAAAGCATTTTCTCCCATTTTAGTTCTTAGAGAATGTTGCACAATATCTTTCCCTCCCTCCCTGACTCCTCCAATATACAGCCCTATGTTGTCTTCACATCCACAAACACTAAATTGCATCATCCTGCATTTTCTCACTGAAAGTCTTTTCTTTCCCATGTCAGTGCTACCAACTGTCTTTTCAAATGTATTTAAATATGTTGCATATATTTAAATGTGTGCAGCTTTCCATTTCTAGTAATTCTGCTATTAGCATTAGCTCAGGTAATGACTAAATAACTAAAATTGTGTCTTCTTTGTGTCCAGATTCTACTCATAAGTGGTCATTTGTTAGAAAAATTCAGAGATTTATCAAAAGGTAACTCAAATGAGGAAACTTCTTCCACTTGGGTCTGATTTAAGATTAGAATGAAAATAAGCCTTAACCTTCTCAACAATGAAGGACCCAGTCCCTCTCATGACAAGCTCTCTGAACCGGAATCCAGATTCTCAGGCTGTTTGTTCATCCATTAGACTCATTGGTTCGCTCTTACAGCTATGAAGTAAGGTGTCTCTATTCTGAAAAGATCCTCCTATTCATTTCACTTTCCTTGTTCTTTTTCAACTCTTGAGTCTCAGATTACAATTTGCTTCAGGACCTATTGTTTTTAGACCAGGTTTAGTGATTCCATTGATGCTTTTCACTTGGCTGAGGACAGTAGAATGCCAGGAAGATTAGTGGTGCTTAACAGCATTGATGGAAAGGCTAAACCAACTGTCCATTCTGTATACCACACAACCTCTAAATATTTGAATGGAAAGCATTACTTTTTTGGAGGTGTGAGGATTTAGTGGAATGGAATTATACAATCTGCCTCTTAGTATCTATAGCTTCTTTTATTCAATATAATAATTTTAAGATCCATCCATATTGGTTCATGTTATTGTTCAGTAGTATCCATTTGGATAGCTCTGTGACTGACAGTGTTTATCCATTCACCTGTTGGTGAGATTCAGTCCAGCACAACAGTCAGCAGCCTTGTACATGCATGACTGCTTTGACTACTTACTCGTCCTTTCAAAAACTTACTACTGGTTTAAGTATAAATTAAAAAACAAAACAAGCCAGGAGGTATGAGCCTGCCAGTTTCTTTCTGTGGCGGGAGACCTCTGCCTGGGCCACCAGGGCTCCATAGCCAAATAGCACTAGGAGAAAGCTAGCCTCCCAGGAGTGGGGACAAGACTGACTGCTCAGAGGATCCCAACTGGAATTTCAAGGTCACAGGGACTGAGGAACAGGGTTCTGGTTTCTTTTGGTGGCTGGAGAACAGACCCTGTGACACAGGGCTCCGTACTCCAATAGTGCCAGGAGAGTATTGGTAGACCAGGAGTGTTGACACACCTTTAAGCACAGGCAAGACCACAACTTTTTTTCAAATTCTCTGGACCAAGAAGGACCCTAGCAGAGCCATCAGGACACAGGAAACAAGGGTCATCTGGGGATTATATCCTTCTTGTTTCTCTCTGCACCCCATAGCTGACCCTGTACCACAATTCTCCAACCCAAATTCCTCTCAGAGAGAACTGGTCTCCAAGGAGTACTGACACCTAGGCTTTCAGGAAAAATAAGCCACAGTCAGAGAGAGTAAGACCAGTTAACACCAGAATAACCAGATGACAAAAGGCAAGGGCAAGAGCACAAGGAACAGAAACCAAGACTACTTGGCATCATCAGAACCCAGCTCTCCCACAACAGCCAGCCTTGGATACCCGAACACACCACAAAGGGAAGACTCAGACTTAAAACCACATCTCAAGAGGATGATAGAAGATTTTAAGAAGGAAATAAATAGCTCCCTTAAAGAAATACAAGAGAACACAGGTAAACAACTGGAAGCCCTTAAAGAGGACACACAAAAATCCCTTAAAGAATTACAACACACCAGAAAGGGAAGACTCAGACTTAAAATCACATCTCAAGAGGATGATAGAAGATTTTAAGAAGGAAATAAATAACTCCCTTAAAGAAATACAAGAGAACACAGGTAAACAACTGGAAGCCCTTAAAGAGGACACACAAAAATCCTTTAATGAATTACAGGAAAACATAAACAAATGGGCAGAATTACAGGAAAACACAATCAAACAAATGAACAAAACCATTCAGGAATTAAAAACAGAAATAGAAACAATAAAGATATCACAAAGGGAGACAACCCTGGAGTTAGAGAACATAGGAAAGAAATCAGGAGTCATAGATGCAAGCATCACCAACAGAATACAAGAGATGGAAGAGAAAATCTCACCTATGGAAGATACCATAGAAATCATGGACACAACAGTCAAAGAAAACACAAAATGCAAAAAGCTCCTAACCCAAAACATCCAGGATATCCAAGATACAATGAGAAGACAGAACCTGAGGATAATAGGTATAGAAAAGAGTGAAGATTCCCAACTTAAAGGACCAGTAAATATCTTCAACAAAATTATAGAAGAAAATTTCCCTAACCTTAAGAAAAAGATGTACATAAATATACAAGAAGCCTACAGAACACCAAATAGACTGGACCAGAAAAGAAATTCCTCCCGTCACATTATAGACAAAACACCAAATACACAAAAAAAGGAAAGAATATTAAAAACAGTAAGGGAAAAAGGGCAAGTAACATATAAAGGCAGACCTATCAGAATTACACCAGAATTCTCACCAGAGACTTTGAAAGCTAGAAGATCCTGGGCAGATCTCATATAGACACTGAGAGAACACAAATGCCAGCCCAGGCTGCTATACCCAGCAAAACTCTCAATAATCATCGATGGCTATACCTAGCAAAACTCTCAATAATCATAGATGGTGAAACCAAACTATTCTATGACAAATCCAAATTTGCACAGTATGTTTCCACAAACCCAACACTACTCAATTCATTCTATGAGGCCACAGTTACACTGATACCAAAACCCCACGAAAACCCAACAATAAAAGAAAACTTCAGATCAATTTCCCTTATGAATATTGATACAAAAATACTCAATAAAATTCTTGCAAACCGAATCCAACAACACATCACAATGATCATTCACCATGATCAAGTAGGCTTCATCCCAGGGATGCAGGGATGGTTCAATACCCGGAAATCCATCAATGTAATCCACTACATAAACAAACTTAAAAATAAAAAACCACATGGTCATTTCGTTAGATGCTGAAAAAGCATTTGACAACGTTTAACATCCCTTCATGTTAAAAGTCTTGGAAAGATCAGGAATTCAAGGAGCATACCTAAACATAGTAACAGCAATACACAGCAAACCAGTGGCCAACATCAAACTAAATGGAGAGAAACTCGAAGCAATTCCACTAAAATCAGGGACTGGGCAAGGCTGCCCTCTCTCTCCCTGTCTATTCAATATAGTACTTGAAGTTCTAGCTAGAGCAATCAGACAACAAAAGGAGGTCAAAGGGATACAAATTGGAAAGGAAGAAATCAAAATATCACTATTTGAAGATGATATGATGGTATACTTAAGTGACCCGAAAAACTCCTCCAGAGATCTGCTAGAACTGATAAACACTTTCAGCAAAGTGGCTAGATACAAAATTAACTCAAACAAATCAGTAACCTTCCAGGCTGAGAAAGGAATTAGGGAAATGACACCGTTCACAATTGTCACGAACAATATAAAATATCTTGGTGTGACTCTAACCAAACAAGTGAAAGATCTGTATGACAAGAACTTCAATTCTCTAAAGAAAAAAATCGAAGAAGACCTCAGAAGATGAAAAGATCACCCATGCTCATGGATTGGCAGGATTAATATAGTTAAAATGGCCATCCTGCCAAAAGCAATCTACAGATTCAATGCAATCCCCATCAAAATCCCAACTCAATTCTTCATAGACCTAGAAAGAGCAATTCTCAAATTCATATGAAATAACAAAAAAAAAAAAAAAAAAAAACCAAGATAGCAAAAACTATTCTCAACAACAAAAGGACTTCTGGGGGAATCAGCCTCCCTGACCTCAAGCTATACTACAAAGCAGTTTTGATAAAAACTGCATGGTATTTGTACAGTACAGGCAGATCAATGGAATAGAATTGAAGACCCAGAAATGAACCCACACACTTATGGTCTCTTGATCTTTGACAAAGGAGCTAAAACCATCCAGTGGAAAAAAGATAGCATCTTCAACAAATTGTGCTGTTTCTACTGGTGGTCTACATGTAGAAGAATGCAAATTGATCCATTCCTATCTCCCTGTACAAAGCTCAAGTCCACGTGGATCAAGGACCTCCACATAAAACCAGATACACTGAATCTAATGGAAGAGAAAGTAGGGAAAATTCTCGAACACATGGGCACAAGGGAAAAGTTCCTGAACAGAACACCAATGGTTTGTGCTCTAAGATCAAGAATCCACAAGTGGGACATCATAAAATTACAAAGCTTCTGTAAGGCAAAGGACACTGTAATAGGACAAAATGGAAACCTACAGATTGGGAAAAGATCTTTACCAATCCTATGTCTGATAGAAGGCTAATATCCAATGTATACAAAGAACTCAAGAAGCTAGACTCCAGAGATCCAAATAACCCTATCAAAAAATGGGGAAGAGAGCTAAACAGAGAATTCTCAACTGAGGAAACTCGAATGGCTGAGAAGCACCCAAAGAAATGTTCAACATCCTTAGTCGTCAGGGAAATGCAAGTCAAAACAACCCTGAGATTCTACCTCACACCAGTCAGAATGGCTAAGATCAAAAACTCAGGGGACAGCAGATGTTGGCGAGGATGTGGAGAAAGAGGAACACTCCTCCATTGCTGGTGGGAATACAAGCTGATACAACTTCTCTGGAAATCATTTTGGCGGACCGTCAGAAAAATGAACATAATACTACCTGAGAACCCAACTATTCCACTCCTGGGCATATACCCAGAAGATGCTCTAACATGTAATAAAAACACAAGCTCTACTATATTCATAGCAGCCATATTTATAATAGCCAGAAGCTGGAAACAACCCAGATGTCCCTCAACAAAGGAATGGATACATAAAATGTGGTACATTTACACAATAGAATACTACTCAGCTATTAAAAACAATGACTTCATGAAATTTGCAGACAATTGGATGGAACTTGAAAATATCATCCTGAGCTAGGTAATGCAGTCACAAAAGAAAGAACATGGTATGTACTCACTGTTAAGTGGTTATTAGCCCAAAAGTTTGAAATACCGAAGGATCACTTTGTAGCAACAGTAGAGCTGAGTGTGAGGTCCCAGATAAAGGACTTGGAAAAGGGACTGAAGGAGCTGAGGGAGTTTGCAGCCCCATGGAGGAAGCAACAGTAGCAACTGGCCTGACCTCTCAATACTCCTGGAGACTGAATCACCAACCAAAGAATATACATGGAGGCACCCATGGTGCTGGCCACATATGGGGCAGAGTAGGGTCTTGTTAGCCATCAGGGGGAGGAGATCTAACACCCTTTGCCCTGAGGGTGTTAGATCCCCAGTATAGGAGAATGCAAGGAAGGAAGCCGAGATTGGATGGGTGTGTGGGTTGGGAAATACCCCCATAATGCCAGGGGGAATGGGGAGGTTCCAAAGGGGAGATCTGGAAAGGGGGAAACATTTGAAATGTAAATAAAGCATGAAAAAAAAAATAAAAAACAAAACAACAAAAATACCCAATGTTTTTCTCAACCTGTCAGGTTCCTCATCACCTGTCTTCTGACCATTTTATTCTTCAGCAAACTGAACAACTTCTAGTCCCTCAGAAGTGTTTTCATTCTCTTCTCCATCGGTACCTTGCCAGGCTTGCTTTTGCTCTCAATAAATGGAATCATTTCTTGTCTGTTTTACTCTTTCCTTTATATCTTAATTTTCTACCTATAGTGTGATTTTATATATGCAGTGACTTTTCTGTCCATTTATTTCATTGGGCTTTTAACACCTAGAATACTATCTTACACATAAGCATGCTTATCTTAAAAATCAGACAAAAGAGAACATTTTAAGTAAAGCCATATGTAAGCTCCCAGAGAAGATTAATTTCATATTTATCTCTCCTCTGATAATAATGTGGTCATCCTCTATGAAAGCCTTGATGTGCTATTATACCTACTTTCTACTGCTGTCGGAAGAGCTTTGTTAGAGTTAGTGCAATGATATACTGGATCAATGAGACAAATCTTCAAAGTCCCTGGCTCATTGTTGCCATGTATTTGCTTCATTTTTCTTTCCATAATTGCTTTTTCTTTCTTGTATTTAAAATAAACCTACCAATCTGAAAATGAATGATAATACATATTAATAAATAACTTATATATATGTGTGTGTGTGTGTGTGTATGTGTATGTGTGTGTGTATGTATTTGTGTGTGTATAATGTAAGTAGATAAGGTCTCTATGCATCTATGATAAATTAAATCATATTATTGTTTAAATTTCTCATGCATGATATATGACATATGGGAACACAGATGTGTTCATATAAATAGAAACATGCTATATATCTAAACTATTAATACAGTGTTCAAGAAGTATTGAATTATTTAAACATATGTATAATTATATATAGACATACATATAAGACAGCATATACAGCAGATTTTGAAAGCTGTGGGATGTGTGTTGCACCATAAAAATGGAATAGTTTAAAAATAGCAGGAACATCTTTCTGCTAAAGAAAAGAACTTAAAGTAGTGATGTCACAAATTGTGTGACAAGCTCAGAGCTTTCTCATGTGGTCTAAGAACATATGGGAAGTTGATTAAAGGGTTTTGGGGGGTTTTTTTTGGTTTGGTTTGGTTTGGTTTTTGTTGGTTTGCTCATTGGGTTTTTTGGTTTTGTTTTGTTTTGTTTTTGTTCTGTTTTGTTTTGTCTTTTGTACAGTCCAAGGACTGATTATCTCAGTCTTCTCTGAGTATCAAATATTTATTCCTTAGGACACCACTTCAAAAACACCCAGAGCAGGCTGTTGGAATATTAGGGGAACACCTCAGAATATTTAACAGACTTGAACGATGATTCTAGGGAAGGCTATATTCTGACAATCTTTCATGTAAGGCCATACCTTGGGCGCATAGTATGTTGTTGAAGACTGAGAGGCATGATGGGGGAACAGCTGTGAGCAGGAAGTTGAGATTCTGCGTGGGGCAGCACAGAAGGCTGCAGACTGGTGGGTGCCGGGTTGCCTGGCGTCCTGGATTCAATATGGTGTGGATGATCGGAGAACAACTGCTTCAAAAAGACCTTATGTTCCCTTTCAAGGTGAAGGAAGCAAGACTTTGAGCTGAGTGTGTCTCGGTTTCTCACTTCGCCCTCATTCTCCTCCTGTTCCTTGACCTCCCTACCAACACATTTTTCATTGGAAACATTATCTGAATCACAGCAGAGCTCAGCGCTGTCTGTCTCTCTTTTTTCTTCTCAGTATTTCACGGGAGATCCAGACTTAGGTTTTGGGCATGCACATGCTGTGGCGGCAACCACCTGGCCTCTATGGAAAAGATACTTCTGGGCTGTTTTGCAAGCTGTGTCTATATAATAAATGAAAGTATTTTAAAGATCAATTAGACTATACTGCCACCTCGTTTTAGGCTAAGAAACGTTTAAGAAGATATAAAATCACCAAGTAACTCAGCAGTTAATCTATTCTGGTACACAAGTGTCTCCACTTGATCTTCCAGAAACCTATTGTTCCACTGCTTTAAAGGCGAATTCTATAAATCTCTGTAACGACCTGTAAGGTATTTTGTGAATGAATAAAACATTCAGTGATTAGTTAGTGAATGATAAATACGCATAGTGATGAAAATTGAAAATTTGTTACAGTATCAGTTAGACATCTCACACTTGCTAGAAACACAGCATAATCAATAAGCTGCATTGGATAATGCTTTTGTTGTCTGCAACTTCATTGATATTTTAAATTTCCTAACATAAAAGCAGAACATATAAGACATTCAAGCTCACGAATTTCTTCTTATATATGATCCTCTGTGACCTTTCTAAAATATTAATAAGACTTAATAAAATGTTATTAAGACTGTCCAGATGCTTAAAAACTAATATTGTTAAGAAACTTGATATTTTATGCCAGAAAACCCCAGAAATGTGGAACCCTTTTGCTTATAGACAAAGAAGGGGAATTTTTTATATGAAAATATTTCTCAGGGGATTTCTTGGGAAACACATTGAGTCCAAGTCTTTTTATGTAAGCTGGCAGTGTAGAAAAGCTTCCAGTTTATATGGAAGTAAATTAAATTAACTACAATATTTAAGTATTGAAGTAGCAGAGTCTAGAATATAACAAGAAATATGCAAAGACAATGATGAAAGAAACATTGTTGTTGAAGAAGAGAATGCATGGTACTCTTTGCTTCCCAGCCAACACATTTGTCCACTATTTCTAATATATCACCAGTTCTATCCATGCTGTCTTTAGATAATTTCTCAGGAGAAATCAGAGTAGAGGCTGCCTTTCTGTACTTAGTCAAATTTCAATTCAATATTAAATTCAGTATTATTTTTACAAAAATCTATTTCATATGGAATATATACTAAGGATTTCATGTACCAGTAAATGACAATTCCAAATTATATATGATAAATCTTTTATGAAAATACCATACCAACATAGGTTTAAAAACTGTCTTGTGTGAAAAAATTACTTCAGAAATGATGTAGTCTTCTACCACATGAGTATCCCATAATTATGTTAGTTAATTCTCAACGCTTGAATTAGGTTTTGTTTCTTAGGTGTCACTTCTATGTTTAAGAATTTTTATAAATGAAAAGCGCATCTGAATTTGTAGGTTTTTTTCATGTAGAAAATATCTGTAAAAATGGAAATACTGAATATATTCTAACTTTCTACATCTTACCTTCAGGGTAAACCTATACACCCATCCAACAGACTAGCTGAGACATGCTGTTTTGGGTAGCACATAATCTAGATAAATACCTATTGCTTAATCTTGCATGCCAACCTGATGAAATCAGCTTGATCAAATGAAGATAGAAACAAATCTCTGTACAGGCCTCTGAGGGATTATCTTGATTAGATTAATTAAGATAGGAAGACCCAACCTAAATGTGGGTGGTATTATTCCAGGGGCTGCTTTCTTAAACTGAATGAAAAAGAGAATGCTATCTGAGCATCAACATGCACTGCTTTCAATTTTCTGGTTATGTATACTACATGGCCAGGCACCATTTACTCTGCTGTCATTCTCAGCCAGGGTGGAGTGTATCGTCTGAAACTGTATGTATGTCTAGATAAACTCTTCCCACCTTAAGATGCTTGCTCACACATTTTTTTTTCAGAGTAACGAGACTATTAGTAATATTCATATATGTATATATTTTAAAACAAAATAGGTGTGAGTGTTGGAGATAGGAAATAGTTTATTTAAATCTTACTTAAGAAAAAAATTGTAGCCATTCTTCTGCATGTGCAATAAACCTCATGACTGACCATCCAAATTCAGTATCTGTTTCTGATGGTTAGTGCCATTAACTTGACAGGATTTAGAATCCCCTGAGAGGTAGCCCTTCAGCGTACACCATCATCTCAATTATGTTAATTGAGATGGGAAGACTCACCCATAAGGAGTGCTACTATCCCATAGGCTGCTATGTCCAGAACCAAATAAAAAGGAGAACGGGATCTGAGTACATTCCTTTATTCCTCTCTGTTCCCTGATTGTGGATGTGATTTGAGGAGTATCTTTAAGTCCCTGCTGCCTTCCATTTTCACATTTACTATATCTTGAACTGTGAGCATAGAGAAAAAAAACATGAGCGCTCATTTGAAGGTTCTAGGATGAGAGTGCAACCGCTCATATACCCCTGACTGAAGACCTGTTCTCTATTTAGGGAAAGTCATAATCTTCAATTGATTGTGCATGAGGCACAGTGGAGAAAACCAGAAACACAATCTCTGTGTTAATCAGTATCATATACCAAATAAAGCCAGGGCAAGTCATTAAAATACAAGAGTCAGACTGCCATAAAGTAGAAGCTTCTTAATTTATACATATATGAAGACAATTTAAATGAAATCACCAAGTAATGGAAGAGACAGATCCCCAACTGGTCATCTCTTGTTACCAAAGAAGCTTCCAATAGCGCTATTGGGTTACTTCTAATTAATTTGTTGGATAAAAGGGTCCCATGGAAACCCCCAAACATCACAGGCTGTTGCCAAGAATATAGTTTTCTCTCTGCAAACTAACAGCAAGGCCCCACTACTAAAGACAATACCTACACAATTCATTAAATATGGAAAAGTCAAACTGGCGCCCACAAACAACCTTTACCCTTTATGTTCTATCATCTATGAGAGAGGAATGCTATCAAAGGAGAAAATAAACACCAATCTTGTCACAAACCTTTTGATCCACAAGGGTGTTCTGACTGCAATTATGGCACAAAGCTTATGGGAGTAACCAAACCATATCTCAAGGCCAACTCTACAAGATGCTACCCATATCTGATGCTGCATAGGTGACCACGAACCTGAGAGTAGATAGCCCCAAGACCCAGGGTAAAGCCAAATAATTATATTCTACTAAAAAATATAGCAATAAAATGACTCCTAATAACATTTTTATACTCATAAATCAGTGCCTTCTTAGCCATCATCAGAGAAGCTTCCGTCTGCAAACAATGGAAACAAATACAGAGACCCACAGGTAGACAATATGCAGAGAGAGAAAAACCTTGGAACACTGAGCCTTAAACAGGATGTCACCATCAAATCTGTCCCCTCATGGCTTGGGATAACCTTCAGAAAGGGAGACAGAAAAAAATGTAAGAGCCATCAGGAATCAAAGATGTAAAGAAATCAAGGTTTACTCAGTCCACAGAATCAGTACGCATATGAACTCACAGACACTGGGGCAGCATGCACGGGACCTGCAAGGGTCTGCACCAAATGTGTTCTGAAAGAAGTGGATGCATGTCCCCATACTTCATCCAGTAGCTATCTCCCAGTGATTACAACTTGTGAATGAAGAACAAGTTTTCTTCAAGGAAGTCCGTCTCACTGGGAAAACAAAGTACTCTACATGCCCAATGGTAAGTGGCCCTACATGCCCAATGGTAAGTGGCCAACAGAAAACAAACTCAGCAGCTTCTTTGGAGCTCCTTGTCTCATAACGCTGTGCCATGACTTTTTCTTTTAATGTTATCTTTTTTATTTCCTTCTTAAGACTTATTTATTTATTTTATGTATGTGAAAACACTGTTGTTCTCTTCAGACACACAGAAGAGGGTATCGGATCCCATTACAGATGGTTGTGAGCCACCATGTGATTGCTTAAGAATTGAACTCAGAATCTCTGGAAGAGCAGTCAGTGTGCTCTTAACCACTGAGCCATCTCTGCAGACTCCAAGCCCATTGCCCTCCCCTCAGGGCTTGGAAAACCCTACAGAAAAGGTGGTAGAAAAAGCATTATGAGTCTTTTATATATATGCTTTTTGTCTCTCTGTCTCTCTCCTCTCTCTCTCTCTGTCTCTGTCTCTGTCTCTGCCCTACAAGCAATTCCTTTCAGTATATACTATGGCATCCAGTATAGTGTTTTTATGAGATCACGAGTGTGTGAAGAAGGGTACTCTGCATCTGTGTTTCTTTTCTTGGCCTCTTTTCCTTCTGTCTGTTTATTTTGTCCTGTCCTGACATGTCAGATTTTGATTTATCTTATATTTTGTTTTATTATTACCTCATAGAAGCCCATTTGTTTTCTACTGTAAGACAGAAAGTAGGTGGGTCCAGAGGCTTGATGGGGTGGGGAGGAACTAGGAGGAGAGAGAAGGAAAACTGCTGTAAAGCTATATTAAATAAAAAGCAATCTACTTTCAATAAAAGGGGAAGAGGACCTAAACAAGTTTTTAAATCCTTGCTTCTTTTAGTGGCTTTTGTTAGGACATTTTATCACAGCAAAAGAAGCTGAGACACTAGTCTGACTAACAAATTTCTTCTTTCTATCTTAATAAACAGGAAAAATATACAATTCATTTGCATTCATGTGGTAGAAATGGTGCTACCGCTTAGGCTGCAAGAAATTCATAGTTCAGTCATGTCTCAACTATGTATCATGCTGTATATCTCCATGTTAGTGACAACATGGAGCCAGGGCTTGCAGACTAGGAAGTTATAGTTTTGAAGAAGTTTTGATAAAAATGCATATTGCTGAGCATAAGAAATAGTTTTCTAAAAGTCAAAAGGACTTCTTATCACAATGAAACCTAATTGGCCCAGTGCTCTAAATACCTTGAGATAGCCCTTCAGACTGAAGAAAAACTCTGCTCCTCTTTTAAAAAGAAAACAACAAATATTCAATGGTATTTTTAAGTTCCAAAGGTAAAGTACACAAATATGAATTCGATCTCAAATAGACTAGGCAAAATACCTCAACACTTGCTATTTTGATTCTGTATATCAGTTACCATGCCACATAGTTAAGGGCACAAGACAATAATCATTTGCTTGTATGCGTCAGGGACCTGGAAACACTTTGCTAGGTTTGGATCAGGGTTTCTTATGATGATCAAGGTACTTGCTGGGACTGCTGGAGTGAAGCTGGCAGGAATTGCTAAAGAGGGTGCTTATAACTCTCAGAATATTGTCTTGCAAGTTCAGTGACTATGTGTGGCTCTGTACAGAAAAATTCAGACCAAAGAAACTTACTTCTTCCCTGAGAATGAATGGACAGAGAAGGGGGGGGAGGAGAGAGAGACAGAGAGACAGAGAGACAGAGAGATAGAAAGAGATAGACATCCTATCACTTTCCTCTTTTTCTTTAGTATAAACTGTAACTGTGTCTTTAAGACAAGATCTGATGAAGAACAAGGGGAAGGAAATTTTAAGGAAATGGGTTACTACTAGAACTCAGAGATCATTAGAAGACACTTTAAAAGCTTCTTTCTCCTTGAGGCTCAGAACAAAGGCTTTCTAAACAGCCTGCGGAACAACAGATTGTGTCTCCCAATCCATAGAGCCTAGTCAACCGATGATGCTTCAGAATATCAGAGTGATATCAGGACAGTACATGAAACCTGTATAAATCTCAACAACCATAAGTGTCCCACTGATCAACTAAGGTATTGGAACAAAGTTATGCCAGCTTTCACAATCAACAGTTCTCCTTTTACATAACCTTCAGCATAGATTAATTTCTCACTGTATTTGACAAGTGGAGAGAAGGAATACAAGATCTTTTGACAGGAATCATGTACATGGCACATTAATTCAGCATCGTTGTTTTTCAATGATACAAATAGAGATAATACTAAGAGAAACAGGTCTGTGATACGACTCAGTGGTAAAGTGCTTGCTGCTAAAGTGAGAAGGCCCATACTCAAATTCTCACCACTGTAGTGAAAGCCAGACAGGCATGAATGATAGCCACCTTATAAATCCCAACACCCAAACAGCACCGCTACAAGCAAGAATGATAGAGCTCCAGATTCAGTGAGAGATCCTGCTTCAATCAATGAAATGGACAGCAACTGAAGAGGACACCTCGGTAGAATAAACCTCAAACAACCTCTTTCAGATACAAGGCCCTTCCACTCACTGCAACTGCTAAACTCAGTCACCCACTATCATCTGCATCTTTATATCTGGGGCAAAGAAGTTTCTATGATTAAATGGTCTAGACAAACATCTCCAGACTGGACGGTCACATAACAACCAGAAGCTTCACTAATTTCCCATTCTCCAAATCTAAGTATCTCTTTTTATTTAGGAAGACACCCCTTTCCTGGTATATCAGTCCCTCAATGTTTGTAATAAACAGTCCCTTCTTCTGAGATCATACTGGTCTCTTTCTACTCCTCTTACATCTTTATGCCTCAGAAATCTAAGATAAGTTATATTAATGTGTACACTTATACTCACACATGTGAACACAACATAGAAATGTATGTGTTCTATAGGCACATACACATACAAACAAAATGTTAAGAGCAACAAGCAGCCTTCTTTGTCAAAGAATGCATGGTCAGTTATGAGCCAATGCCATGAGAAGGCATAAAGATATCGATGTGCTTATTTATGTGTGGCAAATGGTCTGTCATGCCGCCTCCCCTCTCTCCAGCTATGATAACAGTCTCAACAAAATAGTCCTCTGATTATTTTTCTCAGAATAATAAAAAAAAAAGTAACTAAGTCTGCCTTGCAGATGGCTTAACACCAGGAGTCAGCAAACATTTTCTACAAAGGACTAAAGTAAATATTTTGAGCTGTAGGGACCACATGCAATCTGTCACATTCTTAGTTATGTTTTGTTTTATTTATAACCCTTTAACTAGAAAAACCATTCCTAAACCCACAGGCCATATGAAACCGGGCCATGGGCCAATTTGGGCCTGTGATTATAGTTTTCTAATTCATGTTAGCTGAACAGGCGGGACCCAGTGTAAGCACCTGTTATCATTAGGGCTTCATTCCAGTGTGGCTCTTCAGAATGGTGATTAACTACCAAATGGTGCATTCTACTTTCCCCTGGATGAGGGATAACTTGATTTTATCCACTTCTCAAGACTGTGATGGACTTGGAGGAATCTACCTGAAAGATTGAGAGAGGCATGTAGAGAGTGTGTGTGCGTGTGTGTGTGTGTGTGTGTGTGTGTGTGTGTGTGTGTGTTGATTCCTTTGGTTTTGGTTATGTGAGGGCTTTTTTTTATTTCCTGTATTTTTATGAATGTAGTTAACCTCCTTGGGATGGAGCTTACCTTTGATAGGGCTGGATCTGTGGACAGGTATTGTTTATATTTGGATTTGTCACAAAATATTTTGTTTTCTCCATCTATGGTGTGTGAAAATTTTGCTGGGTATTAGTCTGGGCTGACATTTGTTGCCTCTTAGATTCTTTAGCACATCTGTCCAGACCCTTATGGCTTTTAGTCTCCATTGAGAAATTGTGTATATTTCTTTTTTCAATAGTTTATTTACATTTCAAATGTTTCCCCCTTTCCAGGTCTCCCCTTTGGAAACCCCTATCCCCTCTCTCATTCCCTGCCTCTATGAGGGTATTCCCCCACCCACCCACTCCCATCTTCTCTCCCTGGCATTCCTCTATACTGGGGGATCTAACACCCTCAGACCCAAGAGCCTCTCCTCCCACTGATGTCCAACAAGACCCTCCTCTGACACACATGTGGCCAGCACCATGGGTCCCTTCATGTGTATTCTTTGGTTGGTGATCCAGTCTCCGGGAGAATTGAAGGGTCAGGCCAGTGGACACTGTTGTTCCCTCCCTGGGGCTGCAAACCCCCTCAGCTCCTTCAGTCCCTTCTCCAACTCCTCAATCTGGGACCTCATGCTCAGTCCAACAGTCTCTGTGAAGTGACTCTTGGGTATTCTGAACTTTTGAGCTAATATCCACTTATCAGTGAGTACATAACATGTTTGTTCTTTTGTGACTGCATTACCTCACTCAGGATGATATTTTCAATTTCCATCCATTTGCCTGTGAATTTCATGAAGTCACTGGTTTTAATAGTTGAGTAGTATTCCTTTGTGTAAATGTACCACATTTCCTAATAGCTTGGTCTTTTCCCCCTTGCAGCTTTTTAAATATTATTTCTTTATTTTGTATGTTTAGTGTTTTGATTATTGTGTGTAGAGGGAACTTTCATGTCTGGTCTAATCTATTTGGTGTTCTGTATCCTTCTTATACTTTTATAGGCATCTCTTTAGGTTAGGAAAATTTTCTTCTATGGCTTTGATGAAAATATTTTCTGGGCCTTTGAACTGGGATTCTTATTATTATTCTATTTCTATTATTTTTAGGTTTAGTTTTTTCACACAGTGTCACAGATTTCCTGGATATTTTATGCCTGGAATTTTTTAGATTTAACATTTTTTTGACAGATGTATTTATTTCTTTTCCTGTATCTTCAATACCTAAAATTCTCTCTTCCATCTCCCATATTCTGTTGGGCACACTTGCATCTGTAGTTCCTCTTTGTTTACTTAGGTTTTCCATTTCCAGAATTCCCTGACTTTGTGTTTTCTTTATTGTTTCTCTTTCCATTATTTCCATTTTCAGGTCTTGAACAATTTTATTCGTCTCCTTTACCTCTTCGCTTTTTTCTTGGCTTTCTTTGAGGGATTAATTCATTTCCTCCAATTATTTGTGTTTTCCTGGATTTCTTTTCATTTATCATTTAAGGACCTTTATCTTCTTCATAAAGTTGGTTTTAAGGCCATTTGTGTGTGTGCGTGCACATATGCACTTCAGCTGTGTTAGAATATTCAAGGATTGCTATTGTAGAATGTCTACGCTTTGGTGGTGATATATTGAGCTGGCTGCTGTTTATTGTGTTCTTACAATGGCATCTAGGCACCTATATTTGGGATGATTATAGGTCTAGGTACAAATTTCCGAGTTTGTCTTCACTGAGTGTGTGTTTTGTTCCTTGGTTTTTGTTTCTTCTTTGGTCTTCTGGTCTTGTGGCCTGGATTTCTGGAAGCTGGTGTGACCCCTGGTAGAGCAGGTAGCCCTTATCTAAGCTGAGGGCTGTATTCTGGTGGCTATCTTGCCATTTGTTATAGCAAGGTGTCTCCGTCCTTGTTGGAGGGTGCGACAAGATGATGAGGAATGGAATGGGATCTTGATAAAGTGTTGTCACCCTGAGAGAGAGGACCTCAGGTTAGCTACCTATCTGGGGTTCTGGCAGACAGTATGGTCTCAAGATCCAGCAAGGGAGTCTCTGCCTGAGATAATCTGTTTTTATCTGTTGGCATGGCCACCACCAATTCTTCAGACTGATGTGGCCTGTACCTGTTCTTCTGACTGGCAAGGCCTGTACCTGAGCAGAGGATGTATACCTCTGTAGGGACAAGGGCATGGCAGCACAGACAGGTGGTGGGGCAGGAAGGGGAGTCGGAGGCTTGGGTCTTTTGGATCTGAACCAAGAGTGTGAGAGGTTTCTGAGCTCAGGTAAGCCTCTTACCTGTTCTTCTGAATGGCATAGCTTGGACCCTCAATATGTGATTTTTTATTTTTTAATAAATTCCCTTTCTATAAAGGGCAGAAAGAATTTGAAAGCCAGAGAATGGGGAAAGTTTCATGAAACACTGCCATTCACAAATTACATGTACATGAACACACCACAGCTATGGATATCCATACAAGACTAGGCCCTCCAGCTTTCCATCATAGATAGAGGAGGTGGCCATGATGCCCACCCATTCTAAAGGAGCTAATGACATAGTATCTGCTGAAGGGGATGATGTCATTTTCTCTGATGATGTAGCCACTGGGCTACTATGCAGGAGGAAGCGATCAGGGGAAAAAGAAAGGAAAAGATAACAAAAAAGGTAAAGAATATAAAATCAAATCATAGCACATTGTCCATATGTAACAACTGTCAAAAAAGAAATACAGCTCCTTTTTATTAATTTAGCATAGTTTGTTGCGTTTTAAATAAGAATGCTAACCCCAAACAATGTAAAGCACCTGAAAAAACTATTATAGGAAGAGAAGTGTACATGCAGTTTAGATTTCCCTTACAGTCTATGCCAGGGTAAACTTACCTATGGTGGGACAAAGTGAGAATGATGCTCAACTCAGGGTAGAAGTTTGTGATAAATAATTGAAAGCGGGAAGAAGAGAAGTCTGGGATGTCCAGTGTAGGTTGAGTTTTGTCTCCCCAAAAGGCCGATTGAAGTCTAAACCTGGCACTTTCAATGCAACCCAATAAGAAATCTTTGCAGGTATAGACAAGAATGAGGTTATAGTATACTAGGGGTACTATGAAATCTATAAACCTGTGTCCTTCATAACAGAAGAGAAGGCCCTGGAAAGCAGGGGCACATAAAGATGGTCTTAGAAATTGGTAGGATACAGCTACAAGCCAAGGACCCAGCATAGGTGAGGATGAAGTAGAAAGCTCCATTCCTTTCAGAACGGATAAGGCCAAGATGACACATTAAATTTAATCTAAATATCTTCAGAAATATGACAAGGATATTTTTCTGATTTTAGTCAGCACAGGCGAAAGCAGAAACACAAACTCAGGCACTAATATAATGTTCTATACCTTGGTGGAACTGTAGGGTCATATATTTGTCAGAGCTCACCAAATGTATACTTGAAATATTTACAGTTCTTCGCATATAAATTTTATTCCTCAAAAAAACCTATAAACAAATATCAAATTTTGATTAATGATATATCTACTGAATTTTTAAGACTGATGCATGGTGAAAGCTAAATCGTTCTTTAAATTTCATTTAAAATCAAGGGTATGATGGGTGCTTTGAAAATGGATAGATATGACCATTAGTTGATACAGAAGGTTATTAATTTAGAGCCCAGAAAGTAAATAGGTTGCTGTTGCTATGAAGTATTCCCAACTTTTCTGCTTGAAAATATTCATAGTATATTATTGGACAGAAAGGGTCAACTATATCACATATTATGGCCTGACTGTTATTCCCTTCTTTCTTTTAAAACTGTAGAAAATCCATAGTGGTGAAAATCTGCACATTCTTTGGGTTTTAATTTTTCACAGAATATGTCCTTAGTGTCCTGAGCAGACAGGTTATATGAAAAGACAAAGGTAAAAATAACTCCCATGAGAAGGAGGTAAGTGTGTACCTAGGGCTTCTGTGATGCAGACCGAACACTCAGCAACGTGTAGTCTGATGCCAGCTGAATGTCTGGCTAACTCTAGACCAGGAGCGCTTTGTAGTCACTATTACACACACCATGTTACTAAAAGGCCATGTCATATGAAGAGGACAGCATCCACCACACATATCCATATCCTCTGGGTCTCCTAGACTTTCCACTCCCTTCTACGGTGTCCGCTGACCCTCAGAGGATTGGTGGAGGTGTCCTTTTTAGAGAAAAGAAATCTGCCATAAATTATGGAAACGTCGTATGTAGGCCAGTCCATGCCTTCACTGCTGTCTTAATGGAGACTCCATCCTTAGAAGGGTCATTCATACATCAACATCAAAGACTTCAAATGCATCCACAGAAATCCACGGATATTAGGTCAGCACATACCCAACCAACAACACTGACACCTGTTTCACTTTGTTGGGTAAAGAATGTTTTCAAATCCTGGTAAATGGTAGTTTATTCTCTCCTGAACCAGCTAAGGAATATGTACTCTGTGTCTATATGTCAAGAACAATAGAATCATATTTACAGCTTAGCTAAAATGTTCTCAACTTCAGTTCATAAATGGACCTTGTAGTGATACTTCAAGGAAGCCCTTTCAGATTAAAATTGAAGTAGCATGAACTTACTTAGGGTTCATTTCTAAAATGTGAGGAGGTGTGCATCATGTCATATTATTTTGAATGTCCCCAGTAATTTTTATTTACAAAACACATTAACTTTACTTGCTACATATAGGGACTCTTTCCTTCTTTATTTTAGGCAAATGTGGAAGATGACAGAGATAGTCAAGCAGAGGAATAGTCTCCACTTTCGCTGAAGGGTACAGTACTAAAGTAATGATACAGGAATCATGTGACATTTTATATCTGCTTCCACAGAATGTGTCAGAGTAAATTAAAAATGGCATGCTTATGATGCATTCTGTGAATGAAAAGGCTTAATGGCTTTCTACAATTTCAGTTTTGATAAGAAGAAACAGTATACAAGACACAATGAAGCCACAAAATGAAGCTGTAACTTTCCTGAATAAATATTTACTGGATACTATCTTATCAACATACATTTTAAAAAGTCTATAAAAATGAAAAACAAGTTGACAGAAAAATATTAGGAGGTGAACAAAACAGTTACCTTAGCTATCTTCATGTTAAATTAGAAAAAATAATGAATGTTTATAAAAATAAAATAGATTAAAAAATAAAATAAATCAAACTACTACTATTAAGGAGACTAGTATGACTGTATTATGCATATACATACATTGGATTACACACATACACATAAATTACAAAACAAAAATCCTTAAACTATATTATGTGTCTTATAGCAGTCACTTACTGAATAGTCCTCAGACATTAAACTTTTATTTAAAACTATTTAGTGTATTTAGTAGTCATGTTTATTTATAGTTTAAATAAACTGATCACTCTTATTTCTAATCTAAACTTTTGATGTATATAAATGTTTTGGCTTACATACACACACACACACACACACTCACTCACTCACACATCTTAAAGGAAATTATGCCACTAGGGTAGTCAATACTTCCCACAAAACTCGTTGACTAACAAAATCCCCACTCCCAGGCACGAGAAAATTCCTTTTGAATGTCTAAATCGTTCTCACACACAAAAATTATACTATGATTACCGCCCTTGCTTGCCTCTCACAGATGTTGAATGTAACCTCCTATTGTTGAAGACATGGCTCACTTAAGACACAGGACTGGTCTCATTTGAACGGCGTCTAACCTGAAAGCCCTCTCGTTACAGTCTAGATTTCCTAGTTCCAGAACATTATGCAAGTTGCCAGAGGAGGGAAGCAAATAGTTCTGCCAGGGTGTGTTCACAGCCCTAGGTCGCCACTCCACTGAGGCTCTCTAATGCCATCACCCCATGTTGTGTGCTGAGCTCCAGCTGTAAAAGAAAGGGGTTAATAAGGAGGTGCCCATACCAAGGCATAAAGCAGACTGCCCAGTAATCTACCAGTGGTAAAGCACCCAGGAAACAACTGGCTGCAAAAGCCGCTCGCAAGTGGGTGCCCTCTTCTGGAGGGGTGAAGAAACCTCATCCTTACAGGCCTGGTACTGTGGCACTCCCTGAAATCAGAGACTATCAGAAGTTCATTGAATGCCTGATCCACCAGCTCCCCTTTCAGCACGAGAGAAATTGCTCAGGACTTCAAAACACATGGGGAGGTTCCAAAGGGGAGATCTGGAAAGGGGGAAACATTTGAAATGTAAATAAAGTATGAAAAAAAAAACCACATCTGTGCTTCCAGAGTGCTACTTTGCAGGGGGCAAATGAGGCCTATCTGGTTGGCCTCTTTGAAGATACCGACCTGCGACCTGCGTGCGACATGCCAAATGTGTAACAATTATGCCAAAAGATATCCAGCTAGCACGCCGCATACGCCAAGAACGTGCTTAAGAGTCCACTATGAGGGGAAACATTTCATTCTCACAATAAAAAAAGAAATTTCCTCTTCTGCCAGTTATCAGCCGTTCTGAATGTTAAATATTTTTTCCATGGGGTCAAAAGGTACCTAAGTATATGATTGGGAGTGGAAAGGTGGGGGACGGAATCAGGTATTGGCAGCTTTTTTACTTTCATTTGTGCGTGGATTTTAATATAAATGCAACATGTAAAGCATTAATGTAAGCAAATCTTTCAATGAACACATTTCAATTGTTCAACCTCAGATTGATTATAGATAAACCTGTTAAATTTTTCTGGACAATGCTAGCATTTGGATTTTTTTAAAAAATAAGTACATTTCTTATTGAGGGCAACTGAAGGGTGCTTATAGCATTTTTTCTCATGCAGTGGATTGCATCCCTTCCATTCGCCTACTTTTCTACCTGAGGTGTCCTACATGCAAGTGTGTGTATTCAATGTGTGTCTTCTGTGCTGCTCTTCTAAGTTTGCTATTAAAATATATTAAACTATAAAATATTGTTCTGCCAGGCTCTAAAACTATGAACCAAAACAACAACTAAGACGACAAGATATCCATAAAGGTGCAAGTTGGACGTAGCTGTTTGTGGTAACCACCAGCTGTCGAATTGGACATAAAGCTCCCCTCAACAGGAAGGAAACCATGCCTGCTACTAGAAGTCTCACCAATTTCTCAAGACTAGTAAGATCCTGGAGTTGAGATAATAATCTATGTCTACTTTGCTAAATCAGCGTGATTCCTTACTATTTTCTAAAAATTATTTTTGTACCCATAAACAAAGGAAGCTACCATTCCTCATCAAAGAGTCTTCTCTTTACAAAAAATGGAGACCACTACTGAAAATCACAACTGGACACAA
The DNA here is from genome assembly GCA_019843965.1 of Rhynchomys soricoides. Taxonomy (NCBI): domain Eukaryota; kingdom Metazoa; phylum Chordata; class Mammalia; order Rodentia; family Muridae; genus Rhynchomys; species Rhynchomys soricoides. The sequence goes on along the minus strand of JADRCH010000231.1, from coordinate 792,612 downwards.
TGCAGAGATCAATGGTGGAGGCTAAGCTCAGTGGAGAAATCTACAACAGTTCCTGCATCTATGGCTCAGAGAACATTGCAGAAGAGGTAGCAAGGTTGTAAGCACCAAACTACCAGGAAGTCTTCAGTGAACCTGTATCTCATGGGAATGGCTATATAAATAAGACCTGAACAATAACAATATAAATAGACAGCGTGACACAGAAAGAGGAGTCTCATGGAGTCCCAGCCATAGACCATAACTACGAGCAGCTACTGACTTTTGTGAGAGGTGTATTAGCCTCTCCCAGGGATGAGCCCCCTTATTGATTGTTCAATGCAAAGTGGTCAGTCCTGAAACCATATACACTAACAACACAAAATGGACTCATCATATTACACTTACATATTTGTGCATAAATATGCATACGTGTGTAACAGTAATAAAGGAACGTAAGCTATCACTTTGTAAGTGTGGATGAGACATGGGAAAGACCAAATGGAAAAAAAGGAAGAAGATAAGTTGTTATAACTCTGCTTTAATTTAAAACACACAGAAAAATTTAAATCGAGCTTTTAAAAGTATGAATACTGCGATGGTTTGTGTGTGCTTGGCCCAGGGAATAGCACTGTTAGGAGGTGTGGCCTTGTTGGAGGAGGTGTGTCACTGAGGGCGTGGGTTTTCAGACCCTCATCCTAGCTGCCTGGAAACTGGTCTTCTCCTAGCAACCTTCAGATGAAAACATAGAACTCTCAGCTCCTCCTGAGCCACGCCTGCCTGGATGCTGCCATGCTCCCACCTTGATGATACTGGACTAAACCTCTGAACCTGTGAGCCTGCCCCAAGTAAATGTTGTCCTTATAAGAGTTGCCTTGGTCATGGTGCTTTTTCAGAGCAATAAAGCCCTAACTAATACTAATACAATAACCTTACCATACACACACACACACATATATATATATATATTATTTTTACATTTCCTTTTATAATTTTCCTATTATTGTCTCAATCCTACGTTTTACATTAATGTGTTATTGTATCCTTGTGAAGCTTGACTGTGTTCTCTCAGCTTTATTAAACTGCAAAGCCTCATTTTTGTATGTGGTGGTTATTTTTTATGTATTCTTGAATGCACATAGCATTCAATGTCCATAGATTGCTACATTTCTCAACCTTTATCAGAATAGTCATTTTTTGCAATCCATGGTAATTCATAAATAGAATAACAACTTCTCACAATACAGGGCATAAGAGAATGTGGAGCGCTCAGCCCTGAATGGGACTTCAGTATGACACTCGTTTCCAGCAAGACTTGGGGATCAATTGCAGAAGAAGGATAAGAATAACCCCAAGAGTCAGAGATGTGGAAGCCTGATGCAACAGGGTCAAGGCAGTTACATCCATGAAATCACAGCGACGTGACTGTTTGTAAAAGACCTGCCCCAGACCAAGCCAACCAAAACTGCCACATGAGGAAAAGAGCCTCATGCAGTCCCATACTTAACTGAGGAGCTATTCACAGTTGATGTCTGCCAGGAGAGAGGTAGTGTCAGTTTTCTACAGATTGTGCATGTTTTAGTAAATGGCCTACACTCACACACACACACACACATCAAGTGGACTCAGTAGGTTTTTTAAAATAATGTACATATGTACTTAAGAAAGAAAGCGAGTACATAAGAATACCTGGAGGAGAGGAAGTAGATAGGGGATTTGATCAAAATGCATGAAAATCCGTAAAAATGAAGTATATGAAATTCTCAACTAATAAATAAAATAAGAAATAACATTCTTGTAATTTGCTAGCACTGATATAAAATGTTATTAGCTACAGGAATATTATCTGTATAAATGAAGATTTCTTTGTACATATCATGCGCCCAATAAAACTGGTGTTTTTATATTATCTGACTATACCATGGAGATTCTGCTTGTGAATAACTTTTTTTTTCTCTTTTGGCTTAGCTCTCATCAGCTAACTAGTGACAGAAAATCATGTACTTAATTGAATAGTAGCAAATTCCAAGACAGGCACTTAGAAATGGTGAAACCCTAGCCGCTCACAGTGATAAACTTTATGGTATCACTACTCATATGGCAGCCAAACTTGTCTCTCAAAATAAAGCAAACCTTAAAAGAAGGATGGCTAAATTACAGTTTTACTATATTAATAACACTACAGTTTCAGTGACTCAGCCCTTTGTACCAATGTGCTTTGATATCAAATGAAATGACGGATAAGAGATTTAGTGGACAATTATTTTGTGGTTTTATCTTTCTATCATCTGATCTTTAAACTTTATATAGAATAAATCCCATGCTAAGCCAATTTTATTACCTAAACCATGTTTTAGTTGTTACAACTAAGACATTGTAAACTGTTTTAATTTAATATAGTTTAATTTTAATTATAAAATGTAATGTGTATGTGAATATAAAATGATATAATTTAAATAACTTAAGAAAGACGACACCTCAGTTATAACTGCTTCACCATGTACTTTCTCAAAATTAACACCATTTGAACACAGCACACATGCTTCCTTTCATAACGATCACAGTGGGTAAAGAGAAGATAGAAAACCATTAGCTCCATCTATCAGGGCACAATGTTGTGTATCTGTAAGCCACTGAGAGCAATGAACCCAGACGATATCATTCCTATTTAAGTATTTATGACAATATAATTTACACTGTAAGCACTTCTGGTAGAATTCTTCTTAAAGCACATCACAGAGTTTCTGCTTTCTGTGACTTCGAAGGCTTGACTCATTTACCTGTCACCTCAGTAACATCTGAGAATTTGGACCATGAATTCACCTGTGTGTTTGTGTGTGTGTGTGTGTGTGTGTGTGTGTGTGTGTGTGAGAGAGAGAGAGAGAGAGAGAGAGAGAGAGAGAGAGAGAGAGAGAGA